>JAABKJ010000755.1:62659949-63032815 GCA_011634705.1 Andricus grossulariae
AAATAGGATCAATCAATTTTCAATAAAAAAAAGAATAAAAAAAGAAAAGTGAATTTTTAGTTAAGCAATACATTTTCATAAAAAACGAATTTTCAACAAAATAATAAATTTTTCCACCAAAAAAATGTATTTTTCACTAAAAATAGAAGTTAAAGATTTTCAGTAGAAAAAAAAAATTGATTTTAACTAAATAAATTTCCAACGAAATAGTTCAATTTTGAACCAAACGGATGAATTTTCATCCAAGAAGATGAAATTTCTATCAAAAAAAGATAAATTTTCCACAAAAAATGAAATAGTTAACTTTACAGTTAACAAAATTAATGTTCTTTTAAAAAAATAATAATTTTGAACCAAAAAGATCAGTTTTCAATCAGGAAGATTAATTGTCAACCAAAAAAAGATTAATTTTTAACAAAATACATAAATTTTCAACAAAATATTTAAATTTTTGAAGAAATTTTCAATATAATAGTTCAATTTTCAACCAAAGAAATTAATTTTGAACTAAAATGATGAATCCTTTCAAACATAAAACAAAAATAATAATTTTTAACCAGGTAATAAAATTTTCAGCGCAAAGGCTGAGTTTTCAATCAAAAATAGAAAGGTGTATTTTCAGTTAGAGGCTAGAGAAATAAATTTTCATTTAAAAAATAAAAATTCCAAAAAAATAGTTCAATTTTCCATCAAAGATATGAATTTTTCACCAAAAATAGACATTAAATATTTTCAGTAGAAAAAATAGATTTCAACTGATAAAATAAATTTTCAACGAAAAAGTTCAATTTTGAACCAAACAGATGAATTTTCATCCAAGAAGATTAAATTTCTATCATAAAAGATAAATTTTCTACAAAAAATGGAATAGTTAAATTTTTAGTGGAGAAATACATTTGTAACTAAAATGATGAATATACAATAACAAAAAAGAATGTTTAACCAAACAGAAGGAACTTTCAAACCAAAATTTTAATTTTCTACAAAAAAAATACATTTTCTACAAAATAGTGCAATTTTCAGCCAAAGAAATTCATTTTCAACCAAAAAAGTGAAGTTTCCACCAATGAGATTACTTTTCTATAAAAAAACGAATTGTTGACATAAAATGGAATAGTTAAATTTTCAGTTTAAAAAATTGATGAAAAAAAATAATTTTCAACTGAAGAAGTGAGCTTTTAACCAAGAAGATCAATTTTCTGCCAAACAAGATTAACTTTCAAGAAAATACATGAACTTTGAATCAATTATTTGAATTTTGAAAGGAATTTTCTACCTAATAGTTAAAATTTCGACCAGAGGAATGAATTTTCAAGAAAATACAAGAATTTTAAACCAAACGTGGAATAGTTGAATTTGCAGTTTTAAAAAATTAATTTAAAAATAATAATAATTTTCAACAATTTAGTTAAATTTAAAAAAATCATCTAAAATGATGAATCGTCCACAAAAAATATGAATTTTGTACAAAGTAGTTCCACTTTGAACTAAGGACTTCAATTTTCAATCAAAAAGGGAATGTCAACCAACAACAATGATTTTTCACCCAAACAGTTGTGATTTTTAACCAAAAAATATTCAATTTCTACAAAAATAGATGAATTTACAACCCAAAAAGACGAATTTTCAACAAAACACTCAATGTTCAACCAAAAAGAATGACCTTATAACAAAATGGTTGAATTTTCAACAAAATAATAAAATTAACTTCAACTTGTTTACTGAAAATACCCTGACATTCAATTACTAGTTTTAAATTTCCTGACTTTTTAGACTTTTCTAACCTCTAGCAACCCATTTAAAAACCAAATAAAGCGCCAAAATCTAAACGTTCAAAACTTTCAACCTAATTCTTGAGATAATTAAAAAAATATTCTATTCAAAACCTAAAATTCGTGTTTAGTAAAAAATTGTTTACTTTTAAACTCGATTCTTATTTTGTATTCCTTCTTAAATTAATATATAACAGGAAAATGATTAAAGAAACAGATTGAAAAGAAAAATGGAAAATAAAACTGTTACACACTGAGAAGAAGACAACCATAGAGATTTAAAAAGATTTGAAATAGAATTAGAGAAATAACAGAGATTCGCAGATCTACTTAAATCGATCGAAAATTGTAAGAAAATGGATTCACAGTGATTTACCCAAAGGAGATGACAGAATGATCCAGAGGAAGAAAAATGTTCTCTTCCGCGAGCGATGTCACTCTCGAAAGGTACGACCGGGAGACTTCCGAGGAGGCAAATATTCCACTGATGTGACGTTGTTCTACCCCCTCTCGTTGATGCGAAAAGAAGGGATGTCGCTGCGATGAAAAAAATGAGTTGATCACAGTACACTGACCACTGACAGAATAACAGATCTCGACCACAAAGGAGGTAAATTGGAAGACTTTTACTCCCTCTTGCAATGATCCTTTCAACCGATTACTCCATCGAGGCTGAAAAATTCACAGCTTCAATTAATATTCAATATTAAAAACTTAAAAGTTAGTAATTTTCAGCTTAATATTTAATTTCATTATTTCCAGTGGCTTGGTCGAGGCCTGGCGGCGCCAAGCCATTTTCAAATAAATCAAATTAATTAATTAATTAATTAATTAAAATAAATTCAATACGAAACACTTTATATTCCTATAAGATTTCAAGCCCAAATATACTGTATTTTCAACAAAATAGTTGAATTTTCTATCCAAAGATATGAATTTTCAACACAAAAAGACGGATTAAAAAAAACTTAATTTTCAGCCAAACAGTTGCATTAGCAAACCAAATAGATGAACCCTCCTGTAAAAGAGAAGAGTTTTTCAAAAAAATAGTGAAAAATTTAAACAAATAGTAAAATTTTCAACCAAGTAGGATGACTTTTCTATCATAAAAGGTGAATTTTCAACAACATAGTTGAATTTTCGACCAAGAGTAATGACTAACAAAATAGTTAAATTTTCCAAAAATAATTAGATTTTTAAAAATTCCAAAAATAATTAGATTTTTTAAAATTCCAAAAATAATTAGATTTTTAAATATTCCAAAAATAATTAGATTTTTAAATATTACAAAAATAATTAGATTTTTAAATATTCCAAAAATAATTAGATTTCTAACAAAATGGTTAAATTTCTAACCAAAAAGTTGAATTTCAGTATACAAATATTTTCAATCAATTTTTTCATTTTCAATCAAATGGTCGATTTTTCAAAAAAAAAAAATAAATAAATAAAATTCAATCAAATATTTGAATTTTCATGACATCCAATATACAGGATAAAGATTTAACTAAACATGGAATAGTTAAATTTTCAGATAAAAAAAAAACTTTTAACAAAAAAATAAATAAATTTCCAACAAAGTTATTAAATTTTCAAACTAAAAGGTGAATTTTCGGCCAAGAAGATTAATTTTCTGCAAAAAAAAACGAATTTTTAACAAAATACATGAATATTCAACAAAGTTATTTTATTTTAAAGCCGAAAAGATGAATTATCTACAAAAAAGTTGAATTTTCAACCCAAAAATATGATTTTTCAACCAAAAAGTTCAATTTTGAACTATAATGTTACATCCTTAATAAAAAAATATATTATTTTACATAGTAGTTCATCTTTTAGTAAAATAAGCGAATTTTTAACAATAAAAGACGGATTAAAAAAAACTTAATTTTCAACCAAACAGTTGCATTAACAACCAAATGGATGAACTCTCCAAAAAAAGAGAAGAGTTTTCAAAAAAAAAATATTCAAAGATTTAAGCAAATAGTAAAAGTTTCAAGCCAAAAAGACGAATTATTTCGAAGACAGTTGAATTTTTAACAAAAAGATACTTTTCAACCAACAAAGACAAATTTTCAACCAAGTCCGATGATTTTTCTACCATAAAAGATCAATTTTCAATCCAAAAGAATGAATTTTTGACAATATAGTTGAATTTTCGACCAAGAATAATGACTTTAACAAAATAATTAAATTTTACAAAAATAATTAGATTTTTCAATATTCCAAAAATAATTAGATTTTTGATTATTCCAAAAATAATTATATTTTTAAATATTCCAAAAATAAATAGGTTTTTTAATATTCCAGAAATAATTAGATTTTTAACAAAATAGTTGAATTTCTAACCAAAAAGTTTAATTTTCAGCATACAAATATTTTCAATAAATTTATTCATTTTCAATCAAATGGTCAATTTTTCAACAACAAAAAAAGATTAGAATTCAATTAAAGATTTGAATTTTCAAGGCAAAAATACACATTTTTTAGAAGACAGTTAAATTTTCATCACAAAAGTTAATTTTCAACCAAGAAAGATAAGTTTTTAACGAGATAGCTGAACGCTCAACCAAAAAGTTGAACTTTCGAAAGAGAAGAATGATTTGCTACCCAAAAAGACAATAATAAAATAAATAAAAGAAAAAAGAAAATAAATGAATACTCTACCAAATAGTTGAATGATTAACTTATGCAATATACAGGATAAAGTTTCGACTAAAAACGAAATACTTAAATTTTCAGATAAAAACTCTAATCAAAAAATAACTTTGAATAAAAAAAAAAGATTTTTTAACATAATTGTTAATTTCCAACCAAGAAGATAAATTTTCGACCAAGAAGATTAATTTTCTATAAAAAAATACGAATATTCAACTTATCTATTATACAGAATGAAGTTTTAACCAAACATGGAATAGATAAATTTTCAGATAAAAAAATAATTTTTAAGAAGAAAAATTGATTTTCAACAAATTTATTAAATTTTCAACCTAAAAGATGAATTTTCGACCAAGAAGACTAATATCCTGCCAAAAAGGACAAATTTTGAGAAAAATACATGAATTTTCAACAAATATTTAATTTTAAAGCCGAAAAGAGGAAAAATCTACAAAAAAGTTGAATTTTCTAACCAAAAATATGATTTTTCAACAAAAAAGTTCAATTTTCAACCAAATGGTTTAATTTTCTACAAATTGTTTATCTCCAAGCCTAAAAGATTAATTTTCAACTATAATTTTAAATCCTTGATGAAAAAAATTATTCATTTACAAAGCGCAGTTCAACTTTAAGTCAAATAATCGAATTTTCAACAAAAAAATATGAATTCTCAACCACTTATGTAACAATTGATATTTCAACCAAACAATTGCATTTTTAACCAAAATGGATAAATGTTCAATCAAGAAGATTAAATTTCTGTCAGGAAAGACGAATTTTCAATAAAATACATGAATTTTCAATCAAAAAGTTTAACTTTCAACTAAAAAAGATAAATTTTTAACAAAGTAGTTGATTTTTTGATAAAAAAGATCACTTTTTAAGAATATAGTTACATTTTCAACAAAATAATTAAATTTTCAACCAATTAATAGAGTTTTTAACTAAACGAGATGAATTCCGAACCGAAAATATAATAGTAGCATTTTCAATTTAAAAAAAAATGAATTTTTACCCAAAACTATAGTTGGATTTTCTTATTGGGCTTGAGTTCTAAATTTTATATAAGTTCGTAACGTTATTTTCACTTCTACCCCCCCCCCTCCCACAATTTGTTGCCAAACTTAGTTTTTAGCCCCCCACCACATCGATTAATTGAATAATATTAAAAACATAAAGTCATTTCTTGCATTTGTCTCTAAAGTCCATGAATTTGACAAATATTTTTTAAAAATTTTATTTTTTCTTGTTATACTTAAAATTCAGTGCATATTTAGGTAAAATAAGGGTGGGTACTATATTCAACTAATTTAAACCGTTCCAAATTCCTAACTTTTCAAGTAAAATATTGCATTTCCAACTAGATGAATGTTTAACCAAAAAGATTAATTTTCTACCAAAAAAAGACAATTTTTCAACAAAATGCATGCATTCTCAGCCAAATAGTTAAATTTTCAACTAAAAAAGATCAACTTTCAACCAAATAGATGAATTGTTAACTAAAAAATATAAATTTTCAGCCAAAAATGGAATAGTTAAATTGTCAGTTAAAAAATTAATTTCCCACCTAACAAAAACAAAAAATTTTCAACCAAAGTGATGAATTTTCAGCTAGAATGATGAATCTTCTATAGGAATAGTTTTTAAAGCAAAAAGGTGAATTTTTAACAAGAATTATGAATAATAACTCGAATACTTGGATTTTTAACCAAAAGATTAACTTTCAAACAAATAGACGAATTTTCAAACAAGAAGATTAATTTTCATACAAAAAGATTAATTTTCATACAAAAAGATATATTTTCTACCAAAAAAATAATTTTTCAACAAAGTACATGAATTTTCAACGAATTAGTTGAATTTCAACTTGAGAAAGTACAAATTCTCAAACAAATATTTGAATTTTAAATTAAAAAAGGTCAGTTTTCATCAAAAAATGGAGTAGTTCAATTTTCAGCTTAAAAAAAATAACTTTGAACCAAACTGATGAATTTTCAACTGAAATGATAAATCTTCAACTGGAATAGTTGAATTTTAAATATAAAAGATAAATTTTCAATTGAATACATGAATTTTAAACTAAGGAAGATAAATTATCGACAACAAAAAAATTCAGCAAAATAGTTAAATTTTCAACCGAAGAAATGAATTTTTAAACAAAAAGGCGAAGTTTTAACTAATGAGATTACTTTTCTACCAAAAAAGACGGATTTTCAACAAAATAGTTGAATTTTCAACAAAAAAAAACGATGATTCTTTTATTTTAAAAAGTCCGAAATTTCGGTTCATATAGCTGGATTTTTCCGGTACGCGTAGACACTTTCTTTAAAAAAATTAATTCTAAACGAAAAGTAATAGTTGATATTTCCATGAAAAAAGATGTTAATTTTTAATCAAAAACTGTTGAATTAAACCAACAATACGAATTTTCAACAAATTAATTGAATCCTCGACCAAAAAGACTAATTTTCAAACCAAAAAGTGGAATTTTCAACAAGAAAGTTGAATTTTCAACCCAAAAATTTACTTATATTTTCAGTTAAAAATATGAATTTTCAACTAAAAAAGATAAATTTTCAACCAAAAATTCAACAAAACAGGTCAATTGGCAACCAAAGAAATTAATTTGTCACCAAAAAGGTGAAGGTTCAACTAATGAGATTACTTTTCTACGAAAGACGAGTTTTCAACAAAATAATTGAATTTTCAACTAAAACAAGTACATTTTCAACCTAAAATAGAATAGTTGAATTTTCAGTCTAAAAAAACTAATTTTCAACAAAAAAGATAAATTTACAATCAAGAAAAATAATTTTCTACCAAAAAAGATTAATTTTCCACAAAATATATGAATTATTAATCAAATAGTTCAATTTAGGGAATTTTCAACCTAATAGTTAAATTTTCAACCAAAAATATGAATTAGTCATCAAGAAGATTTAATTTCTATCAAAAAGATCAATTTCAAGTTAAAAAAATCGATTTTAACAAAAAAACGAATTTTCAACCAAAGAAATAAATTTTTAACTAAAATGATGAATTTTTCACCAATTAGATTAATATTCTACAAAAAAAATCAACGAAAAAAAAAAATATTTTCAACTAAAATGATGAATCATCAACAAAAAAAAATGAATTTTTAACAAAGTAGTCATAATTTCAACTAAGTAAATTAATTTTTGATCAAAAAAGATAATTCTCAATAAAAAATGTAATAATTGATATTTCAACAACAAAATTTTGTAATAAAATAGATGAAACCTCAACCATTTTCAGTTGAAAAAAATTAATTTTCAACGAAATAGTTAAATTTTGACAAAAAAAAAAGGGTTCTTAACTAAAATGATGAATTTCAACAACCAAAAATTTTAATTTAAGGCAAAAAACAGTAGAATTCAACCAAAAGAATTTAAAAAAAAAAAGATGCAATTTCTACCAAAATAGATGAATTTTTAACCAAAAAGAATTACTTTTAAAAATTTGTTTTTGAATTTTTGAAAAAAAAAAATTTATTAAAATGAGCTTCGCTTTGTGCACTTGCAAAATACACTTGTAAAATATGAAATGCTCACCTTTAAGGTCGAAGAATATCCTGTAATGCACTTAAAATTTACAATCTTAAAAAAAATGTCATCAAGCTAAATAATTATAAATTTTTTTGAAAATAAATTACAATATTTTGTAAAAAAGATTACTTAGTAAAGTTTCTTTTCTATTAAATTGGTCTAAAATAGTTCAGATTAAAAAGGTTTTTAATGATTAATGAAAAAATACTAAATCTTAAAATGAAAAAGGAAAAGAAAGAGGTATATGCAGATAAAGAATAACAAATCCATTTAAAAGTCAAACTCATGAACGTTTATTGGCACTTATATGGAAAATTGACACAGTGGAATCTAGTGTTACAATTTCCAATCTAGTTACAGTCTTTTGAAACTTTTATTAATTCGATTTATAAGTCAAGGCCTTAATTTTCACAACAAGGATGAATGATAACGCAGTTTAGAAAATTGAAAAATATCAAAGAAAAAAAATTTGTTGTGATTTAAAATCATAATCTCTTTCGCCTTCCACAAACATAAAAATAATAAAAGAATACACATTAAGTGCAAATTTTTTTCTTAAATTACAACCATTTCTCCCACATTTTACTTTTCCTCCAGCCAATCTATATCTTTTTTGCGAATCAATAAAATGAAAATCACAACGCTCTTTTTTGAAGACAATAGTCTTCTAGGCTAATAGATATCTAAGTATTAAAGCGTTAAATAAAAAAATAGTTATCTTTAAACTCAAAAATACTTATAGTGTGTCTCTCTCTCTAACTCTCGTTTAAATTATTAAACTATGTCACTTTCTTCTCGAGTCTTAATTACATCACTAGTGATTTTATGAGCTAGTTTTATCTTTACGCACATCGAAGCTTGTAAAGTTTTACTCACACGCCTTTTATTAATCCGGAAGATTTGTTTTTTTTTTTTTTAATGGACATTAAAATTAGTAGTCTCGCATCTAAATTATTTACATCGCAGATAGTTCAGAATCTCTCTCGTTTTTTCTCTTGGTCCTATGCTGGTTCAGCTCGGCCTTCATCAATGAGAACTTTGTCGATGAAAACGTCATCACTGTCCGACACGTCGATGAGCGTCAGACTTAGCACCGTGTCACCGGACGATGGGTCCAGGACAATTTCTTTAACAACGGATACTAGGTCCTTTTCGACTGTCAGTTCTTGGAAACGCCAACAGTCTTCCGCCGTCCAGTCGATATTCACCGGCTTCACGTCTGCAAATGAAAATTTATTGGTAATTAATAAAATCATAATAATATATTAATTATTTCTTGTTAATTCATTACATTAATTATTTTTAATTAGCGAGCAGTTTAAAACAAAGCATTTATTAGCAAAAATAGAAATTGAAGGTTCGAGCTTTATTCCAGGGTTACTACAGGTCAGGGAATGTTGAAAAGTTAATTTAAAACTGGTTCGGGAATGTTAGGGAAAACCTGAAAGAGTCGGGAAATTTTTGATGAACAGAAGTTGAAGTTAATTTTATTATTTTGTTGAAAATTCAACTATTTTGTTAAAAAGTCGTTCTTCTTGGTTGAAAATTCAACAGTTCTGTTGAAAAATTGTATTTTTGGGTAGAAAATTCAACTATTTTGGTAAATAATTATACTTATTGCTTGAAAATGAACTTTTTTGTTGAAAATTGAACATTTTGGATGAAACCTTTTTTCTATTGACTGAAAATCTTTTTTGGTTAACAATTCAACTCTTGGCGAAAATTTGGCTTTCTGGTTTAAAAATTCATCTCATATCGTAGAAATGTGTTTTTTTTGTGTTCAAAATGCTGGAAAGTCAAACAAAATCAGATAATTTAAAAATGTTTCGGAAAAGTCAGGAAAAAACCTGGAAGTCTAAAGGAGTTCGATTTAATTCTGCAACAATTCTACTTTAAAATATTAATATTCTAGTATGTATATAACAATATTGATATAATATTGATAATTAATTAAATTTATTCAATTAAAACTTTCAATAAATAATAAACTTCTTAAAATAATTAAAATTGAAAGAGTCGGGGAGTTTTCGATAAGCTGAAGCTAATTATATTATTTTGTTGAAAATTCTATAATTTTCTTAAAAAGTCACTTCTTTTTGGTTGAAAATTCAACGATTTTGGTTATTCTGACCATGGTGAAGTGGAGTTTATTCAAGTTATTTTTTCCTAAATATATCAGAT
Source organism: Andricus grossulariae (assembly GCA_011634705.1). Lineage (NCBI taxonomy): Eukaryota > Metazoa > Arthropoda > Insecta > Hymenoptera > Cynipidae > Andricus > Andricus grossulariae. The sequence goes on from JAABKJ010000755.1 coordinate 62,670,127, forward strand.
TGCGCTTTGTTAGGGATTCTCTTAGTTCTGGTTTATTTTGAATTAATTCATACGGTGACTAAGTCATTTTTTCATAATAATATATATAATCAAATCGTATTTTAGTAAAAATTAATTATTTCATTTCCGGATAATTCCGACTACGGATGGAGTTTTACAATCATGGGACGGAAATTTACGATGCAAGCGTAATATTCATGCAATACATAATTTTACTCCCTCCATTGAGGGTCCCTTTATGTCCATCGCCCAGCGATGTAAAATTCAGATAAATTTTTTATAGTGTATTTCAGCTTCAGTTAAAGATTCATGATAAAATTTTGATTAGAAATTATTCTATTTTTCTTACAATTCACCTTTTGGGAAGAAAATTAATATCTTTGGTAGCAAATTTAATAATTTTGTTGAAAATTCGTGTTTTTTGTTGAAATTTTTTTACTTGAAAATTTAAATTTTCTATTTTTGGTCAAAAAATCTGTTTTCTTTGATAATTCATGTATTTTTTTGAAAATTGGTCTTTTTGGTAGATAATTATTCTTTCTGTCAAAAATTTATTTTGTTGTTGTAGAAAATTCATCATTGTGGTTAAAAATTAATTTCTTCGGTTGAAAAATTTGATTTGATTATTCAAATTTTGGTTGAAAACTAGCAATTTGCTTGGTAATTCATTAATTCTGTTTAAAATTTGTCTTTTTGGTAGAAAATTATCTTCGTGGTTGAAAATGCAACCATTTTGTTGCATTTTTTTGGTTCAAAATTAAGGTTTTAACTTTTTTTTTATGAATCTTCATGTATTTTGTAGAAAATTCGTAAAAATAGTAATATTTACACCCCCCCCCCTCACCTAGTTTGTAGAAAATTAACCATTTGTTAGGGAAGTCAGGGAATTTCGAAATTGCAATCTTGTAGCAACCCTGGTTTTATTCGACATACAACAAAATCGTCATGCTACTACTGAACAGATACTTCAAGATACAAATTTTTCGTTTACATGGAGAAAAATTGTAAACTGCTTCTAAAAATTCTTAAATTACATTCTATTAAATTAAATTTAAAAAAAATGGTTTTCAACTCTTTTCCATATAAAAAGAAACTCAAAACATTGTTGTCATCAAATCTGTACTGAGTAGTAGCATAGTGAATATTCTTGGCATAGTTTGCAAATGCTGGCACCAAACGTCTTTAACCTTAAACCCGGAAGATTGAGTGCAAGAATTACCTGCTAATCTTGCATTGATTGCCTGGTACGGCAATTCACAAAACTGACCAAGAAGTGGCTGCAGTTTTTTCAGTGGAATTATTGCCATTTCACCATAGTCACAGAAATAAACTGTGACCTCTTGGTCCGCAAATTTGTTGAGTATGCAAACGCTAATAAAAAACGATTTAATTAGCATCGCTTCAGGTTCATCGGAACTGAATGCTCGAGGATTACAGTAGAAATACTCACCGGTACCAGCTTGTATCGAGATGTTGTCCGGCATAGAGATTACCCTCCCTCACAGATTCGTATGTTGGTGAAGGTCCGTTATAGTTTGTGCACTCCTCTTGCAGTTTGTTCATCATGTTCTGAAATTACGTGTCAAACATTAGAATGCTTATTTAATCAGTGTGTCTAGCGTTTATTCAGAAAAAAATTCCAGGACTTTTCCAGAATTTTCTTATACGCCTTCAAAATCTGATTTTATGGCCAAAAACAGTTTTTTTATTATTGTTAATTTTATTAGGGTGAAAAATCACGAAAGCTACAATCAAAAATATTTCGAAGTTTCTCACTTTTTCCCGATAACGACAATTTAATGACATTTTTTTTAATTTAATAATGTTTTGCTTGTTTGATTAGAACTGGTTGAAATTTAACTGAGTTATCGAATTATAAGCTAATTTAGCAGCGGAATTCCCAACTGCAGCGAAAGCTGATATGAAATTTTCATATTTTCAAAATTTACTGACTTCTTTGTTTTTTCCCTGACCAATTTTTGATTTTCCCTCAGACCCGAATTTTAATCTTGTAACATTTGTAACATCGAATTTTTTATAACCGGAATAAAACAATTTCAAATTACAATTTTGAAATTAATTTTTTTTTTTATTAATTTCAATCCAAAAGGTCGAATTTTCAACAAAACAGATGAATTGTTGACCGGAAACGATGACTTTCTAACAAAATAGTTTAATTTTTAACAACATAATAAAATTTTCAACCAAAAACCGACTAATTTTCAAATCAAAAAGAGGAATTTTCAATCAATAAAGCTTTTCAAGACAATAAAAAAATCGAAAAAAAAACTTCCTGCCAAACAGGTGAGTTTTTAACCCCTGAATATGAATTTTTAATCCGAATCCGCCCACGGGGTCATATATGGTTCGGCGAGCAGTGGTGCATGAAAAACGACTTATCCTGGTCTTTCACATTTAAATCTCGCGCAAAACCGTTGTATACCTTGAGCTGCGGAGGGTATTCCCCATTTCAGCTTTTGTTTGTGGAAAAAAAATTTTTGGGCGGATTCGGGTTAACGAAAAAAGTTGAAATTACAATCTAAAAATATGAATTTTCTATCAAAATAATTAAATTTTCAACTAAAAAAGACAAATTTTCAAGCAGAAATAAACTAAAAAGATAAATTCTAAACAAAAAATAGAATGGTTGGAATGTTAGAAAAGTACATTTTTAACCAAAGAAATTAACTTTTGACAAAAAATAGAATAGCTAAGTTTTCAGTGAAAGAAATTAAGTTGAAACCAACATGATGAACCATCAACAGAAAAAATGATTTTTTAACCAAATAGTAGAATTTTCAATTGAAAAAAACACAATTTTCTACCAAAAAATATAAATTTTTAAAAAGATAGATTTTTAACAAAAAAAAAAAATTAAATTCAACACTTGATTATTCAATCCGAAAACATGCATTTTTAACAAAAAATTTGAACTTAAACATATGAATTCTTCCAAAATAATTGAATTTTCAACTAAAAAGCTAAATTTGTAAGCAAAAATTAAAGTTAATTTCTCAGTTAAAAAAAAAATAACTAAAAAACGAATTTTTAACAAAATAGTTAATAATTTTTAACCGAAAAAAAACAAACAATTCTGAACCAAATACATAATTGAATTTTCAACGCAAAGATGAGATGTAAAAAGAATACAAATTTTCAACAAAATACATTAATTTGAAACAAAATAAATAAATTTTCATAATCAAATAAATAAATTTTTAACCAAAAATATGAAGTTTCAAGTGGTGACATTAATTTTCTATCAAAAGACGAATTTTCAACAAAAATACAGAAATTTTCAACCAAATAGTAGTTGAATTTTGAACAAAAAAACATGAATTTTCAAATAAAAATGTAATAGTTGATATTTCAAACAAAAACAACGATTTTTCAACTAAATAGTTTAACCCTCAACCAAAGCAGATTAACTTTTAACCAAACAGTTATAATTTTTAACCAAAAAATATGCAATTTCTACAAAAATAGATTAATTTTCAACCCAACTTCATTTTATCTAAAACTCCCTGACTCCTGGCATTTCCTGGTCAGTTTTAAATTCCCCGACAGTCCCTGACTTTATGGGATTCCCTGACCTGCAAAGCAACCCTGAATAATAATTACTCACAGCGAGTTCCATTTGATCTTCGTGGGGTTGGACCACAAAATTTCCTGGATTGGCTGCCATACTGACATGTACGTCGAAATATGACCCAATGGGTGGAATATTTGGAGTCCTGAGAGCATTCTTCTGACAGGGATCGGTTCGGTCTGCGGAAGATCCGTATCGAGAAGTTAAACGTTCGCTACGTTTCCTGGTCCTCACATTGTTATTATCGTCATCATTATTAGGGCTGAAAATTAAAAAGAATATTTAATTCGTCGAGTCATCATTATTAGGGCTGAAAATTAAAAAGAATATTTAATTCGTCTATCAAAGTCTATCAAAACATTTTCCCTCGTCATTTTAATTTAATTTTACTTGTAATTTGAAAACAAAAAATGAACCTACCATGACAATTCTTTGTCCAAAACCAAAGTGTTATTAATCGTGATAATTTCATTTGACGGCTCTTGGCGTTTGAGCAGTTCCACAATTGGCGGTGAAGAATCATTTTTCCTGATCACTTCTTTCACGAGTAAAGAAGTGTCAGGAGGCGCAAGTTCTTTTAGGCGGGCAACCTTCTCTGCATCGAACGATGATGGTGGGACGTTGTGAAGACGAAGTTTCAGAGCCTGAAAATAAAACCGAAAAAATAAATTAGATGAAATAAATCAAGATTTATTAGTCTCAGGGATGCCACAGCCTAACGTGCTTGAAAAAGTATAAATTCATAAGACTTCAAAACAATTTATCTTAAATTCAAAAAATTCCATTGTTTTTAGTAAAATTGAAGTTAATTTAAAGGAATTTGATTATATTAAAAAAAAAGTTCAAGGTGAATTAAAAAAAATTAAAGCGAATTGAAAACAATTCATAAATATGAAAAATTCATTGTATTCAGTAAGTTTGAAGTGAATTTAGAAAAATATAAGGGAATTCAAAATAATTTTATGAAATGCCTAAAAATTCGTTTAAAAATGCCGTTGAAATCCCTTGAAACTTTTAAAGCTCTTGAAAATGCCTTGGAATAATTACAAATACCCTTAAATATTTAAAATCCCATTCAGTTACAGAAAAATATGGATAATTCAAGTGAATAAATTCTTTGAAGTCCATTACAATATTATAAAATCCCGTCGAATTCTATCTGATGATATTTCCTGAAATCTTGGAAAATTGATTAAAATACCTTGAGAGCTTTTAAAATCCATTAATCCGAAATTCTTGGAAATTCTTTACAACCACAGAACAATTTTTTTATAGTTTGAAATAAATCCATTCAAATTATTGAAATCAATTAAAAATTACTTGGAATCTTTTACCATTCCCTAAAATATTTCGAATCCGTGGAATCTTTTAAAATAACCTAAAATATTTTAAATCATTGAAAATCTTTTTAAAACCCTTTACATTTTTGAAAGCTCGTGAAAATTTCATGGAATATTTTTTAAAAACCTCAAATATTTCAAATCCTTTAAAATCACTTGAAACTTTTTAAAGCTCTTGAAAATCCCTTGGAATGTTTTAAAATATCCTACAAGCTTGAAATCTTTTGGAATCACTTCAAATTATTGAAATCTATTACAAATACCCTAAATTTGTTTTTGTTAAGCTCTTGAAAATGTCTTGAAATTTTTTTTTTCCTGTGAAATATTTAAATCTTTTAAAATCTTATTAAATTACTGAAATCTATCGAAAATTCTTTGAAATCTTTTTAAATACCCCAAATATTTTCAAACCTTTCAAATCTTTGGAAATCCCTTAATTTTTTAAAGCTCTTCAAAATTCTTTGAAATTAAAAAAATATATATTTAAAATTCATTGAAATTCCTTGAAACTTTTTAAAGCTCTTGAAAATCCCTTTGGATTTTTTTAAAATACCCTAAAATCTTCAAAATCCTTTTTAAATTCCCTAAAATATTCTAAACCCTTGACACTTTTTTAAACTCCTGAAAATTCCTTGGAATCTTTTAAAATATCATAAAATCTTGAAAATCTTTTGAAAAACCTTGAAACTTTGTAAAGCTCTTGAAATCGCTTCAAATTATTAAATTATATTCAAAATTTCTTGGAATATTAATATACCCTAAAACATTTCAAAAGAATTTAAGAGAATTCAAAAACAAATATGAGCCTGAATTCAATAGTAGTGAACCCAAGGGTTAATTTATTTAAAGAAAAGTGACTTAAGTGATGTTTTCATTTTAAAAAGTGACTATCATGGTTTTTTTAAAATAAATTACTATCGTGACTTTTTTAAAGAAGTCACTAAAAATTGACTTGAGAAAAAAGTGACTGAAATTCACTATATTGCACCTGATTTTTCTCGACAGTTACTAAAATGCTTCTTACAGAAATTCCCCAACTTTTGCAATTTATTTTCAAAGTCCCTGACTTTCTCCAAATTTTCAGGTTTTCTCAGACTTGCGAACACCCTGGAGTAATTAGGCTTCTCAATTAAGAAATCGTTACTGATCTACTTACTTGGCCAGGAATTTGAACTAGCATTTTAGAAATGCTTTCCAAATCTACCAAGCTGCTGATTTTAGTTGTAATGGTCCTCCCGAAATCCATAAGAAAAGCGTCGACTTCATTTTTAGGATAATTTACGTTCAGCACACTGGCTCGATGCCAGTTTCCATCTTCGTCCTTGACCATGTAAAACTTGGTGAGATTTACTTTCTGCACAGAGAATTTACTCAAATCTTGGCTCAGTTTATTTGTTATCGTATCATTCATCAGGTCCATCAGGAATTTCAAGCTGTCGTTCTTCAATTGTACATAAATGTCTCCAGTTTCACTGACATTGGAGACGTAAACCTCAGTAATTCGACCTTCCTGTAAATGAAAATAATAAGTAAATTAAGTAAAATTTGTGAAGTCTTTTTACTTTGAAAGAAAACTGAATCACAGGAGGAACACTTACCTTGAGATGAGGTTTAGGCATGCAGGTTTTGATAATATCTTTCGCTATTAATTCATTCAGATTTATATCCTCTGGACCATTAGTATCACAGAAAGTTACGGACCAGCAATCTTCTTCGACATCATAACTCAGCTCTTCGGCATCGTCATTCAGTACATCGATGTAGAGAGTTAAATCGTCAGAAGACTGAAGGTATTTCTTAACAACTGTCATCGCTTCTTCAGAGTCAGCAAAGACTTCCAATCCATGTAGATTTAGCCTTATAGCCTAAAAACAAAAACATTCCACATTATTCTTCCTGCACTGAGAATTTGATTCTTTTTCAGGTTGGCCACTATAACTTCAAAACAAATCTAGTGTAAAATGTTAAAAATATATATTATAACAAATTAATTTTCATCCATTTACAACCAGAGTTGAATTTTCAAACAAAATAATTAAATTTTCAACAAAATAGTTCAATTTCTAATGAAATGAATGAATTTTCAACCTACAAAGATGAAGTCCCAACAAAAAATAAAATAGATGATATTTCAACCCAAAAATATGAAATTTCTACCAAAAGAGATGACTTAAAACCAAAAGACAAATTTTCAACAGAACACGTACATAAGTTTTCAAACCAGTAGCTGAATTTTTAACATTTCACAAAATAGTCAAATAACCACCAAATATATGAATTTTTAACTAAAATTCTGATTCTTTAACAAAATTTTTTTTTAGAAGGCAGCTGAATTTTCAGTCCAAATAAACACTTACTTTTAGAAAATTGTCTACTTAAGACGATGAATTTTCAGCCAATTAGTCAAATGACAAAAAGAAAAAAATTCAACAAAACATTTAGTTACATTTTCAACAAAAAAGTTGAATTTGTAACCAAATCGTTGAAACTTCAACATACAAAGATGAATCTTCAACCAAATAATTGAATTTTGTAGAATACAGTTGAATTTTCAACAAAAAAAGATCGTATCCAAACAAACACTTTTATAGAATTTTCTACTTACAAAGATAAATTTTCAGCCAATTAGTCGAACAAAAAAAAATAATTTTCAAAAAAATAGTTACATTTTGAACCAAACAGTTGATTTTTCAAACAAAATAATTAAATTTTCCACAAAATAGTTCAATTTTTAATCAAATGAATGAATTCTGGACTAAAAATATAATGGACATGTCCCCGAAATGACCGGAAGTGGGCAAATATTATAATTGAAGGCAAAATGTTTAACAAACGTATGGTCATTATTAGCAGTTAATTAGATAAATGTATGTTGCCCATGTAATTACTATGTTAAATATCGAAAAAAGGAACTTTCCGTTCTCAAAGTTAAAGTTTTAAGTTAAAATTTTTTTCATCAACTTTTTAACGTAATTTATCGCTGAGAAAATCACAAAAAAGAGGGGCATGTTTGTAATAAAAAGTTTCTCAGTGAACTAACAATTCTAGCCAGTAGTGTTTCGTCTAAAAGGAACATTCATTTTTGAACAAAAAATAAAATAAAATGATCTTCGATATTTTAACTGAGCACTATTCCAAATATTTCCTTTTCGAAGAGCTTCGACGATTTGAAAAGCATTCACAATGAATATCAATTTTTATTTAAAATATTATTCTTTATCCATAAATTATAAAAATTCTTATTTGTTTAACCACTTTTTCCATTGTACACAATATCTCGTTAAAAATTTATTTAGTTCATTTTAAAAATTCTTTTCTGGTAGAAAATTAAACTTCTTGATTGAAAATTCGACTAGTTGGTTAAAAATGTATGTATACTTTTAAAATTAGTCTTTTTGGTAGAAAGTTGAACTACTTTTTTAAAACTCCATTTTTTTGTTTAAAGCTTTTTTTTTATTGGAAATTCTTTTCTGCCAGAAAATTAATCTTCTTGGTTGAAACTTCAACTATTTGGTTAAAAATGTATTTTTATGTTTGTTGAAAAATTAATTAATTGGTTGAAAATTGAACAATTTTGTAGAAAGCTCGTTTTCTTGGTTCAAAATACAACTGTTTAATTGGAAATTAATCTTTCTTGGTTAAGGATACAACTATGTTGTTAAAAACTCGTCTTCTTGGGTTTAAAATTAATTTCTTTTCTGTATAAATGTTATATTTTTTGGTTATAAATGCAATTGAATGGTTAAAACATAATCTGTTTTGGTTGCTGAAAATTTAACTGTTTTGTAGAAAATTCGCATTTTTGGGTCCAAAACTCAACAATTTCATGAAAAATTCAAGTCCTTGGTTGAAAGTTTAAATACTTTCTTAAAAATTCCATTTCTTGGTTGATGATTCATAATTTCAGTTGAAAATTCCACTTTTTTTGTCAAAAATTAATTTGTTGAACCAAAAATTAAAAAATTAAGATCGACAAGAAATCTATTTACAAAAATTTAACTATTTTGTTAAAAATTCAACTATTAGTTGCAAATTAACTTTTTCGTTCAAAATTCATATTCTCGAGTTGAAAAACAAATTATTTAGTAAAAAAATACACTTTTTTGTACAAAATTTGTTTTCTTTATTGAAAATTAATCATTTTGGTTGCAAATGCTATTTGGTAAAAATGTATGTATTTTCTTGAAAATTCATCTTCACTGGTAGAAAATTGATCTTCTTGTTTGAAGATTTAACTGTTTGGTTAACAATTTATGTATTTTGTTCAGAATTCCTCTTTTTGGGAATAAAATTAATCTTCTTTGTTGAAAACGCGTATTTTTATATGAAAATTCATCTCTTCTGGTGGAAACATCATCTTTTTTTAAATAAAAATACAATTTTTTATTGAAAATGCAACTGCTTGGTTAGAAGTTGATCTGCGTTGGTTTGAGGATTCCAACAATTTTGTTGGAAATTCGTCTTTTTTGGTTAAATTAAAATGTTTCTGATTTAAAATGAAAATTTTGTTTTTGGTTAAAATATAAACTGCACGTCTAATAGTAGATAGTGCAAATAGTGTGCAATAGATTAAGAAGTACCTGGCCTGGAAGTTCGCAGAACTGTTTGTCCAAGTCGTGGAGAAGGTTGCCGTCGCAGATCTCGTCATCTCCATCATCGATGAAGAATACGGTGACTTCTTCAGTCTCTGGATCACGATTAAGACACCTGACTCTTGACCAATGATCCTTATCGTTCTCATAAATAGCGTAATGAGAACCAGCTTCTATGCTCTTAGCTTTGGTCGACTCGAAATCTTTGGCGTAGAATTCGTTCATTTGTAATTGCATCGCATGAAGTCGATCCTATTAAAAACAACAACCAGAAATTCGTAAATGATATTTTTCGAAAAACAATAATTATGCTGAGTTGACATTATTTCATCAACTTACACTGTAATCTTCACCAACAAGTTGAGCCCAAATCTCAGAGGGTCTTACAACATTCACGTGGACTATCCAATAGCGATCATTGGGTGTTATCAATTCAGGTATATTCTGGCTCGAATCATTTGACGATTTTAAGCTCGACCCACTTGACAGTATCGGGCTCAATTGACTTGACAGTTGGGGGCTCAATTCACTTGAAGATGGTAGAGGGGTTTCCTGTGCCTTTAATTAAATTCATTATTCAAAATTTAGGCTTAAAGTTGTTGCATTTTGAACAATAATTAGTGCTAACAAATATTACATCTAATTACGCTGCCTAACAAATGTTCATTCAGTAGATTCTAATTTACTTTCAAGTTTTCAGAATTTCACAACTCCCTTTCTCATTCTAAATGCTTTCGAATTCTAAAGAGCTGACATTTTAATTTTGAGTAGAAACAAAATATTTCAAGAGTATAAATAACAAAAATTAATTTGTTTCAAATTAGTTTCTTTTTAGGCTTCTGGACACTTGATTACTACAAAATTGAGTTGGATTTGTGTAAAAACGCAAGTCATGCAAAAAGTACATATTGTCATCATAACATTTTTTAAACATGCATGCAAAAATAGCTAATATTGTATTTAATAAATAGGTGTCCGAAGTTAGGTCATTTGATTTATAATTGCTAATTTCAAACAAATTCAAATATTCCTAAATATTAAGAAATTATGCGTTTATTTAAAAATTTATAAATGATGGTTTAAAAATCAATTATTGTTCCATTTCTAATACTCAAACAGTTTAATTTTAAAAATCGTTAATTTATATTTGCATTCAAACGCTTTTTATCCCAAATTTTCAATTTTAAACACTTGTTTAATTGTTCACCTCACAAACTCCCTATCTGTAAAATTCGCTTTATTCTTGAATTTGAAACAGCCAAAAAATTAAAGAAAAGAAAATAAATGCGTTTTCAACGTTGGAAATCACTTTTTCAACAGTTGAAAATTCAAGAAACAACCTAATTTTATATTAAAAGCAAGTGTTGCATATTAATTTGCCAATGGCAAACCGTTCACGAAAAAATCGACCCTTGAAATGTTTATTAAATTCGCATGTAAAATTATGTAAATACAAAATTTTTACACTTGTTTTTGATATTAAAATTAAATTTGCCAACAGTTGTAAATTCAATTCAATTTTGAAAAGAAGAATTGAGAATTCAAGAACACAACTCGACAAACTTATAAAAAAAATGTATGACAATTTACACATGTCGAGATTACAATTTTTTTATTCTAAACAGTGAAGTACTTACTTCAAAAAACTTCTTCAGTCAGAAAGCGTTCGAAATCGAATATGGTTTTAATAAATTCTAATCCTATCTTATTCATAACGATGTATATTAATCCTATTAGTTGCTCGCCGATTGGCGGGTCTCGCTTTACTTTAATCGGAAGATTAGTCTTCGCAAACTAAATGATCATCAAGCCTAATAAATTAAATCTATTATCCATAATCTTATCGTTAGGGGTGTGCAAAAAACTTGAAAATTGTTCCAGAACTAGAATTTTTGTACATATTTATTAACGTTCACATCATCTTTCTCATACATGCAATTATTTGGTAAATATGCTGCTAATTAACACAGTAGATATAAAAGAATATGTATTATGACTATAATAAAACCTAACTTAATTTTTACCATTAATGAGGCAAACTATGCAAACAATAATTAATCAGTCTAATGTAAAAATTTAAAATCTGGGAAATTATTTACAGAGACGTTCCATCTCAAGTCGACAAGTTTCTCGACGTAAGTTTAAGAAAGAAAAAATAAATAAAAAACATCTACCACAATCGGCTAAATTGGCGTAGAATATCTTATATTTTTAAAATAATTACAAGATTCATCAAAAGTTATATCACTTTCCTGACTTTCTAGTTAATAGAGGAATGTAAACTTAACGATGATCAGTGAAATATTAACGAGAATATTTCAGTCACGAAAAATTTACCAAGTCCTCTATCATAAGCAGTCATAAGATGTGGAGTTCGCCCATACAAAAATCAAAGTTCTTTACTGAATGCCGGCGTTTGGTCTGGAGTTTTTATTCAGCGAGTCCTGTGGTTGCCGCCAGCCGGCGAGCGACTAATAGCCCGAATCATCGAAATGCATGGCCTGAATAATATTTACATTTATTTTAACTAAAAATAAGGAGACTTCCATATATCACGTGAGATAATAAATACAGTTTTGAAGGAAATACTTTTAATATAATTTATTCGAAAAAGGCCCAAAGAATATTGTTGAAAACTAGCCAAGACCCGATCACGTGATATATGGGTGGCCCCTTATTGTACGGAGAATATTACATTTGAAATATTCAATTTAAACAATTTCGAAACCTTAAATTCCCTCAATGCTTAATATAATGAATATGTGTAATATATATCCTATCATGGTGGGGCATTAAAATATAATATATTTACAAAATAAGCAAAAACTAATTTTTACATAATTTACAATGAATTCTCATGCACAAATAAAAAGCTAAATTATCAATGTCACTCTTTAAAACAAAATCGGATCGAAAATAACATAATTGGCAAAATAAAATCAAAATATAACTTTTAAAAAATAAAATAAACACAAATTTCGCACACAACAAAACCACTAGTATCATAAGTTTGTATTACTACTCACATGTGAGGAAAAAAATTTAATTTTGTCACTATGACGAATAAAGTTTGTTGTGTAACCTGTGCTCGAATTTTTTGAGCAAGTTGAGAATGCCACTTGACTTTCTTTATAAACGAAAAAATTAAATGTTAAAAAAACATTTTTTATATATAAGAGCTGAAGTCGACTTGAGTTAATGCGAAAATATATCAACAAGAAAGATAGGGCAAGTAGTGACCGAAATTACAATTTTGACAAAAATCTATCAGAGCAGGCAAATTAACGGAAGTCGACTTTGTCACAGATTGGAGAAAGGCACTAGTTAGAATGCGATCTTTGGCGATTTTTACCTTTTCAGGAGGAGAGTAACGAGTTAGAATGCTCGTACTATTGGCCCCTATTTCGATGCTTATTTCTGGACAGTTGTTCACTATCCTCAACCAATCTGCAGGAAGTAGTTCCTTGAATTCTTGCTTGTAGTATGTACTAATTTGGGACGTGAAAACTCCACTGGAATGAGCGTCAACGATCTGCAGGATTCTTGTTATGATCAAACGAACATCGCACGTCACCGGAAGCACGGTCGACAGATTTTTTTCTTTAAAGTCAGTCAGCGCTTTAGCTGCTGCAATTGCCTGCGCTGCCTTCTCGCTCTTAGCATCCTCCGGATAACTGCTGTATTTTTCTTTACCTACCTGTAAATTAGAAAGCATACATTTGTATGAGTATTTTAATTCTTTTGGAAAACTTCCCGGTTCCAAAATATCAAGAAAATATACGAAGTTTTAATCAAACAGTTGAATATTATAATATATTATATTATATAAATATTAAAAAATATAATATATTAATAAACTGCTGCCTGAAAATGCTTACCGTGACTTGAGCATAAATGCATCCCTTCTGGACAGGTAAAATTTTGTAGACTGGTACTGGCAACTGGAGGTTATCCACGAGAGAAGCAAGTTCTGCCTCTGGACCCTGCGTAGTCATCGGAATCTGTGTAATCATCCGAGCTGGTGGAACCATAGGAGCATGTGGTACCATCTGAGCATTTGGGATCCTCTGAGAATTTGGAAACCTCTGAGCATTTGGAATCCTCTGAGCATTTGGAATCCTCTGAGCACTTGGAATCCTCTGAGTCTGTGACATCAGAGGAGCATTTGGCATTATATGAGGAAGTTGCATCATGTGAGGTTGCGGCATCATCTGAGGATGTGGCATCATCTGAGGCTGTGGCATCATCTGAGGCTGACTCGGTGGTTTCTTCTCCATGAATTTCTCGAAAGGTACCATGGAGTAAAACGTCGGCTGAAGAACAAAGATGAATGTAAGTATATACGAAACAATGAGTTGATTTTTAATGAACTTTTCATCATTTACTTACTGGTTCATTTTCTACATTCTCTTTGTCACAACTTTTTTGTGCTGAAACTGATGGGCATAATACTGGTGCTGGTTTTTCCACATCGGGTTCATTTAATCTAATTTGACTAGGGGCAGTCTCAGTCGTTTTTGGTACAATTAACCTGCTCTGCAGACTACTCTTTGGTTTCGCACTTCCATCCGTAGGCTTAGGAGCTGCTGCCACTCTTGCATCTCTGTCCATCATTTTCTGGAAAAAATACAATCAATTTGTATTGTGTAAAATACATTAATTATTGAAAAAGTTGCTAGATTTAATTTTTACAGGGTGGCCACTGGAACTTCAAAAACAAAGTCTGGCTACTCCCCAGTCTTATCGGTCAAAAAGTACATTTTTCCTGGTTGACCAAATAATAGAATTTTTAACACGTGACCTTATGACACTCACCAACTTCAAATCAGTTTTTCTCGAAAAGTGGTTCGGTATCAGTCACAAGCCTATATGAATCCAATAAAAACTCTCAAACTCCTGCTACATATGTAAAAAAAAATCTATTCATGAATTGTGCTTTAGCCGGCCATTTCTACATGCGCCAAACTAGCGCCGCGCTTGGGAAGAATTGTTTTTTTTCCTTCCATGTGAACCCGTATAAAAATTATTAACTCAGTATTATATCTTCTAAAAATTTAAACTATTCACCTTTGTAGGGGAAGTAGTCGGTCCCTCGTTTACAGTCTTCATGTAATTCGGCCTTTGACTCGTCAATGGAATGTAGTCCGTGGTCTTCGAGGGTGGATAAGTAAATCTGAAATACATAAATAATAGAAAATTAAATGATGTTTGGATACAGAAGCAGTAAATACAAATCTAATATATTTAACTTACGGAGATTTTTTAATGGCTCCATTCTGACTACTGATATTCGTCGCATTAGAGCTCCTGCTGTTCGTTGGGGTTGTGCTTCTCTCTGTAGGAGTCGAACTTCTCGGCCTTGATTGGGATTGACTTCTTGAATCGTTTTGGTATGAAGCTGTGCTTCTCCCTGTAGGAATCGTACTTCCTGTAGTCGATTGAGATTGACATCTTGAATCGTTTTGGTATGAATTTGTGCTTCTCACACTTGATTGTGGAACTCTGAAATCGTTTTGAACGGGCGCTCTATTTTCTTTAGATGTGACCCTGCTGTATTGCGACGAAGATTTAGCATTCACAGGAGGTATAGGAGCTCTGAAATTCGACTGAGGCCTGAAACTGCAAAAATGGAATTAAATTAGCATGAATAATAAAAAACATGTTGATAAAGTGTTGATGTCAATCTTTTTACTGCATACCTAGTTTGGTTTCTCTGGTAGTTATTAGATCCGTAAGGAGTCCTAGCAGGCCTATTATAAGAAGTAACCTTTTTCGGTTTCCTCTTTGCAGTTTTCTGATGCCGCACCAGATCCGCTAAGTGAGCAGTTTTGTTGGTTGGGATGGCTTCAACAAAATACTCACCGCCTCTGAGTACTCTCCTTATCCCTGGAATTACCTTGAGAAATTCCTCTAAGGAAGCAAAATTAAACTTCCTGTAGGGAATTCGATCCCCTGTGACATCGTAGTAATCTTCTGCAAATGTCAATAAAAATATTAAACAATCTGATTTCTAACGAGATAAAAAGAATAGTTGAAAACAAATGTGTACACTTACTGCAGATTCTATTCTCGCTTATGCCTCCCTTCGATATAAGAAGGCATGCCTTGAGATTATCGACAACTTCATCCATTTTGGTGGATAAAGTGTCGTGACAATTTTATAGCCGATCCAAATTCGTCTGACAGGAGTACAATCAAAATATTTATATTCAAATCGAAACGAATCGCCTTTTCTGAAACACAAGAATTAAGCTACTGTTAATTTTTATGATCTTGATGGCTACATACTATTTTTTTTTATTTACATTATTAAAGATTAATGAATTCAGAAATTAAAAATAGACATTTTCAACCAACAATTAATTAGTTAAAGCTTCAGTTAAATAAAGCAACTTTCAGCAAAAATTATGAATTTTAACAGAAGATTTGTTTAAATTTTCAAGCAAAAAATTAAGATACAAAAAGTGGTTAAAGATAATACTCATTCAATGTGTAATGTTAAATTTAAGCTCAACCATATTCTAGGTCAATTAGTGTAAGGTACACAATTGGGTCATAAACCGGCTTAGAATGGTAGAAAGGAAAGAGCAACCGTTTTTTCTGGGGGGCTACGCAAGTAATAAAATAATTCAAATCTATTTGAATTTAGATAAGAGCATTTGTAAATTTGAAATTGTTTAAACTAGGGGAAACCTTACGTCTTTATACCTCGACGAAATTGTGAAAACTCATTTTTTTTTCTTTAAAAAATGGAAAGGACTTTCATTTTGCTTATTGATACCGTAACAGAATTTTAGAGACTCATGTATGATAGTTAACGATGCGAAACTAAATGAAAGTACTGAGGTGGCAACTGTTTTAAATTTATCATTCACACTAAAATCATAACCTTTTTCATTCGGTTCAAATAAGTTTGTTAGAATTAGCATTATAATTAACTAATTTATCTTCAATTTAGGATTGCCGACAATTGATATGGAAATCATTTTAAAATGAAAATATTTGCGAAAGTAACTTCCGCAAGACTGCAGACAAATAAAGACATATAAATATATAACATGCAAAATATAAAGACAGGAATGCGCAATTAAATTGCAACTCAAGTAGGTGGAGAATGAAAATTCACAGCTCGTATGAATATCACAATTACTTTTCACATACCAAAGCCAGTCCTTGAATTCGACAAAAATGCTGCAATTAAGATTTTGAATCTAGGTAATTTAAATTTAATTTTTTTAATAAACGCTCAATAATTTATTGTTAAAAAATATAAATACTGTTCAGAATCAGCAAAAATAGTATTACTAAGATTTAACAATTTAAATATTGTAGTTCAAATTATAAATGTTTATTAAAATGTAGTTATTTTCATATTTGTGGAATTGTAAAGAACCTGCCAAGGAATAAAACGAGCTTTTGTAAATTAAAATTAATTTATGGCGTTCTTGAAATGAAACAGTACCCAAATCTCTGGGCCGCTTATATATTTTGTTTATACGTTTAGGATAAAGCCGGGCTGAAACCTGACGACTGATCCATTACAAAGATTAGGGTTTGCTGACATTATATTGCACCGGACGCCACATAATTGGTGAGGGCGTAAAATAAATCTTAAATAGGGACAGAAAGATTCTATTCTGTGGTCATAAATTTTGGGTGGAAATTTCGGAAATACTGATCCCGTATCTGCAATATAATTTCAAATCTGCTACGCACAAACCCGATTTGTCAACGGAAGATTGAAAGAATGAAAATATTAATAATAAATCGTTAATACTTTTAAAAAATAAATAATATTCAGTATACTACGCTGACCAAGCAAAAAACGAGAATAAAAAATTGACACGTGTTTCCAAAATCCATTCTGTTCGCGCACTTCAAAATATTTGCATGGAAACAAAAAATAGAAACTACATAAGAAATATTAAATTCTAAACAAAAAACGAGACTAAAAGTAAATGAACTTTGGAGATATTAGTCTTACAAAATCTAAAAAATTGTAAGCGTTTTATTTCTCGGAAAATGCAGAGATCAAGATTTGATGAGACTTGCAATGGAAAGTATGCCGATACCAATATCTATAAGAAATATATCTGAGTCACAAAATAAGAGCACATACGGTTGTCTAAATTGAAAGATCAAGAACAAAAGAGAAAACACTCGGAATTGCCCATAATGCCTGCTCAGATTTCGTTCGACATGCGGTTTCTTTCCAAGTAAAACAGAATGTAGAATGTAGATTGGGTCGGAGGTTAGGTGAGGTCAGGGCTCTTAATTTGAAGAGTGAAACAAACTGGTTAACACGTGAAAAATAACCAAAGTTTTGCGTTCCGGTAACTTCCCGCGGAAAATGGGGGCCCAGGGTCTATAATCTAATATTTCTAAGAAAAGGAACAATGGCTACCAAGAGACACAATGCGCGAAAAAAACCTAAAATATTCTAGGAATACATACCAACAAGCAAGAAGTCTGCCACACTGGAATAAACTTCTAATTTTTTTCACTCACGAGCACTGACGAGAGAGAACTGAGTCGAGAGAACTGTAACCACTGAGAGATTGTGGGTGAATGCGCGATGAACTGTGGAATGCGAACATGCCAGGCCTTCGGCCTCACTGATATATATACGTCCTCCGTCCACTGCTCCCCACTCTCACTCTCCGCAGTGTTGCCAATCGTTCGTGAATTCAATACAGAAAAAAAGAGCTTCTCGGTTACATGAAAAGGAATGATTTTCAATTCCTGGATAAATTGATTGCATAATATTGTGAAATCTTCAACAAAAATCGGAGAATACACCTTTTTTGTGTGAATAAACAACCTCTTTACTTGAAAAATAAATTTTGTGAGGTTTAAACCCTGCCAACCGTTACTTTTTCCTCGCATATTTTCAACTAGGCGGCAGCACACTCGTATAATTCGATTTGTTGTGATATTCAAAATGTTCAAAATTACAGATTTTTCTAGGTCGATTAATTGAAAGGTGGCTAGTACAAAACTAGATAAGAATCAAAATCGGAATTTTTTAGGAGAGCGAATAAAATTACTTCTGAGATAATGAGTTTCTGAATGCGGGTGGAAAAGATTTTATATAAAAATGTTAGCCAATTCGGAGTAATTGTCGAAAAACTTGTATGTTACAATTAGATATTTTCACTTAATCACCAGCTAACTTCACTTCGTAGAGTGCTGAGGTGAAAACAATAGACCAATCGCATGGGACTAAACCATATTTTATTATATCATCGTAAAAAATAGTTTATTCACTATAAGTTTAATTGGAAATTAATTTTGATTTTTCAATAGCTATTTCATTAAATAATAAAATTAACCCAACGAAGTAATAAACATTTCGAATACCTATTTGATTTTTTAAATTCAATTCTGTTTAAGGTTATATAAACATATAATTTTCTTAAAATTCTTGAGAAAATTAAAAATGATTTTTGAAGATTTCAGATAATAAAAATAAAAATGTCAACAAAAAAGTTAATTTCCAACCAAATAGTGCAATTTTCAATCAAAAATATTAATTCTCAAAGAAAAAAGTAATACATAATTGATATTTCAACTTAAAAAAGATTTTAATTTTAAATAAAAAACAGTTGAATTCATAAAAAAAAGTTGAATTTTCTATCAAATGATTAAATTTTCAAATCGAATAGACGAATTTTCTACAAAGAATTGAACTTTCAACCCGAAAATTTTTATTTTTAAAACAAAAATATATAATTTTCAACCAAATAGTTGAATGTTCAAACAAACAAAAAAACGAACTTTCTACAAAACAATTAAATTTTCAACCAAAAATTTATTTATCAATCAAATAGTTGAATTTTCTACCAAATTGCTAATAGTAGAATTTTCAAACAACCAAAAAAACTTTCTACAAGTCAAAAATAATTCAAATAAAAAAATGGCTTTAAATTTTCCAGATCCAGAATCTTTTTTTAAAGACTTAGGAAATTTAGCAAATTTAGGAAAATGTTCCTAGTAATCTTAAGAATATTTTGTCATTCTCTTAAAACCTTTGAAAATTCACTGAGTTGAACATTTTTTTAAATTTCTAAAACTTTTTTCAAAACTTCTATAAAAATAATTTTAAAAAATGCCTATTTAACAAATCAGTTGCATTTCCTAACCACAAAAATGAATTAAAAAGAAAAAAAATTCAACCACATAGTTCAATTTTCAAACAACAAAAAACGAACTTTCTAGAAAACAATGGAATTTTCAAAACGGAAATATGACTTTTCAACAAAAAATTATTTTTCAACCAATTGGTTGAATTTTCTACCAAATTATTGAATTTGCACGTCGAAAAGTTTAATTTTCTTCAAAAGAATTGAATTTTCAACTACAAAATTAATTTGGAAACAACAACAAAAAACGAACTTTCCACAAAACAAGTGAATTTTCAACAAAACATTTAATATCAACCAAATAATAGAATTTTCATACAAGGAAAAAAACTTTCTACGAAACAATTGAATTTTCAACCTGAAATTGCGAATTTATAACGAAAAAACTATTTTCCAACCAAAATTTTTTTACCAAATTGTTAAATTTTGTAGTCAAACAGACGATTCGAAATTTTCCTAACATTTTTTTTTCTGTAAAATAAATAAAATGCCTTAAAATCTTCCAGATTATTTTTTGAAATTGTAGGAAATTATTTGATATCTTTTTCAAGATTTTCTTGTTGAGAAACATGTTGGACAGACCCATCGAGAGCTCTTCTCTACGTATGATGCCGTAGAATTTACCATGAAGGGGCTTTTCAGAATGTTCTCTTAGTAAAAGCGCATGTTCTGCTTCATGTACACGACTTTCAAGCACCAAAAGTGTTAGTGATGCTGGGCCATGTGTATTGTCGCTGGAGTCGAATGGGAGTCTAAGCTTCTCTGCGGCCATATCTGCAGCACGGTATAGAAACACCGCAACATTGACGACTTCATGTTGATGTACGAGTCACATAAGAGAATTTGTGCTATTTAAAGCTGAGCAGGCTGTAGCCAGAACCATTTTTCGATCAAGATACTCTAAGCATAGCAAGCCTCTACCACCTTATTCTCGAGGGAGGTATATTCGAGGTACGGAAGATCTTGGATGATGATTCCAATGGATTGTCATCATCGTGCGTGTGCTTCAGTCAATTTGATTCAACTCATCGACGCTCCATTTTACTGCAACGAACGTGTATAGAAGGATAGTAATGGCCAGCACATTGGTCGCCTGGTTCTTATTCTTTCCAGATAATTCGGAAGCCAAAATTTTTCTGAGAATTTGGCGATACCTTTTTTCAAGGGCCGTTTTTGACACACGCACATTTTGTGTTTCCGCTTGCGGTATTCCAAGATATGTATATGTTTCTCCATTACCATGATGTTGAATGGCACTTCCGCCTATGAGTTGAATATCCTGATCGTCACGCGATATTGTAGTTTTTCTAGTCTTCCTTGGTGTAGGTGGACGCAAGCACACTTGTCCAGTCTGAAGCTCATTCTAATCTCTTTAGAGTACATATTTACCGCCTCCACAAGGATGTTGAAGTGCTCTTTCGAGAAAGCAAAGGGTTTGAGGTCGTCCATGTATGAAAGGTGGTTGACCTTATATTCTCATCTGTTCGGCGGACTGCATAGCTATCCAGAGCTTTTGCCTTGGAGCACAATAGATAGATGCAAGTGGAAGATGCAGAAAAGTATCGAAATTAGAGAGTCTCCATGGAAGACCCCCATCTCCTATGTAATATAGCTTGTAGTCACTTGTCTTTTGTCAGGTCTTATGACAAATCTTGTCCGCCACAAGAGCATAAGCTCTTTTATGCATCTCACTATTTTGAGATACTATTTTGGGATGTAAATATATGAGCTAGATGTTGGTGCGTATAAGTGAACTTCTTTCACCAAAAGTTGTTGATTTTATCTCGCTCTGGAGCTGAAAAGTTCTGAGTTCTAGCGATAATTTTCTTCACTACTTCAGAAGTAATCAGTGGACACTCTTCCTCTGGACCTTGTAACCTTTGCCTTCGGAAAACGTAACAAAAGAGTGATATATCTGGAGCGTCTTGATTTAGCTGATTAGTATCTTTATATAACTGCTTTCAGACGACTTTATTCTCTTCTCGGATAGGCGGATTTTCAACGGCACCTGACTTATTATTGAACAGACAGGAAGGATGAGTAGAAGTGGTGGAAATTTTTTAATCCACTTCACTCATTCAGAGCGCTGTTTCGCTTTTGGAAAAAATCTCATTGTTTGCGTCCAGTGGTGCTTAATGTTCAACAGTTTACACTTGTTTAGCGTATGATTTCCTTTTCTTAGGTTTCGAACAAGTGCCCTACATTTTGGAGTGAATTTTTCATTTGATGTTATGTAGCTAATCGCGCACTGAATATTTGATGCATGCCGTCTTGCCGTTTCAATTTTAAATTGAAGCGGTGCAATACGCTCGCGAGTCTTGCTCAGACGTACTGAAGTATCGCTACTTCTATCGTCGCCAAACAGGGAGACCGCCTTCTCGCAAGCTACACAGTTCAAATTCTAAAGATTAACATCTTCGGGGAGCAAATCGGGGAGAGCAGTATGAGCTTCATATAATTCTCTCTTCCCTTGATAATGGCGCCATCCATCTAGTCCCAGGAATTTTTAACCCTCCTTCTAGAATTTTAGCATGAATGTATGCATTAGGTACGTCATGCGGTAAGTTGAGCAATTTCCTAACGGTCCTTCTTACCCTTTTATCGGCATTTTCGAAGTAGCCAGCATTAAATTCCCCAGTGCTAGTTGGTGATATAATTATGGCATTACATAAGTTCGAAGTGCGAAGATTCGTTGTTGCGGTTCAAGAGGACCTCTTGTAAGATTCTCTATGTCCTTTTCTAGGATTTCTTTCAAAACGGTCTTCTTTCTTCCTGCCCATGTAAAGAGAATTCCAAGGTATATACATGCATCCATTCTTTTCATTACTCTTAGTTTTCTCTGTTCTACCTCAAAGGTGGTGTTAATGTCCATCGTAGAAATTTTGTCTCTGGGAGAAGTTTTGAAACCAAGCGTGAAACTTTTATTAATATTTATTGATAAATCACACCTTGTAAGAAGTCCAGCCAGACGATCCAGCAACATTTGTAGACCGCATGGTGTGGTCGCGTAAATGTAAGGTTGAAAGGAATTTAATTTCTCTCAGAAAGAATCTTTATGTAGAAAACATTACACAGCCCCACAAAAAAAGCAAGTTGTCCGACGGACAAGAGTAGTCACATCCTATGGATTTTGGGTCGCTGAATCTGAATGCAATGTCAGAATTCCGCCATCACCCTCAGGTTTTTTTCTGGCCTCAACAAAAATCGCTTTTTTTGGCTATTTTTCCATTGAAAAATATGTAACAAAAATACTTGTGTTTTTGTATTTAATCTCGACAACGAATTCGGATTCTGCGGCGAAAAATGCATTAGAATGGTCTTTGTTGGTCCGCTTGACCCAATACTTTGCGGTGGGGGAGGGGCTGCACAGAGAACAATACCGTGAAGCTTGTCGAAATAAATGTGATGTTTCGCCAAACCTAGTGAAATCCTATGGATTTCGGGCCGCTGAATCCGAATCAAAGCTGAGAATTCCAAAATTAGCTTTTTTTTTACTTCCTCACCTAACAAAAATTGTTTTCGTGTTGATTTTTTTGGTGATAGAAAATATTTTATTGAACAATATAAGCTTGTTTGGAAACTCTGACAGATAAAACCCAATTAGCGGTTCAAAGTACATAGAAATGGTCTATTTTCACAACGACTAAAACCAGCACCGAGGCCTAGAAGAGAGGGAGAGGCTCAGAGGAAACCCCAACTTGGAGGGGGCGGGATGGCTAAGCCTATGAAGAGGCGCAAGCTAGCTCTCTGACGGTGGTAGTGGCCACGAGCTACCCAGACTAACTACTCACTGCGGAGCAGTTTGACCTCTTCAGGAAGGCCACCTTGACGGTGCTCTAAAGGGTGTCCTCAGATCAATGATCAAAATTCGAGACTTCCTTCTGCAGGGGAGGGTTCTTCGTATTTGTCGCAGACAACCCATCGGCTAAAGCTTGGCAACATTATACAGTGGCCGAGACAAGGCCCTGGGAATGTGCAGACCTAAAAGTATGTGGGGTTCAGTTGCGATTGGAGGGATTCAACCTTTTACTGAGGACAGCGCTCTGGCGAATCGTCAGGCACAATCAGCCTCAGGAAGAAGACACAGCGGAAGGTACCAAGCAGCTTCTAGTTGCAAAAATTCCTGAGTCCCAGACGAGGGCTCTTGCGGTCCTCAACAACAGGCGCTTCTACCACCTTGGGAAGGTCAACTTCAGGGTTGCCGGCCAGGCATAGGAGGCGCCTGTCGAGACACAGGAAGACCAGAAGCAGCCCTAAAATGACTGCTTCTGTCCTGAAAATTACCCGAATTAACTTGCATCACAGAAAAGGCGTCTGTGCGGTTATACAGAGGGACATGGCCTGGATGGGGGGGGGGCTCGTTTTTGATACAGGGAACCCAAGGCGTACCTCCACTAGTGGGTGGGTATCGTTGTCATATGAAAAGTAGGCCAATCTCATGACCAGCTTCCCTATTCCTTTTAGATCTGTGGCTACCACCATGAGGTCTCTAAAACATGGCTTTAGCAGCGGGACAACGTTGACTCCCTTCCCCAGTATGCAGGCCCATAGTTTGACTGCCTTGGGATCCCTGAAACAAAAAGGGAATTTGGGTGATGTTTAGGCGAGCAGCAGTCATTTTGGGTCTGCTTCCGGTTTTTTTGTTACATATTTTGCAATGCAAAAATAGTAAGAATAACTACGTTTTTTGAAGTTAGAACAAAACCTGAGGGTAATGGCGAAATTATGACTTTGGATTCAAATTCAACGACCCAAAATCGATAGGATGTGACTACTCTTGTCCGTCGAAAAACTTAATTTTTTTGTATGGCTGTGATTATCATTTTACGACAAACTTCACCCAACCGGCTGTGCGCGGTTAAAAAGCAGTAAGCGCCTAACAGTACATTTTTCATGATAAGGGCAAACGCGTTTACGATTTGCTGTACAAAACTATTGTATATTTAAAAATTGACTATTAACATTGCATGCTAGTATGATTCAAACGGTAGTTAAATTCACATTAAAAAACACTTTTAAGCGCCTTTTTAAATTTTTAACAGACGTTCGAATTTTCAAATAGCGCTCACTTTCTTTTGCAGCATCTATGCTGAGCGGGTTTTAGGTAAAGAGTGAGCTTTCAAAATAAAGTAAGTCCCATGAAACACAATTTATTCACCTGAGCAAGTAATCACATTATGTATAAAGTTTTAAATAATTATGTAATGATTTAATTACGTCTTACTTATATTTACCACACTGTTAAAATATTTGGAATTATAGAAGACTTCTACAATACAAGCGTAATGTAAAATTGAAAACAAGATATTGGAATGGCGAAACTGCAAAACATGCATTGTAAAAATGGTAATTCGTAGAGTGATCGTAGCGAGAACTCTATAAGGTATTGTAAAATTTCAATACATAATGTATTGTAGCGTTACCTTATGTTTCGGAAATAAGCTTGCAATACATTTATTGGAAGTTTCTAATAGAAATTCTTCACTGTGTACAATAAAATAGTATATTATACGCCAAGATGCTTAATGAGGGACTTTACGCGACGAGCGGCAATGTTCGCATGACGATCGAAGCCGAGGCGAGATAAGTCCTGCCTGCGTGTATTATAAGCGAGTCGCGTGAAGACCCAAATTGTGCGCATTGGTGCATATACTATTTCATTTGAAGACGCTGCATTTACAGGTTTGATTGCGACAGAGTAGAGTAACGTAATGTGGCACATTACGATACAGCGGAGTGTAATGTGAAGAGTGATTGTTCGCTGTATCGTAATGTACGATGTAATGTACATAAAAACGCGTTCATGCACCGGAGTCACATGAAATAATTTATTGCGCTTCTTCTATGTGTCTTTATCAATAATATTTCAATTATCCTGAATAAAACGAAAGTGTTATTGATAGTCAAATATACTGTTTTATAAAATTTTATATCAAATAAACGGTAAATAAAATGTAATTAATTATATTTTTGCACTTATTCTTCATTGAATTCGATATAGAAGCATGAAGACCGTTCAAAGATATGTTGTCATATGTGTCATATGTGTACCTTCAAAAACATTCTGCAGGTTGCTTACATTGTTTTATAACGAGACACCACTATCCTGTCCAACCTTCCATTGATGTTGCAAAACAAAGTAAGCGACAGGTGTGCACTTACATTTCAAGAATTTTTTTTCGACATAACGGTATAGGCTTTAGTAAACACAACTACATTTGTTACCGTAAAAATTGAAATAGTAAATTTTTTGTACAAATTTTCGAAAAAAATTATTTTTCACCACAACGGTATAGACTTCAGTAAGAGAAACTACTTTTTTCATTGTAAAAATATCTATAGTAAATTTTTCGAAAAAAATTTTCTACAAACTTTTTTCGAAAATTACAAAAACCAGATATGCTTTAATGGTAACTACTACATTTGCTGCCGTAAAAATATTGATATTGAATTTTTCAAAAAATATTTTCCATAATTTTTTTTTTCAATCGCAAAGTCTTCAGCGAAAACAACTACATCTGAGGAGCATCATGCAATTCCTCGCCTCTGGCTAGGTTTCAGAATTCTGAACTTGGTTCTCGTCATCTGCAATTTTTTATGATGCTGAAATATATGCTTAATAAAATTAATAAATTGGGAGTTGGTTTGTTGCAACTCTTCATAGATCTTTTTTCTGTAGAAAAACTTTTTCGTTTCCAATATCAGCTTTGCAAATTCAAATGAGTGAGGAATGGGCGAATGAATTAAATCAGCAAGAGTCTTTACTGATTGGCACAGGTAAAAAGCGAAATCTCGAGAGAGTTAATCAAGTATGTTCTGTATCACATCGCATTGCCTTCTTTTTCCTGTAGCTTTTCTAAAACTTTTTCGTTTTTTGATTTATCCATCCTTCAGGGCTGTCCAAAAAAAGGTATTTAAAAAAATTGTGAACGCCAATCACACGTTGTTTGCGTTTCAAATATTCAAGTGTGTCTAAAAATGTGCAAAGTGAAAACTATTTCTCATGTTTATATCTGCAATTTTTATTGACATTTCATTATGATAAAATAAATAACCATGACAATACACAAGAAAAATGAATAAAAGCCACAAATATATTCTTCTTGTGTTACCAGGTAATTTACATTAATATTAGGTATGTATGTTATACTGCTCTTTTAACAGTGTGGTAAATATATTAATAACATATATTTTTGACAACTATTGAGTATATTAAACATTTAAGTACATTATCTTATTCAACCGAAATATCATGTGAGACGTGTTTTCAATCGTTGACTGTGTCGCGTCATATTTGTTCATTTTATCATAATGACATGTAAATAAAATTAGCAGCTATACACCTGAAAATGGTTTTCACTTCACAGATTTTTAGGCACGACCAGGTTATATGAATAAAACCTACTTTTATCGTTAAGAAAAACAGTCATCAGAATTTATATTGGTGATAATTAAAGAATGGTTTCATTTATCAATATGAAACTTACAGAAAAGTTGTTGGTTATGTATTAAAATGTCAATATGTAGCCCAAAGAATTAGTGACATTTCTTGTGGCATGTGAATGACCCAAAATCTTAATTTAAAAAAAAATACATATAAAATTATGACGATTTTTTTGTGCTAATTTTTTCTCT
Source organism: Andricus grossulariae (assembly GCA_011634705.1). Taxonomy (NCBI): domain Eukaryota; kingdom Metazoa; phylum Arthropoda; class Insecta; order Hymenoptera; family Cynipidae; genus Andricus; species Andricus grossulariae. The sequence continues at coordinate 62,697,425 of JAABKJ010000755.1, forward strand.
CTAAAACTTTGCTGTATTTCAATACATTTTTTGGTACATCAGAAACCAAGGAATATGTTCTAACAGCAACATTATGCTGAAGAACATAATGCCAAATGAAAATCTCTGATTATCAGCAGAAGTACAATAATATTCAATTACCTATGAATATCAGACTCTCTGATAAAAAATTGTTCTGTCAATTTTTTGCTTGCAGCTCTAATAGATGTGGTAAATAGTAATGCCAGTAATTTTTTATTTACTCCTGGCTAGAAATCAAAAAATTCGTTTAATAAATAAGATCATTTATCGTATTACTTATTGCTTTAGACGAATACTATATAATAGTTTTTTAAACACGCGAAAAGCAACTTTCTTTTAAATGTTTTTGATAAGTCAATATTTTGAACCCTAAGGATTATGTTTTACCCATGTATATTCCAAGTTTTTTTTGTTCATTTTTGGACATCCCATTTCTCATTTTCGTTATATTTCCTTAATTATGAAAATAGATAAATACTCGTCTTCCTGTTCACCATTACATAATATATGGAAAAGCCTAAAAATTTTACTCATGTATGCATCATTTTCAGTCATTATTATTATACCATTAAGTCATTTCTCTTTCGGGGTAGGCGTAACTCGCTCAGTGAGGAAAGGAGAAATGTGTGGAAGGAGGTATAGATTCTTTCTTTAAGTGATTTATGATTCTCGTGTTATTTAGTTAAATAACACGTTTGTTTCGAATAACGTCGGTTTTGGGGCTGTCCTTGGATCTGACCTACCCTCACTGAACCGGATTCAGCTCAACTCCGAACGAAAACAGTTCCTGTTTTGTCACGTCTTCGTGAACCTCGCACACCCCGCACATCTCCTGACCAAAGCCTTCGAGGATAAGAATATTTTGATAACTGGTAATATTCCACTCTGGAAATTTGTCTAAAATTGAAATTCGTTTTGATATCTTACATTAAGACCTTCTTGAGCTACAAACTTCAATTTATTATTCCTTAAAACACACTTCTTGTACAATTATTATAGTTCATTGCGTCAGTATTTACTAAAGATAAGTAAGTCGAGATAAAAATACAATATCAACACGTTTTTCACGATTTTATTAATAAATTACTCAAAAGTGAGCGAAAATGTGGTAATTCGTAAACTGTCCAGCTTCGACTTCAAAAATATTTTAACTTGAATAGGTTTAATTGATATTGTACAAGTTTGGATATATGTTCTCAAAATGCTGGATTAATTTTCCGATATGATTTGCAAAAACAATTTTTAAAAAGTTTAGGAAAATCGGTCAATATTATCAGTAATGAAGGTAATCTTAAAGTGAATGTAAAATCACCAAAACTCCCAACAGAAATTAAATGGATTAAACGATTTTTTCGATCTTTTTTTAATCGTCTCGTCATTATCTAATGAACCTAATGCAGCCTGATGAAATTCAATTCCTTAATATTCCAATAATTTTTTTTTCTCAACGGCTCGAATTCTCTAACAATAGGAAGGTCAGGTGAGGCATGATAGACAGTTAGTATACCCCCTTGGTTCTAGTATCGTAAAAAAATTACACGCTAGACCTTTACTGTTTCCTTCTTGTAACATGGAGCGCCTGTTTACGGTTCATCATGAGTACACTCCGATGGAGGGTTGCTCGTTCCTAGGTGTACAAAATGCAGCATATTTTCAATTAATTGAAAGAGAAACAACGACAAGACAATTTTCCGAAAAAAGGGCTCTAAGCGGGCTTGTATTCTGTCCTTTAGATTATGTGGTTGAAATATTACATAAAAAAATGCATTCTTGCAGGAGTGAACCTTGTCATTTGTAATACATGGACTGAAACTCAAGCCCTAGGAAGCATCTTAATGGAACTACAAGTTCTGTCAATAGTGCCCACAGCTTTCTGCATAACATCGAAGCCATACTCGCGTGTAAAAAACATACCCAGGCACTTTCGAGACTAATGACAAGAGTTTTTATTCTTAGGTCGCTCCGTGTCTTCGAGAAGCACGAGGTATTCGACCTGTACCCATCCTATGGTTTTGAAATATAGCCACATCGCGCTTCTACTGGGAGCCAATGACATTTTCAATAATGGCAGTCGCTCCCAAGGGGACCCTGTGGCGTTTGTTCACCCTATTTATTATTATTATTCTTATTATATATATATATATATTCAAGAATAATTATCATTCATATACTGTAGATTCAACAAAAACTACAGATGAAGAGCGAGAATGATTAACTAAAACAATACGCAGTGTCATTTCTTAATAATATGGAACTTTATTTGATGATTGTTGTCGCTTCATTTCACATATTTTGTGTTATAAGTTAAGCTTCGAACCTAAGTTGTACACTTGTAACTATTATCAGTTTGGCTATTCACTAACTAATGTATTATTTATACTATTTGTATTTTTCACTTATTCTTTTATTTTACTTTATTACAGACATGTACGTTCTTCTTGGACTTTTACATTAGAAAATTAGCAAAACATTTTAAAAACCCATCCTGAGAATGTAGATCCGAACGTCTTCAGCCTGATTTTGATGACAAGTGCTCGCATTTGATTGGACTTTCGGCTAAAGGAGAGAAAAACTGCAGAGAACCTTTTCTGAGTGCGACAGGTTACCGACAGGCTAAACAAGAAGACGAAGAAGAAGGCTATTGCAAAGTGCGTGGAGTTGGAGATTGATTGTATGGATGAATGTGTCGCATGATCCACTTATGATGTTCGGTGTTACCATTCACGCATGTGAAAACATCAGGAACATTAGGATTTTCATTTAGAGAGCTTCCAGCAAGTAATAAAATACCAACCAGATGATGACCCACAGCTAAAGCAGATCCGTAATCTCCATGGCTTTTGGTTAAGCGACTATGTCCACATATTTGAGCAGTACAGATATTGTCGCGAAAAGCCGCAGAAAAGTATTGTCTCTGGATATTGTTACACGTCGGCAGGTCGACTTTCGGAACTTTCGTCATTGTTTGAAATTGATCAGTAGAGTCCCAAGCAATAACATTGAAATGCGGGATATGTGGCGATAGACGTCCTTCATAAAGTGGCATTTCTCGATTCAGTAATGGATCTTTGAAACCTATTAATGGGTAAATCTCAAGCAAGACAAGTTGTCCAGGATATCCTTCCCTAAATATGCGTTCGACATCGTGCATATTAATAGGACCTATGTGCAGTGCACCCGATTCAACTTTGTATATCGCTCTGCGATCGATTATGCACATTTCAGTAGTTAAGATATGTTTAGGCGAGACTATAATGCCTGTACAAGTTTTCATACCATTTTTTAGAATTTTCGTGATGAAGATAGCATCTGCGTGATCAATTGCACGTTTCTCACGATAGTGAAGATTTGATGAATTCTCTGGAAGTATGAGAAATTGAGTTCTAAGTAGTGTTTTTGAAATATTTATTACGATATAGGTTTTATCCTAGCTATATTGATGAAGTTGGAGCAGAAAAAGATAATTTCATACTAAGAAATTCCAATAGTGTTAAAAAGCTACCTTTCTGAAGACTATGACGCCCTTTAATTTTATTTTCTGACTCCTTCAATATCTTCTGCTTCCTATTTTAATATAATTTTTTAATTCTGGGATTCGAAGAACATTACAGAGAACCCCATCCTTCTTTCATTTTAGAATTGAATAGAAACGCTGTAGATATTTCGTGATCCTAGAACCACAGGCTGCTATCTCCGATTTTTACAATTGTACAGGAAAGACTTTTGACTTTGGGAATGCTAAAAATTCAGAGCAATAAGTTATTAAAATTTAGGATGAAAATCTGTGGCTCAAAGGTATGGCAAATTTCTTAGAGATAGCACCTAAGGGCTCTTTGAGATCAATATCGATGGGTCCCAAATGAAACTAAGCAACTTGAGGCGGTAGAAAGGAAATACGTATCTAGCGCACTCTATACGAAGTATATAGAAATTAATATAAACATAGTATAGAGTGCACCAGATACGTATTTTCTATCTATCGCCGCAAATTGCGTAATTTTTTTTAGGACCAACGGTATGAAGTGAGTTTTCTCTCTAATTTTCTCGCATAAAGAATAACTTTAACAGTTTGTCATTTTGTTATACATAAGACATTTTGAAATTACGCGAGGAGTTAGCATGAAACTGCTATTTGGGGTCATAAACTCATTTCCGCCAATAAAGTGAGGTAGAACGCTATAATTTCAGGTTCATGATTTAAAAAATCCATTATAATTACTTATAAGAGGAGACTTGCATGTTGGTGGCGGAAGTGAGAACGTGTTCAGTGTCAGGTGGTTTTACAGAATTTGTGTGGAAGGTGTGAGTGGAGTGTGAGGGTGGAAGCCTATGAGGTGAGTAGGGTTGTGTGGGGTGTATTTGGGAGATGAAAAGTGATTTCCAGCGTAGGTGTGAGGTGGGATTCAGCTTCTTGGCGAAAGAGAGGTAAGGTTGGCAAGGAGTCGGGGTAGTTCTTGGTCAGGAGTCTGGGGCCTTCGAGGGGTCAAGGGTGGCTCAGGCTCAGGCTCAGTGGTCGGGTTTCGAGCGGCGCGTCGGGAAGAGGGAGAAAACGAAAGGGTGGGATCGAAGGCAGCGAGAAGGTCAGAGAGAGAGAGAGAGAGAGAGAGAGTCAAGCGCAAGTGTTGGGGAGGATCTATTAAAGAGGGAGAGAGACAGCCAAGAGAGTCCAGAGAAAAGTGAGGTAGAGAGTCCGTTTGAAAAAAATCGGGAGGATACGTAGGTCCCCCCTCTATCCCCCCCAAATGGAGGGGAAGTCGGAGAAGGAGTCTCTCGGGATGTTATCAGGTGAGATCAGGGCGCGAAGAAATGACGTGAGGGGGACTAAGCAGCAGATGGAAGGCATGAGGGAGGACTTGAGAATCAGAGATGAGGAATGGGAAAAGGAGATGAAAGAGCTGAGGGAGCGAGTAGAAGGGTAAGAGAGGGGCAGGAAAGAAAAAGACGTTAAAATAAAGCAGATGGAATAGGAGATTAGGGGGTGGAAGGAAAGGACGGAGAAAAGGCTTGAAAAGGTGGAGGGCAGGGCGGAAGTGAAAGTAGTTGACGAGGGTGAGGGTGGGAGAGATCAAAGGTATTTGGGGAAGGGTAGAGAATATGATACAAGAGAAAGTGGGAGAGCGTAGGAATCAAAAGAAGGAGAGGGTGGATAGGGAAAGGATAATGGGAATAGAGATGAGAATGGCGAGAAGAGATAAGGCAGACAGGAAAATTATATTGTCATAAGAGGGTTGAAGCTAAAGTGCGGTGAAGAAAGGGAGGGCGTGGAGCTGGTGCTACGGAGCATAGGATGGGTTAAAGGGATGGTAGAGGAACTTAAGGTGGAAGGAAGGAAGGAGAAGAAAGTAGCGGTTGTGGAGTTGAAGAGCCGGGAAGAAAAGTTGAAGGTAATGCGAAATAAGAGTAGGATAAAGGATAAGGGAGTTTTCATAGATCACGATTTGACAAGAAAGGAAAGGGATGTGCAGAGAATGCTGTACGACAGGACTAGGAGAGAGCGGAGGGAAGGGAGATCGGCGAAGGTAGGATAACAGAAAATAATAATAGACGAGAAGGTAGAGACGTGGGTAGAAAGAAAGGAATAGGTTAGAATAGAGCCAAAGCTGTCAAGGGGATATAGGTGGAGACTCCAGGAGGTGGTCAGAATGAAGAAGGAAGGAAGAGCTAGTGGGGGAATTATAACGGGTGTTAGAGAAGGATTAGAAGAAGTAGTTCATGATGAAAAAAGAGGGGGACTGAGTGCAAATGAGAGGCGAAAGAGAGAAGGGTATGGTGGTACTGAGTAGGGACGTCAATGCGAGGATGGAAAGGGCAGGGGGCCTTTACAGAAAAGGGGAGGGCTTCTAAAAGAAATCGAAGGATAAAATAATAAATAAGGAGGGGGAGATTCTAAGGGACTGGATAGAGGATAGAGGCTCGGCGGTGGCGAATGGTATGGCAACTGAGGACAAAGAGGGAGAATACACATATGTCATTAAGGTGGGGGTGTCGGTGATAGACTATGTAGTTATGAATATGCAAGGGTGGGAGAAGACGGAAGGATTCGCAGTAGAAGGGAGGGTAGAATCAGACCATCAGCCATAAGGGTTGTAAACAAGGGATGAGGGCGGCGTAAGGCAAGGGAGGGAAGGAGGGTCGACGGGCGAGAGGGTGAGCTGAACAAGGGAGGCAATAGACAGGTATAAGGAGTAGTTATGGAAGTAATGCTTTGACGGGTAGTCGGTGGAAGAGATATGGGAGGATTGAAAAGAGTCAGTGAAAAGAGGAAGTACAAGAAGTGGAAGGAGGGTACAGCAAAGAGAAAGGAGTACGTAGAAATGAGGAAGGAGTTTGGATTGATGTGTAAGAAGAAAGAAAAGGAAAAAGAGAAAGATCTGGAAGAGGAGTTAGGAAATGTTAAGACAGAGGAGGATGTCTGGATATAATAAATAGGTTCAAAAAGCATAGATTGGGGATGAGTGAGAAGATAGGAAGTGAGTAGTGGAGGGAGATTTTTGAATAATCATTTCAGGACTTAGATTCAAATAAGAGGGATGGTGGGAGTAGAGGAACGCGGGAGGCAGAGATGGAGGATTTGGATGATGAGGAGATAAAGAAACAGATAAGGAAGTTATGGAAGGTCAAAAGCAGCATGGCTGGATGGGGAAGCGAACGAAGCATGGCTTTTTAGTACACAAAAGGTTAGGGAGAGGCTAAAGGAGGTAGTAAAGAAAGTATGGAGGGGGGAGTAGAGTGGGGTGGAGAGAAGGGTTATTAGTTCCACTGTATAAGAAAGGAGACAGGAATAGACAGAGAAATTATAGAGGAATTAAGCTAATGAATACAGCGCATAAAGTATACACGATGGTGGTGGCGGAGAGGCTGCTGAAGGATATCGAGGGGAAAGGAATATTTCCGGAGACGCAGGTGGACTTTAGGGTGCGTTTGAGTACTATCGGCAATATTTACGGTCTGCAGCACATGGTAGATGGAGAATTAGCGGAGAAGGGGTCGAGAGTGTACGCATTTTTCGTGGATCTCGAAGGCGCGTTTCCTTTGGTGAATAGAGAGAGGTTGTGGGAGGCGATGGAAGATAGGGGAGTGGAGAAAGGCCTGATCGAGAGAATAAGGGAGATATATGTAGAGACCAAAGATAAGGTAAGAGGAGGGGCGGGAATTTCGGAGAGATTCTTGATAGATACGGCGTTAAGGCAAGGATGTCCGCTTAGCCTAATGCTTTTTGCGATTTCAATTGCGGATATGAAAAGTAAGCTGGAGGCCGGGGTGGTAGGAGGAGTCAGGATAGGAGGGGTTAAAATTTGGTCACTCGCGTATGCCGATGACATAGGGTTGCTGGCCAGAAGTGAGGACGCCTTAAAGGAGATGATGAAAAGGCCGAAAAGGTATCTGGATAAGAGCAGGTTAGAGCTGAATGCGAAAAAGTCCAAATTGATGGTGTTCAGAAAAGGAGGTGGAAGGCATGAGGGATAAGAGTGGAAGTGGAAGGGAGTGGCGGTGCAGGAGGTGAAAGAGTTTGTGTACCCGAGCTTCGTGTTTCAGAGGAATGGGGGAGCATATGGTCACATAAAAGAAAGAGTGAGGAGGGCAAAGGTGTTGATGAGGCAGGTGTGGGGGTTGGCAAAGAAGTTATTCGCAGATGATTTTTAAAGGAGAATGAAATTGTTTGACTCACTAGTGATGAGTGTTCTGTTGTATGGAGTAAAGGTATGGGGGTGGAAGGAAAGTGAAGAGGTAAATAGGACACAGGAGAGGTATGTAAAGTGGGCATTAGGGTTGACAAGGAACACGCCTAATTATATTGTCAGGAGGGAGACGGGGAGAACGAGTGTAGGAATTCTAGCGTGGAGTCGGACTTGTGAATATGAGGTAGAATCTTTGAAAGAAGGGGAAAGTGCGCTAGTTAAGAAGTGTTGGTGGAAGAAGGAGAAGAGAAGAGGGCGTTAAAGGATAGAGGCTGAAAGAGAAAGGTATTTTAGAACGAATAGGCTACAGATGGATGAAGTGAGAAGGATACACGAGGAAGAAAGGAAGGTATATGAGTTAGTTAGGAAGAACAGCATGGAAGGAACGGCAGGGGAAGAGAGAATAAGAGAGTCAAGGTTTGACGGAAACTATAGGTGGATTATGCCAAGGGCGAGAGCGCAATGTTTGTGTGAGAAAGAAGAGAAAGGAAGTCAGAAGCTTATAGCGAGGATGAGATGTAAGTGCATGGAGAATTTTAATTGGTTCTGACTCTCTAGAGAGAAGAGGATGTGTGAATTGTTTGGGAAGGTGTATGCAAAAGCGGAGGACTGGTTGGAGGAGTGCGTAGAGGTCTAAAGGAGTGAAATGAGCATGAAGGTATTGATGCATGAAAGAGGGGACAAAAGGGCATGGGTGAAGGGTGTGTTGCGTAGGATGAAGAAGAAGAGAAGAAAGGAGAAAGAGAAATGAAGGAGAAAAGATTGTAAATAGGATAGAAAGTAGATATAAGTGGTATGTAAATATTGTAAATAGTAAATAAGCATTAAATAGTAGACGCGCAAGCAAGAGAGTAGGGACATGCGAGCAAGGCGAAGCGAGGAAGGCAAGGCGATAATAGCGTGCGATTCTAAAGGTATGGTATGGAAGGATGTGAGTTTTAAGGTTAGAAATAAATTTCCACAAATGAAACCTCTATCTTTCTTTAAATATTTTCAGTGACTTCTTATCTGACTAATCACAAGAAAAAAGCATCGAGTAGCAAGTCTTACTGTTCGATAATATATTGATCGAATTTGCTTGAATATGATAGTCATTTAAGATTTAAAAAATGTTGAATTAATTCTGCATTAGCTTAAATCATTGAAAAATAATTTTCCAGAATGGAAATCATGAATTTAAATAAAATTAGGATCTTTTTAGTCTTCCACAAACGCAGCGTCTCCAGGCTATTAGAATTTCGTACTACACAATTACTTTCCGTCGCTATACCCTAATATCTACTGATAAAGTAACTTTACTTACTATAATTATCGGCGAAGAAAGTTCCAAGAATTCCTTGAGGCAGAATTCCACAAAGAATTAAACGATGCAAAAATATTGTTTCTGACATTTCGTATACAGAATTAGACGATTCAGATAATGAAATTCTACCTTTTTAACTGTTACACCGAAGACGAGAATAATTCGGAAATTATGAACAGCATTCGACTCATAAATCTATACTTATTAGCAGTGATATCTGCTTCTTATTGACTTGAACTGTTTGTATTAGAAATAGTTACGTAAGGCTAAAGTACATCACTCAGAGAAGTGCTTCATTCGATTCAAACACAAGAAGACAAAAACATTTGTTTAACTCCATTACTCAATTTCAAAGCAAGTACCGACTTATCACTTCAGCCTATAATAATAGAAAAGTTGCTACTCACGTATATTAATTAGACAACTTGACGGTATTCTCAATCATCACATAAATTTATCAAATTATATTTTTAACGCGAAATTTTATTTCAATGTTTTTGATCTACGTCAACAATGTTGCCTGGGAGGCATTTTCACAGCAAATATACATCTTTCATATAGAATCAAATAAACACATTATTAATTGAGGTGATAATAATTACCAATAGCTAATCTTCTTAACAAACAAAAAGCAATAACTTTAGGCAATTAACTTAGATTATTGACAATAATTTACTGTCTTAAGAATAAATCAAAGTGCGATTTCTGAGGAAAACTCAATTTCGTCAAAAAGTGGACTTAGTACCATTTAACTTTCTCTGTTACAATTATGGAAATATTGAATATAAAATGCTATTTTTCTTAGAAAGCTGGAGGCATATTTATTCAAAATGTTTTCAATATGTCTAATAACTTTCTGATGGCTATACCATTTAATTGACTCATTACCTAAAATAGGTTTCTGAATCGAGAAATGTTTCCTATTCCTAATAAGGTTTATGCTGTCATCCTAATAAAGAAACTTGACTGCACCTATGACGGGGACTACTCATTAAGATATTGCAAGATTAAGTACAAATTTCAGTCTTTATTATTATTTCATTTCTTATTTTTGAACGATACTTCATTATTAGTTATTCATAAATAATAAATTAATATTTTTGGTATAAGGCTAGCAAACGTACTTGACCTGTCTTTTTGGACCGCAAAGGAACGAACCGAAGAAAATACAGATAAGAAAGTTTCTTAGAAAGTTATCGCGTAGTCAGATCGCAATGGAATCCGACATATATAAACCCAGCATCAGAATTAGAATATCAGTCTATCTCCCAATTTTAAATCGGGCGGAAGCTCTGATCAAAAGTACATCGGAAAGTCAGTCGAAGAACTCAAGTCCATCTACAAACTTCAAATTGAGTGGAAGCTCTACACTAGAGCACATTTTGAAGTTAATATTAAAATACCAGATAGACTATGGCTATTTGAAAACCATTTCCAAGTAGTCGAAATAAAAATTGAAAATTGAAAATAAATCAGTGTTGTGCTTCAGAAATTTCAATCGAACTAAAGTCAATTGTAAATTTCAAATCCCCTTGAAAAAGTCAAACTAAAACCACACGATCCTTTTGACAATTCCATTGTCAACCATCATTACCCTTGAGTACCAGCAGGGGACCTGAGCCTACCTACCCACTAATAGACTCTTTTGGAAATTCCTCGTTATATCCTCGTTTCAAATGTGAACGATTGGAATATACATTAGGTGAGTTTAAATTAATAATTTAACAAATCATACTACTTAAATTTCTTTAGAAGCTCGTCGTTAAGGTATTCCTTTATTTTGAGGTGGAGATCTGGATGAGGAGTTTCCGCTACCTAAGAGTCTCTAGGGTAGCTAAAAATTTGAAAGCAATTACAACAAGTAAAATGAAGCTAAATTGAGAAAAAATATTCCTTTTCTTTTTTAAAATTCAAATCAGTTATCTCTCATTAACTTTGTGATTTCCTATATTTAATAAACTCAGATATTATATATACAATTGCATTCCGATTAAATTGTAGATTATTGAGTTTGTGTGTGTTTGTTCCCTTCAGAACGTAACAGTAACAAAGGGGATACCTTTAGATTTAATATATACTAGTGATTCTAATTTGTTTAAATTTGAAGCGATAACTTGTAAGCACATTATTTTGGTGTAGATGACGTAGACTATTTCCAAATTTCATAATATTATGTTGTTTTACTGAAATAAGGAATTTTACAAATCCGCATTCTTTTATTAAATTCTTTCTTTTCTATGCTAACTTTTTCATTCCCAACTTCAACATATCACACATTTTCTATATCATAGGTACTGTATGAACATCTTTTTCTCATAGTATTTCTTTATATTCGACTTTATCTACCCATTTCATATTCATCATGTTTCTATATTTATTTGAAATATTATCATCTATTTATTGTTTTTACATTCTCATAATTATGAGGAGGTATTGTTTCTTCAGAAAACCAACACCCATATTTTTAAATGAACCTTTTATTACTGAGTAATGAATTTCGAATTTAAAGAACTTTTTTGTGGAAAATGTTATTGGAAAATGTTATTGACCTTCCTCTAAATACAATGATAAGGTTCAATGTTAAATATCTATTCTAGAATACTTTTATGACACATTTTTAAAGCGTCGTATTTTGCAATAATTTATAACAATGAATAATTCATATTAACACAAACGTACTATCCTTTTATAAAACTATTTAAAATGAAAAATTAATTTACCGGACCTCTTTAACATTCCGTTATACACGGACAACCCAAAAAATGTTACCCGATATCTCAAAATAAATTAGTCATATATTCTGAATTAAAAATTTCATGACATAAAAAGAAAGTATTGTAATGCATGGTCGTTACAAGGTGTTTAGGACATTTTTCAACTATATTATACGAATTCATTACATTTTTTTAAAGCAAATATGAATGAATGCGTTCAAGCACCTACAATATTTCAGTTCAAGGATGTAAACATTTATTAATCAGAGATAGAGCTCGCTCTTTGAAAAACAAAGATTACTATGTATGAAAATTTTTTTAATTAGCTTTCTTCGTATTTTAATTTTCTATTTCTCAAAATAGAGACACTAAATTGATGATTCGTACTAATCTGCAGCATTTGCTTATTAATATTTTAAGAGTTATTTTAATTGAAGCTAAATAATTTTCATATCAATTTATTGAAAGAAATATTTTTACTCAAAGTTTTAAATAAAGAATGTTTCAAATATTAGCAATTTCAGAAATGTATGCATTTTTTGGAATATTTATATTCCTGTTTGGAAAATGTAATAATCTGAATAGATAGGTTTAGAATCAACCACAGGAAAAGAAGTATTTTTCTCTTTGAGCAATATTTTTTTATTTTCCATCATAAGTCGAGCCTGTCTTGGAACAATATGCATTTAAATTCGGGCTCGTCATGATAATGAACAGCTTAACTGTAAACAAAAGTCAGTCATAATAATGTTTTCTTATCTACTTAAACAAGATTTTTCGCTGATAATACGAACAATTCATATAGAAAAATTAAATAATCAGATTCATAATAATGGAAATATTAATTAGCGAATGATACTTTTTTTTAACAAACATGAAGAAACCGTTAGATCAACTAATTTCCCATCATATACATTATAACATTTCCTACACTCAGAGTATTATGAAAATGTCGAATATATCCATTTTTCCATATGTTTCATCATATTACCAATTTTTACAAATAATGTAAGATTTTACATTGAAATTGATGGAAAGCAAAAACGAGTGTTCAGATTCTTGAAAATAAAGAAATAAAACATTCATTTATAGAAAATGGTTCCACAATTTTGTTGATTTGAACCTCTGTGGCTTCCAAAGTATACTGAATATACACTGTAGGCTAATTTACACACAAATATGTACATACAAATTATTATAAATCGACTCTAAATTAAACATTTTCTATATCATATTTTCACTATTGACAATATGATATTCATTTTATAATATACAGGGACAAACTATATTAAAAATTTTTTAAATTATTTTCAACTGTAATTAGTTACTTTATTTTAATTTATTACATTTATTTGACATTTTGCCGTTTTCAGTCATTTAAGATATAAATAATTGATGAATTCCCAAAATTTAATTTAATCCAGCCACAAGAGAAAATAGTTTAATACAAATACGTGAAGTAAGAGAAAAATAAAAGAATAAACTATTTTAAGTATTTATTCTAATATCATTTCTAAAATATTTTAAAGAAAGTGGACAAACCTGAGCATAAATGCGATATCGGAAAATTAATTCGCGAATTATTTATCAGGGACAAAAAGTTGGTCATACTGTTAGATACACTTTCTTGTTTTGTTCACAAACAATAAACACGCATAATATAACATTGAAAAAAGGTGAAAACAAGTTCAGGATTTCTAGCTAAATTCAGTAAAAAAAATCAAGGTCTATTCTAACATCAAAATACAAAAAAAAATGATGCTGTACATATAAATAAATGAGCTATTGTATTATTTTATCACCTAAAATTCTTCGATAAACTTTTGCAAGTAATACCATAGACAATTATCTATACTATTGTACTTAATTTTATTGGTGATCAAATTCTGAGATTTTTAGTATTCCTAATGAATTTTATGGTTTTTGCGAGTCTCGTTATATCATGATGTATTTAAGAATAGCAGATAAAGTAAAATTTCTTTACGACAGTTTTATTTTCTCTATGTAGTAACAATTGAATTTAAATCAAGTGTAGCATGCAATTCCTCGCCTCTGGCTAGAATTGAGACTTCTGATATGTGTCCTCGTCATCAGTAATTTTTTGTTAGGCTGAAATGTAAGTATAATAAAATTAATGAATTGCTGTTTTTATATTCTCATCATTTGCCATAGATTTTTCTTCATTGTAGCCTTTCTCAAACTTTGTGCCTTTTATTTTACCTATCTGTTTGGGCGGTCCAAAAAAGTTTGTTTGAAAAGTTAAAACGTTGTTCTATTCCAAATATCTTATCGTGTATAAGAATGTGTGAAGTTTAAACTATTTCTCAGATATGTTTGCAACTTTTATTGACATTTCATCATAATAAAATTGATAGCTATAACAGTATACAAGGAAAATTATTAAAAACCTGATTCATATAATTTTTGATTTGCCAGGTACTTTTGAAGGAAAACCTCTTTAAGCGTTAAGAAAAGTATTTCTTATAATTTACAATAGCGATAATTAAAGAATGGTTTCATTGATAAATATGAAGCTTGCATAAGCCTTGGTAAACATGTATTGGAACTTAAATATATAGGTAGTCCACAAAATTTAGGACATTTTTGATGTCCAGAAGCGAGTCAAAAATCTTCATTCTTTAATAAAAATATCTTTGAAATGACGATCTTTCGTGATAATTTGTTTTGTGTTTGTAAATTGTTTGCATTTTAATTCATTTTTCAGTACATTAGCAACCATGGAATACGTTCTGATAGCAATATTATATAAGAAAAGCATGCATGATATAAATCTCTAATTGTTAGTAGAAAAACAATAATATTGATTTGCCTATAGGCATCAATAGCTCTAATAAATTTTTTTCCCATTTATTTCTTTTAGCTCTAATAGATGAAGTAAATGAAGACTCCAGTAATTTTGTATGCACTTGTGTTCGAAAATAAAAAAATGCATTGATCAAATAAGATAATTTATAGTCTTTTTTATATTTGTTAAGTAAGCATTTTTGAGGGAACACTAAGCATCATCAAATTGTATTCTTATATATGCGTTAAGCATTCTTAGTCGACCTACATTTTCCAAAAATCGAACAGCGCTTTAAATTTGCAAACAAAAATTTTTTAGCACTCTGCCGTTTATTTTTACATATATTTAAAAAACAATACTTACGCTAATGTTTTTTGCGATGAGTAGGAGGCTTTATTTCTTCGACAGTTTCACAATGTGGCTTGTAAGAAGGATATCTTACTTCTTCTATGGGAGGATCAAATTTTGTACCGGGCGGGCATTTAGAGGACACAGCGTATATTGCTGCTATCAGTGCAGCAAATAACATATAAAGTGACAATAGACCCCTCATGTTGAATTTTTATCTGGAAGTTAAAGATCATATTTCTTACAATTAAATATTAAAAATGATTCGTTTTTTATTACACATTACACTACATACATCCACTGACTTATGTAATTTAATTATTAATCTTAAAATTGGTAATTTCTTCATCAAGCTCCTTCAAAGTTAGTGGAAAAAATATATTTTGCTTAAAAGATCGTTATATTTTGTGTTTTAGTTGGAGATAAAAATATTTTAGTTGGCTGCAAAGGATATACATCGAAAAAGCGCATACCTCCGATCCATTTGAAATTCCGTATACTTATGTATTTTAACGCGCTGATTACGAAAAGGGTAGTAAAAATATGCGTGAACACCATTTTCATGGTGCAAACCATGAAAAAAACCTATGGAAATCATATTTTTCTGCTTTTATATTACTAAATGATAACAATATACAAAAATTCTTCAAATAAAAATTATAGATCTTTCAAAAATACATACTTTATGTGATATACATATTTACTTTACGACTAACATTTTTTGAGAAAATGATCTCAAATAATAATAAAAATTCCCCTATTTTTAGGGGCAAATGGTAGCCATTTATGTCAAGTGTGGAATAAAATCATTTTTTTCTGTGTTGTTAAAAAATTAGGTTTTTCCTAATGCAATTGATATTATTGTTTGGCCCTCGGCTTGCAGATATCTTGGATTTCTCCTGCCCAACCTAAAATACCGAGTAGTTTCGAGATTGCGATAGTTTCGTGAAATAATCGAAAATAGCGCGATGACTTTTTAAATAATTAGATAGGACTGAACTTTGATAAAGAATTCGAAATTCAAACATACATTATAAAAATGAGTGGATATTTCGTTATCAGTTACGAATGTACAACCTTGTAAAATTTGGATTTTGTGTTTTTTATACATGTATCACACTTACCCCTAATGTCGCAAGACCTGAAATCATTGACATGCCACCAATGAAAATACAAAATATTTCTGCACGCAAGTTTTTGATAATTGAAGAAGGGGACTAATTGAAGTAGAGAGTAGAATGTTTAATTTGAAAAAATTTGAAGAACAAAATGATTCTCGAATATTTAAAACATCATTATTTAAAGCATAACTTTGTAATTTCGTATCACACTTATCCCCATCGATTCTATAATTTCTTTCCTTTTTATTTACTGTATTATCTAAATATTATTGAAAATTGGAAATAAGTTCGAAAATAAAGAAGGAAACCTATAACCCAAGGCAAACAATTTTTGATTGAAGGGAACAATTTTGCAGACTTCGTTTTACTCACCTCTTATGGCAGTCTCTCGTTATGATTTGCTTGATCAACGTGATACTATAAATGTAATTCAAGATGAGGAAGATCGTTTTGTATACTCAAAAAAGTTGGTAAATGTGTTCAATATTTATTCTGAAATCCTTTTATGTACATTTATTATTTTGATTGCGCAAAAAGAAAAAAGAAACAAATGTGATCAGGTGTAGGTTTAATTGTCTTATCAGTCGCTTGTATGTCAGTGCACGTTATCTAGGTTAACGATGCGGCTACTGCCTTGAAGGCTTTTTCTCAGCCAAATACACATAACTCATATCAAATTCACATAAGCGGAATTCATTTCCAATCGCACAGGCTGCGCAAGCTCAAGTCACAGAATCGTTTCAACACAAAATGTGTTGTTTATCAGAGGATTTTAGACGACACATATTTCACCGATTTGATGAAAGAAATTTTTTGATAAAGTCATGAGTATTTTAATTCAGAAAATTGAAAACGTGGACTACCAAAAAATTGTTAACATTTTCGTTAAATGTGTGATAATTCTTTCAGCTATTATAGCTATTCATTTTTTCTTTCTGATTCTAAAAATATTTTGCGTCTTTTGAAATCCGTTGGAAAAATTTGAAAAAATTTAAAATTGAGAAAATATCGGCAGTTTTTCTAAAAAATTTCAAATATAATTTTCTCAAATACACCAGCGTTTTTTTCTCTCTGGTGTTTTTTTTTTAAGCTGGTACTAATATGGTGAACATATTTCAGCAGAGTTTATCTTGCGCCCGCGTCTTGGAGAGGAGAAAGAACTTTTTTGTTCTGAAAAATGAAAATTCACGATTCTTGCAAAAAGAAGACGAGATACGAAAAAAGTTGAAACAAATATTATTACAGAAAATTGAAAAATTAGTTTGAAAATATTTGGAAAAATAACCTGTGATGAAGAAATAAAAACAAAATACCGTCGTGAGCATAAATTTGACATAAAACTGCTAGTTTGAATTTTTTGGGGAATTTGACCATCCTAATATTCCTAATCTAAAAAAGAAATTTATTTTCCTTGACTATTCAATTTGCATCATTTTTTAAACTGAAAATTTAACTTTCAATAATAATTTTAAAATTCAGCTGTTTGATTGCAAATTTCTATATTTTCTTAAAACTGTGTCTTTTGTGGTAGAAAATTAATCTTCTTGGTGACTAATTCACCTTTTTGGTTAAAAATTCATATATTTCGTTAAAAATTATTCTCTTTTGGTTCAGAATTAATATTTTTGGTTCAGGATTCATTTTTCGGCTTAAAAATGATTTATTATTGAATATTAATTTTTTAACTGAACATTTAACTATATCATTTTTGTTTGAACATTAATTTTCTTCAGTTGAAAATTCAACTCTTTGTTTGAAAATTTCTGTATTTTGATATAACTTTGTCTTTCGTGGTCTAATATTATTCTTCTTGCTGACCAATTCACCTTCTTGTTTAAAAATTCATGTTCATGTTGTAAATTCCATTAACTTTTAAAATATTTGGTTCCAATTCTATGTATTTTGTTAAAAAAATTTCCATTTAATCTTCTTGGTAGAAAATTCATTTGTTTGGGTGAAAATGTAACTATTTCTTTATAAATGTATGTGCTTAAGAACTTATTCACTTGACTGAAAATTGAGCTATTCTATTTTTTGTTCAATAATTTATCTTTTTTGAGTTGAAAATTCATCTAGTTTGTTGAAAATTTGTCTTTTTTTTTGGGTAGAAAATTTACTTTTTTGGTTGAAAACTCAATTAAAAATTAAAATATTTGGTGAACAATTCATGTATTTTTTTCGAAATTATTCTTTCATGGTAGAAAATGATTTCTTTCTACTGAATGCAAATTTTTTTTACTGAAAATTTAACTATTGAATTTTTCGTTGAATTTTTTTTTATAGACATTTTATTTTTTTGTTTGAAAATTTATATGTTCAGCTGAAAATTCAACTATTTCGCTGAAAATTTATTTTATTTGGCTAAAAACTTATTGCTCCTACTTAATATTAAACTATTCTATTTTTTGTTGAAAATTTACCTTTTTTAGTTGCAAATTTATCTATTTTGTTGAAAATTTGTCTTTTTTGGTAGAAATATAATCTTTCTAGTAGGAAATTTAATTATTTTATTCATAATTATTTCTTTTTGTGGTAGAAAGTTAATTTTTCTTGTTGAAATTACATTTCTTTGGTTGAAAATCAGTCTTTATATTGAAAATTAATTTTTTTTAACTAAAAATATAACTGTACAATTTTTTTTTTGAAAATTCGTTTTTTGTTATTGTTAAAAATTAATTTTTTTCACTAAAAATGTAGCTATTTTATTTTTTCTAGAAAATTGATCTTTTCAGTTGAAGATTCACTTAATTGATTGAAAACTCGTAGTTTTTAGTCGAAAAATCAATTATTTCTGTATAAAATGAATATTTTTGGGTTGTGAATTCAACTTGGAAAAAAATCGCCCTCATGACTTGGAAACTCATTATTTTAGATGAGCTATTTTTCTTTATTGAATGAAAAATCTGTTGTGCTTAAAAATTCAACTCATCTGTTGAAAATTCGTGCTTTTGGTTCAACAGTTTCTTAATAAAAGTTTTAATGAATGAATCTTAATCAACTGAAACTCAATTCTTAATTATGTGTGTGAATTTGTCAATATTTTTTCTTTCCAGTTTTTCAAATTACCCAATCGGCATTGAGGAAAAGCGATCACAATGCTTTGGAGATTTTCGTGACACACCTATTTTTCACAGAGAGATTAGTTTTTGAAAGATATTTCTGTTATGAATGATATATTTTAAAGAGAAATGCAATCTGTTAAACATTTAACGATAAAATCAAAAAAGTAATGGAGCCATTATTTTTTCAAGGATAAACTGAAGCAATCGATACAATTTTAATACTCTAACGAAAGCCATAAAAATTATATTGTCGGTTTTTCATTTACTCTGATTTCATGCAGTCTTTATCAATCCTAAGAACAATGGATATTATCGTTCATGGTCAGCACTGTGCAACCTTGCACCTGACTCTAAACCTATTAAAAAGAAAAAATTGTAACGCTTATATAATTTTAACCTTATGAGCATTTAATTTAAAATCGCAGTATCTCCTTTTCATAGAAATTTAACATTTGCGATTTAATAATATGATATAATTAATATGTCGTAATAATTTACAGTCTGTAAGTCATTTTCATTTTTTATTACACAATTTATTGAAACAAATGATTTTACTTCACATTCTATCTAAATGTAATTTAGTTGTCTTCAAATTGTTGCTTCTTCGTCGATGGATTTCTTGACCTTAAGATTGAGTTGTGCATGAAAAGAAAAGAGACATAATCAGTAATCATAGGCATACACACAAATGATAAATTTTTCATTAAAAATTAGGAAAGTTTTTATTTATTAGTCATATCATCATTCTAAATATGTTAGTAAAAAAATAAGTACTTTAGAATAACTGTAATTCATTTCAGGTGAACGAAACAATTTTCATTCGCTACATCCAAAATAAGGAAATTAAAAAAATAGTAAGCATCGCTGCTATCAGGTTTTTTTTACATCATCCATTCTTAGTTTAAATTCCATACCTATAGCATTTTAACATTCTTTTTTGTCGTTTTTTTTTTTATTAATTAGCTGGCTTCTCATCTGATTTTGCAGCAGGTTTATCATCTTGTTTATTAGCTGTTTTTACAGGGTTTCCCTTGGTCTCAACAATGAGAAATTCGGGTTTCAATTTTTTCTCCGATTTATTATCTAGCTTCTCCTCTGATTTAGCAGCAGGTTTATCATCTGCTTTATCAACTGTTTTCGCTGGGCTCTCTTTAGTCTCGACAATGAGAACTTTTTCTTTTGGGTTTTTTTCGGATTCAGCATTTGCGGGTGGTTTGTCACTAGATTTTTCCTCGGTTGCTTTAGTTTCATCCACTAATTTGCCACTTTCATTTCTAATTAAAAACAATTAATGTGTTTACTTAGATCTTAAAGTATTTCGAATTTCTAGCAATCTATATTGTAAAAATAACCTTTCATATAGTGCCTAAAAATGTTTAGATTAGACTTCTTGAAAGGTTGAGAAAAGAAAATTCTCTCAGTTCGTAAAACGAGATCAAGATGAAAAATTGCATTTTTCTGGCGATTTTCAAAACCATAATTTATTTTGTCTTATCCGCGTGAACATCAAATGTTCTATTCTATGATGACATAAGTCCATATGTAATATAGACCCTATTAAAAATTCTCTTATGCTTGCGGACGGAAGGGAAAGTACTGAAAAATGTAGAAATCATGACAAATTGCATTTTTCTCATTATATTGAGTCCAAAAAATATTTATTCCTGATTCAGGTGTATGTAAAAAGTTGTATACTATACGCGTCCTATTCAGTATAAACCTAATCAAAAATTATCTTATATTCGCACACTCAAGATAAGTACGGATCATAAGATAATTTTTTATCAGGCTTATACATGGGTACTTATGTTATCATGGTATACAACTCTCACGGTTCACTCGGATCCGAAAAAAAGTTATTGGTTTAAAACTAACCAGGAAAGTGCCAGTTTTCGTATTTTTAACCTGAATGAATTTTTTTCTGATCAAATTTTCAAGAAGTCATTTTGGTATCCGCTGGAAACTTTTCAGCCCCCCGGAAAAAGAAAGACGGTTTTCAAAATAAACATTTTCTCAATAACACATTGCGATGCTTTTTAAATCTGTAAGCAATTCAGAAAATTTCAGTGTAATATTATCATTATTTTAAGGAGAAGTTGGGGGAATATGAATTTTGTTTTATTAGTCATGATAAAAACGTGACAGTCATAATAAACATCAAAATTCACCCAACAATAATATGGTTAATTTATATTGTGGTCAAAATAAACAATAAGAATTAAGTTTTTCGAAAATTAAAAAAAGAAAATAATTTCAATTTGTACATATGTTCTCATATTGAAAAACCAAAACTTCTTACCCGGCAGCTTCTGGTTTTGTTTCACCATTGCCTTTTTGTATCAGCTTAGCTATAGCTGCACTCCCACTTCCTAGAGCATAAGAAAATACGATTTTTAATTAAAATCAAAGCCGTCTTTTTTCAAAACAGAAAAAATGAACAAATCGGTCATGTTTAATTAACTACATAATTTTTTTTCTATCAAACAAGAAAAATCCTTTTCTTGTGACTTCATCCAGACGATTTTATGGGAAATATCGAAATAGGTTCTATTCCGAAACATCATATAAAATTTTTAATGAAATCGTCTGGCTGTATTCGTAACAAATATTTTTTTCTTTTTCAATCCAATCGTTGTTTCCTGGACGTAAAGTAAAAAAATGTACACTTTTTCTTTGAATGATAATTTTTTTTCTCTCTAAAAATAGCTCAGAATTGTACATATATCATAACACAATTTATCAAAGTTTCAAAAATTTAGGCGACTTCTTTTGGAGAACAAAATTAGATAACAACAATAAAAATTGGATTTTTCATCGTCGTTTATAATTGGTAAGACGCGCCCCTCAAGGATAAAAACAAACTTTCCCCTCCATTTTCTCAAATACTAGTAATATTTTTAGATCTGACTTTTTTGTATTCATTCATCAACTCAATAGCTAGAAAAATAGCTGTTTTTCAATTGAAAATTAGTTATTTTATTACCAACCAAAACTGAAAAAATGTGCTCTTTGGTCCAAAAAGAAAAAATTTTTACATACATTTTCTCGCAATATAATAATAGTTTCCAATTGAGCTTTTCAGGGTTCTTTCAAATATTGTAGGCGATTTGGAAATTTTTTTGTTTGTGAGAATCTCATTGTCTGAAATGTTTTTTTTTCTTCAAATAACTCATATATAGGAATTTGGGCAGAAAGTTCAAATTTACTTTTTCGAGAGAGTTACAAAATAACTTTTAAGCACATGCATCAACCTTTTTGTACAAATCCTACATGTGAATTACAACACTTTTTTAATAGACAATTTGCTTTGTGATTACGGGCAATCTATATAAATTATTTCAATGATAAATTCTAGAAATTTGCATTAATGCATGATGAGTATGAAATGAAAGCAGATACATGGTGTTTTTTTCTTAATATTCATAACACCTTCCAGTATCATATAAATTAATATCATTTAAAAATATATATTATTAATAAAGTTATTAATAAAGACGAATTTGCAACAAAAAATTAAATTATTCAACTATTTTGTTGAAAATTCGTTTTTTTTCTATTTCAAAATCAATTTGTTTAACTGTAAATTCAACTATTCCATTTTTTGTTGAAAATTAATCGTCTTTTGTTCAAAATCAAATAATTTGGTTTAAAAGTAACTTTCTGTGTAAAATTCATATTTTTCGGTTGAAAATTCAACTATTTTGTTGAAAAATCGTCTGTTTGGCTACAAATTATCCCAAAAGAACCCATTAAATTTTCGGTTCGAAAAATTAATTTTAAATCAAACAAAAAAGAATTTTCAACAAAACAGTTAAATCTTCATTCAATAAAATGAATGTTTAACAAAGTAGTTCAACTATCAATGAAGTAGTTATATTTTCAACTAGAAACGATGAATCTCAAACCAAAAATGGATTGGTAAGATTTTACGATAACAAAATTAATTTTCAACTAATAAAACGAATTTTCAATCAAATAGTTTCATCTTTAACCAAATATTAGAATATTTATACAAAAGAGATGAATTTTGAATCAAAAATATAATAGTAGACTTTCCAATTAAAAAGAATGAACTTTCAATAAAAAATGGTTTACTTTTTTATTTGGTTTTATCAATGCAGTTCAAATGTAAGAGAAGACCCGAAAAAAGGCAAAAGTTTCTAGAAAATACAGGTGAGAAGAGAAGTTATTTACAAAATGGGAAAATAGGGGAACAGGTGAAAGAGTGTAAAGTCTGTATTACATGCATTGCGTATAGAATAAAATCACTAATTGTCATTTTTTTAAGCATTTCAAAAAATTGTTATTGACATTTATATTTTCTATATGTGATGTTACATTCTGCGTTAAGTCCTGCCCTTCTACGTCACAAATCATCACAAAACCTGTTAACTCCATCTTCGATTACAGTGTGACGTGTATTGATCTATAATTACCCCGGTTGAGAAAATTGTTAATTAACAGGAGTAATGATAAAAAATGAAGTTGAGTAATATGTTTCAAAGATTATTTTTTGAGTGATTAAAAGAAACGTAATAATTTAATTTGCAGGGATCTGCATTGACTAAAATGTAGCTTCGTTTTGATTTTGTGCAATTATTTTCCGTATGTTTTAATTAATTCTTAAAATGTTTTTTAAGAACTTCAAGAGAAGTTTGAAAATGTCTGCAATTCAGTGAAATTTTCCAAATAACAGATTACATACCATCGGGAAATCCATGAATTGTCACCGAAAATACAATTACTATCACCGCTACAAGTGATACAATATTTGCCTTCACCACAGCCATATTATTCCAGATGTCACTTTTCTTCACAAGATCCTTGGCTTTCAGGATTGTTTGCTCTCCTTCGTCGACGATGGCAATATTTGATCTGATATTACGATGAAGCACTGGTTTTATAGAGGGAAGCGAGTAAGATGAATGCGGTGGGGATTACTACAAGCGTACTATTCTGTACAGGTGTAGAGAGGAAATTCGCTAAAGATCAATTCGAGTTGGTCGGCAGCGGAATTAAACACGGATTCAATTTACGGCGTGAAAGATTAGCAATTTTAACTATCAATAGCATGCAAAAGTACGCTTGAAAAATGTACAATGAAGTGATAAAAAAATACTGCATAAAAATGACTGAAAATATACAATACTGTTAATTTCGTAGAGTTTACTTCAATTATGCTAAATTGAATAATTAAGAATATTAATTTTCAAATTCATTAATTTACTTTGTCTACGTTAAAGTTCCTATCTTTCTGCTTACTTATCGCATGCTTTTATCCCTTTATTTTTGTATACCACAAAGTTTTTTAGTTTTTCAGTGCTAGAACATTTTTCACGGTTGTTTCACAGGAAGTTTCTACATCATTTCTGGATTCAAAATTTGAAGAAAGCAAAATTTTAGCCATTCTCTTTCGCAAGATATCGATATTTCAATATTTCGCAGTATTCCAAATCGTAATTTTTATGTTATCACCACATGTGAGGCGCAACGAAGATACCAGCCTTATGACCGAAAAATTGATTTTTCGGTTGTTATTGATTTCTGAATAATGAAGATTTCATCTATCGAATAAAAAACACCTCATTGCTCCACGATCAAAATTGCATTTTCTGGAACTCTTTAGTTGAAAATTCCTCTTTTTGGTTTGGATATTAGTTTTTTTTTATAAGGATTCAAATAGTTTATTGAAAATTCGTACTTAAAGGTTTAATCGAACTATTTTTTAATGGAAACAAAATGAGTTTTTAGCAATTTTTGTCTCTTCAATCAGTCATATCACAGGATCAAAAAGTAAAAAGAAGGTCCAATTTTATATTGAAGAAGCAGAAATTAACCTTAGGGGGTAAGTTATGGTTTTCAAAAATATTTATTTAAATTTAAATAATGCAGAAAATATTATAAAATAATAGTTTTATGTGTGATGCACCAATTTTTTATAAAAGGATACATGGTTATTAGTTTTTTTTAGTATATTTTGAAAATTAAAAAGCTGCCCAGGGCGTGTGACTGTTGGTTCTCGCGTCGCCCTCGATAATATATTTAGGTCAAAGCATCGACAACTGTAATTCGGTGAATGTGAATTCTCTTTTGTTAAAGCTCCTTCGGTTTTAACGAACATATTGTCATCACGTATCTCGTGCTTTGCACTCGATTTTGTCCAAAATGCAAACTTTTCTACATTAGATCCAACACTATCATATCAAATGTATATTATTTGCATTTATGTACCTCGACCTGGTATTGTTCATTTAGATATTGCGAAATAAAGTACAAATTTTATTTATCATGATTAATTCAATATTTTTTTCCTATTTTGCAATTAATTTTATTTTTAGCCACCCTGAAAATGTTATCATTTCAATAAATTTATATTATTACAATTCATAATATACATTGGCATTGAAACATGCGTATTTTCATTGTCTTTTTTTTATGATTGAGAAAAATGCGCAGAGTTTAGGAAAAAAAAACAATTTTGTTATTGAAGATTTTATTGCAAACTGTGTCGTTTTCCCATTAATTTAATTGGTATATTCTCAATGTTATTTTTCACCATTCAAACTGAAAATGCCCATCCTAGCGTAAAGTGGTTTTGAAAAAACTTGTAGGTATAATTTAGGCCAAAAATTTTGTTTAAGAAAATGTTATTGTAGCTTGTGTCCTTTTTCCGAGAAGGTAAATTTGGTTGTTTTCAATATATCTTTATAAAAAGAGTTAATAGCAAATTTTGAGATATTTATTGTTTGAAAAACTTTTGTCTTTTGATTTTTTTCGTCTATTATGTCGTTTTTTCAAAAGTTTAATTTCTTCATTTCTAATCTTGTTTTTTAGAACTAAAAGAAAATCTATACGTTCTGTCTCATAATTATAGAGAACAAATTTTTAGATCCTTTTTGGGTGAACAACTTTCGCCTATTAACTTTTTTCGTACCTTGTGCCGTTTTCCAAAAAATTTAATTTTTTTATTCTCAATGTTATGTTTTACTATTAAAACAAAACTACACGTCTTGTCAAAAATTATTCATGACATGTTTGTTGCTCTTTTTGGGGAAAACAAATTTTGTTCATTTATTTCTTTCGATACTTGTAGAGTTTGACCGCAAAATGGAATTTTTTTATTTTTCATTATTTTTTGTGCGGTCAAAATTAGAATTCTTGATTTTTCAAGTAAATTCAAAAATTTGTCACGATAATCTTGTGGGATGTTCAAAATGCAACATTGTTCTATTTCTGACATTTTTTCATATCGTACGTTGTTTGGCTTAAAATGTTCATTTTCATTTGTTTGTTGAAATATTGCAAATGCTATAACTCCGGTAATTTTTTTGTGATTAATAAAAGTATGAAGGATAAATTGTTCATCTTTTTGAGTACTTATTGATTCTTCACCCAAAATGGCTGGCTAACAAACTGAACCTTCATTTGAGGACATTTGAAGAGTATACCAAAGCCCAATCCAATCTGTCAATTCTTTCGAAAGTGATCGTGCTCACAGCCATACGTACCTACATACATGCAGGGAGACCGATTCGTAAACCATTTTTTTTGGGGTAAGGGGGTTTCAAAACGTGGGCATTTGAAAAAAAAGTGGGGAGTGGGTCAAATTTTATACAAATCTAATACCTCCTCTGAGGAGAATGTAGAAATTGAAAACTAATAAAAAAATTAATATCCAATTGGGCAGGCTGTGCATGCTGAAGTCACGTAACCGTTTCGGGACAAAATATGAGGTTTTTCAAGGGATTCTAGACGACTCGTATTTTACTGATTAGACTATTTTTACATTCTCATCCAGAGAAGGTGTTAGATTTGTGTAAAATTTGACCCCCCGGTTTTTGTGAAATGTCTACGTTTTAAGACCCCCTGAACCCAAAAAACAGGTTTTTACGAATATGACTGTCTGTCTGTCTGTATGTATGTATGTCTGTCTGTGAGCACGATAACTTTCGAAAGAATTGACCTATAAGATTCGCCTTTCGTATACACTTTTAGTCTTGCAAACGAAAGGCCGAGTTCGTTAGCCAGCCATTTTGGATGAAAATTCAAAAAGTGAGCGCATTTTGAAAAATTTTCAGGCCTTTTTTCACAATTTGGAATTTATATGTGCGTCTGTTCATAGTAATGAAAAATTCAAACAATTTTTCCCCAATACATTTTTCGATAAAATAAAAATTTTCAGACTTACAGCATTTTCAAAATCCAAAAGAGGAAACGAAAATTAACATTTTCACGCGTGCATCAACTATCATCCGTGCGAGCGATATGCGTCGCATATGATGACACATATGTCTGCATCAGTGACTTCACGCGTGCGGAATAAATCCGCACGCGTGCGAGTAATATGCGTAGCATATGAGACTATACTTGTTATCTGGGTTATTTCTTTCCTTATCGGTTTAGATGAATATATTTTGGTGAGAAAAAGGCTCAGTCAAAAAATACAGTTCGCAAATAATGTATTTTAAGGTTACGTCTTTTTTTTTTTGGTGGGAAGGAAGTAAATATTTTATAGCGGAGAATGGCTAGGCGAGAAATAAAATAGGCTAATAATGCAATATTTAAGATTGTGTCCACCCTCTTCGATGAGAAATAAATATCTCATGACGAAAAAGGGCTACGTTAGTAGTTTAACTGACAAATAATGCATTTTTAGGTTATTTCTTATAGTTCTTCTGTTTTATCTCTATTCAATAGTATTTTTTACGGAAAAAAATTGAATAAACAATGAAATTCACAACAACAAAAAATTAAAAATTCACCATGAACTCTTAACAAAAAGAGAACATCTAACCTAAAATTGTATTTTTTGTGCATTTCATTGAGCTTGTCAACTTTTTATACATATAAATACTATTTTTCTACTACAAACGAAGATATAACCGCTATTATTATTTTTATTGTCTAGTTTATAGACTGATCCATATAAGTCCCGTAGTACTGCCGTTAAAACTTATTGTATTATGCTTTCTATTCTGAAACAATGTGAAACAGAGGTCTCTACACGGGTCACCCTCGCTGCTAAAGTATCATTTAAGTCCTTTAGCGTGAGTACATATACCGTCAGACGCCTCCATTTCACTGAGTATGCGCCTATGAAATTTTTTCTTTAACTTAGGTGGGCCTGGACGATTAGCCAGGAGAAAGGAAAACTGCAGAAAACCACATTTCCAGTTCCGCCGCTTTTTTGACTGTCGAGTTTGAAGGCAGACATTCGACCCTGCCCAGCGAATGCACACAATCATCCTCGGCATCAAACCTCCCGCTCGACATTAGTTAATACGCAGCGAATACACGACTCGGCCGTACGTCACAAATCGTCACCCATCCGAGTGCTATCCGCGCTTGAAATGGTTTGCCATGTGGACTCTTCCCGAGTCGAGATTTAGTGCACAGCTAATGCCGTTAGTGAAGATATAACCTAAAAATGCATTATTTGTGAATTTTATCACTAACCTAGCCCTTTCCCGTCATAGAATATTTATTTCTTATCTAAAAAGGAGGACACAACCTAAAAAATTGCCTTATTTGCTTCTTGCCTTAATAGCTTTTTTCTGTTATAAAATATTTATTTCACACCGAACAAAAAAAGACACAACCTACAAATGCATTAATTATGAATATTATTCTAGTAATTCAATGATTTTCTATAAAAAATACACTATTCATATTTAGACAACGTAAAACGGAAGACCTATAAGACATAACCTAAAAATGCATTAGTTGTCAATTTTATTACTAGCTTAGCCCTTTCCACTATTTCACACTATTTCACACTATTCATATTTAGACAACCTAAAACGGAAGACCTATAAGACATAACCTAAAAATGCATTAGTTGTCAATTTTATTACTAGCTTAGCCCTTTACCGTCATAATATATTTATTTCTCATCTAAAAAGGAGGACACAACCTGATATATATTTTGCATTATTTGTATATTTCATTTCTTGCTTAGCTTTTTTCCGATATAAAGTATTCACTTCCCACCGAAAAAGAAAGACATAACCTTAAAATATATTATTTGTCCATTTTATTACAAACTTAGCCTTTTTCCATCATAATATATTCATTTCTCATCGAAAAGGGTGGACATGAACCTAAATATGGCATTATTAGCCTATTTTATTTCTTGCTCAGCCTTTTTCCGCTATAAAATATTTACTTCTCACCAACAAAAAAATCTCTAATAGTACGTAACGTTCCTGGAACGTTCCAGCATTATTAGTGCATTTTATTAGCTATTTTAATCTTTTTCCGTAAAAAGTACTATTTAGTCGAGAGAAAACGGAAGACCTATACGAGATAACCTGAAAATGCATTACTTGTGAATTTTGTTTCTAGCGTAGCGTTTTCCAATTATAAAATATCCATTTTCCGGCGAAAATCAACGACATGAGCTAAAAATACATTACTATTGAATTTCATTGACTATTCAATCTTTTCCCATAAAAAAATGCTATTTAATATAAAGAAAACGGAAGACCTGTAAGACATAACCTAAACATGCATTATTTGTCCATTTTATCACGAACTTGGCCCTTTTCCGTCATAAGGTATTCATTTCTCATTGAAACGGGAGGATATAACCTTAAATATTGTATTATTATCCTAATCTATTTCTCGCTTAGCCTTTTTCTGCTATAGAATATTGACTTTCTACCCACCAAAAACAAAAGACATAACCTTAAAATACATTACGTGCCAACAGCATTTTGTAACTTAGCCTCTTCCCCACCAAAATATATGCATTTAAACCGACAAAGAAAGAAATAACCTGAAAATGCATCAATTGTAAATTTTATTGGTCATTCAATCTTTTTATATCAAAAAGACTACCGTTTAGTCGAGAAAAAGCGGAAGAGCTACAAGACATATAACCTAAAAATACATTATTAGTGAAATTTATTGTCTATTCAATCTTTTTCTATCAGGAAATAATAATTTTTGAATAGAAAGGGGAGACATAATCTAAGATTGCATCATTTGTACATTTTATTAGTCATTAAATATTTTTTTATTATATAATTGCATGTTTTATTTATCACTTAGTCTTTTCTTGCAAAACATACTTATGTTTGCCCATAAAATGGATGTCTAACATAAAATGACACATCAAAATGTAAATATTCTATTTTTCACCTCATCCTATTAGTCTTCTCATATTGCGTTCAAGAAAAAATATTAATATTGTTAATTTTAATTATTAACAACTTTATAGTTGTACAGGATTGTGTTTTCTGTGTATTTACTGCATTAATTTCCCTGCTACTCCATCTGTTGATCCAAGCCATTTAAACCAGCTCTTCTTATACCGACTATCATCACTTTTTTCACAATGTATGCTTTTCTCTTATATCATGATACGCGCCAGATGAATTACAGTCTGAAGATAACCGCGCCTGGGACAAAATATGCTTTGGAGAATCGATGCAAGGGTAAACAATATTTAATGACTAATAAAATGTACAAATCATGCAATCTTAGATTATGTCTCCCCTTTCTATTCAAAAAGTATTATTTCTTGATAGAAAAAGATTGAATAGACGATAAATTTCACTAATAATGTATTTTTAGGTTACGTCGCGTATTTTTAAGTTACGTCGCTCATTTTCGTTGTCAAATGAATATTTTATTATAGAAGAAGGCTAAGGGAGGGAAAAAATGAAAAATAATGCATCTTGAGGTTATATGTCTTGTAGCTCTTCCGTTTTTTCTCGACTAAACGGTAGTTTTTTAATAGAAAAAGATTGAATAACCAATCAAATTTACAATTGATGCATTTGCAGGTATTTCTTTCTTTGACGGTTTAAATGAATATATTTTGGTGAGGAAGAGGCTAAGTTAGAAAATGCAGTTGGCACGTAATGTATTTGAAGGTTATGTCTTTCGTTTTTAGTGGGAAGGAAGTAAATATTTTATTAGCGAGAAAGGCTGAGCGAGAAATAAAATAGGCTAATGATGCCATATTTAAGATCATGTCCACCCTTTTCGATGAGAAATGAATATCTTGTGACGGAATAGGGCTAAGTTTGTAATAAAATTGACAAATAATATATTTTAAGGTTATGTTTTCTTTTTCGGCGGGAAGTGAATATTTTATAGTGGAAAAAGGCTAAGCGAGAAATAAAATAGGCTAATAATACAATATTTAAGGTTATATTCTCCCGTTTCGATGAGAAATGAATATCTTATGACGGAAAAGGGCTAAGTTAGTAATAAAATGGACAAATAATTTATGTTTAGGTTATGCCTTATAGGCCTTCCGCTTCCTTTCCATTAAATAGCATTTTTTATGGGAAAAGATTGAATAGCCAATGAAATTCACTAGTAATGTAGTTTTAGCTTATGTCGTTGATTTTCGCCGGAAAATTGATATTTCATAATTGGAAAACGCTACGCTAGAAACAAAATTCACAAGTAATGAATTTTTAGGTTATCTCTCATAGATCTTCCGTTTTCTCTCGACTAAACAGTACATTTTATGGAAAAAGATTAAAATGGCCAATAAAAAGCACCAATAATGCTGGACGAAGGCTGAACGAGAAATAAAATAGCCCAGTAAAAAGAAACTAATTGAGGCGAATTGAGATGAATTCGCTAGAGCCTCTGTGAATCTTGCTTTGCAACAATCTCAAATTGGAGCAGGCCATGAATTTTTCTAAATTCGGAAAAGTAATTCAATCTTCAAATCTGCTATTCGCCCGAATTCGGTGAACCGAATTCGCCCTCTGGACTTATGCATTTAGGATCGCTGGTTTGAGTCTCGAGGCATGCAATTTTTATTGATTTTTTTCCAAATGACCTTGACCACGAATTATAATGAACTGAAACTCATTCAATTCACGCTGGCTGAATTCGTTTAAACGAATCAGAAAGCGGAATTCGGGCGAATTCCAAAATGTTAATTCGCCGCAAGTCGCCTTAATTAGTTTCTTTTCACTGGGGTGTGGCTTCATGTATACGAACATATTCAGGATCCTATACATGAACCTGCGTAGGAACTAATCCGCGAGGGTTCGCTAGTAGCTTGGCTCTCTCGATGGTGAGTTGGATCTTCAAGCAATAAAAGGAAGGCAACTTTATAGCTGTAAACGACATGAGTTTTCGCGATGGCTTTCTGTAAAGGACCCTATACGTGTTTCTGTACAAGATCCTTCCAAAGGTTCGTTTGATTGCTTTCTGTAAGGGATCCTATATACATTTCTGTACAGGTACCTGTACCTCAATTTTCTTCAGAAAGGAACCTGTACATAAACCCGTACAGGATAATTCAAAGATTCCTTTGTCGGTGCACGTTCCTTTGTATGATGATGTACAGTTTCCTTCGCCAAATTCCTGCACAGGAACCGTCAAGATTGCGTACAGGTTCGTGTGCAGTTTCGTGTACAGAAACATGTGCAGGATCCTTCGAGGTTCCTGTACAGGAATTTTTTGCTGGGATGTTATTGATCAATTCCTTAAATGATCAGAAATAAGTAAACTCCTCAAATATTCACAGCTGTTATTTGACATGACCATACATGTAATATTTTGGATATTTCAGTTAAAAATTTTGGATGTTAGAGAGTAACATGTCACATTTTAATATCTACAGATTCTAACTTTGAACATCTAGATTGCTGTCCTATAGTTAAACATAAAATATGTTAAACCTGAACATCTGGACGTTACGTTTAAACATGCATTTTTCTCCGTGCATGCAATTATGTTTCAGAATTTCCTAAATCTTTTATTTTAATTTTCTGAATTCACTTCTGTAATTTTTTTCAAGTCCAAACCGTGATTTTGTCTAGAAACTGGCTAAAATAGGCTAGATAGAGCCAAGACTGGGACAAGACAGCAGAAAGTTTTAAGTCAAACGCGTAGCAAATCTAGACAGCGCCAGGGTAATATTCCGTGAATAGACAGGCTTGATAAGAACTGTAGTGGCTTTAGCATGATTTAAGACTCCAAGGAAATTTTTCCACACGGGTTCTCGATCTTAAAATCGTTTTCTAATGCGAAACCCTTCGAAAAGTTTGGTCGATATCAAGTGAGTCGCCATTGGCGACGCGTTTCTGTTCCATGAGAGTTTGTCACGACGGAAAGGGAGAGCCCAAATCGCTCTAAGGTAAGTTTTATATCTTTTTAATCACACGACTCATGCATCCAATAGAAATTTCCAATAATAGGACCATGTTCGACAATTTCCGATCATCGGGTCTCTAAATTGTAACCACATGTTTCTAGTTTCTATTATTCATAGGTCTTGTCATGCGATTACGTATAATTTCTCTAAAAATGCTTCTTCTTGCAACATGATTTCCCAAAAAAATGTATTTACGATTATTCGTAGAAGAGCGGCATTCCGATTTTTCTTGACCTTTGATTCACACACTTAAACCTTCAAAATTATATAATACCTGTCTGCAATATAGTTGTATAATCGATTGAATGAGATTAAAAAAGTTCAGGTTTCCTTAACCATAATGCATTTGTGTGCGCATGTGATGTGCGATAGTAGATCGAAGCAAATCTGTTGGTAAGATCGCCAATCGGACGTAGGAAACTCCAACTTAAATTGGAACGTGAGAAATTCAAGTTTAGGAAGGAAGCTTTGATTGCTATCACACATGAGATTTGAGAATCGCCTGCGTTTGGAGAAATTGATTTCACCTTGAAATACTCGTGTTTGATTGATGAAGAAATTCGACCTATTTAAATTTTCATTCAGGAATCTTGTTTACAAGTTTTATGTAAATCAATGATAATGTAAATTACGAAAAAATAAGGTAATGCTAATTATTACGACATAATAAAGGGCTGAGTAGTAGTACATATAGCAGTACTTGCCATTAAAAGTTTTGTAAATATCTTTCAAATATTTGTATGGTGCTAACAACTGAAATTAAATAATTCAATAATTACCATATGTGTACACTTTTTAAAAGATTGTTTGATATATATCACTATTAGTGATATAGTAATTGAATAATGAATATACAATATTTTTAATGTTTTTCTTTTTAAATTTTGAATTGTAGAGATGTAGATTGTAGAGAAAGGCCTCTTCTTTATGACGCCTGCAAGAATGTAATCATCCGATCCCTTGCGTTGATCCAGTGATCAAATCTCAGGAATCAAGTTTCATCCCAATAAGTTTGCTGAAAATTTTAAAGAATTTTTTATTTTTTTATTTCAATAAAACGATTTGTAATAAAACTGTCTAGAATACATATTAGAGTGGTCCGAAAAAATTTATAAATAGTTTAAATTCTCACTCCCTCATTTTGTGTCATTTCGTGAAAAAAAATTTCTAATTTTTTGAGATTTGAAAAATATGATTAGAGGTCGGGCACAACTCTTAGATTATCTCTATTGTGTGAAATATTCTGTGAACAACACTAAGACTAACAATTTTATTTCATATATAAATACACCCTCAAGTTCGTCAAACTTCAGCCCTTAATACGCTATGACTTATATATTATATATTATATATTGTATATATATATATATACTACCCATCTCACGGTCGTGCGACGTAGCCATAGGTGTGATTTACCGTGATAGAACTGGGAGCTGGCATCATTTTTAGATGGCAGTTGCTCCCAGTGGGAACCTGTGCTGGTTGTTTAACCCTTTTTGTTAAATTATATATTTATTGAAATAAAAAAAAGTTTTGAAGAAAGAGAATGTAATTTTTTATGAATTAGTACGTTATTTAAAATTACTTTCTTCAAAACTTTTTATCTCAATATATATATTATATACATTATAGTGACTTAAGGGGTGAGTTTTTGCAAATTTGAGGGTGAAATTACTCATAAAATGAAATTTGTATTCTTTGCGTTGTTTACACGTTAATTTTACATGCCATCGGTGAAGCTTTTATGCTTCTTTTTTAAATGAAAGGATTTATTGAATTCTTAACGTTTTGGGAGATCTTAAGGGTCGTGACCTGTTTCAAAACATTTTTTTTCATCACAAAAAAAAAGGCAAATTTTTTGCATCAAATGACACCAAATGAGAGAGTGAGGCTCTAAAAAATAAATCATTTTGTTCGACCCCCTAATACATATGTTTTGATATAATGACAAAGTTTTTCAACTTTATGTCATCTTTTTCCTTTAGCTAAAAAATAATGTGTTTCAATATGTCTGGTTATTATTATGTTTAATACGAATTCATTATTTTAGACATTTTTTAGTCACCTTGCACTTCATACTGAGCATGAAAACGCGATTCCCTAATTCATCATATGGTGACACACAAAGCAATTTGAAATGTTTTCAGCATATATATAGAACATACATAAACGTATATTATTTAATGAGAAAAGTTATAAAATTGCGTTGCTTTATGATTCTTTGACACGCCACGTCTTTGTCTCTATAGATAAATCTCCAAACATAATACAATAAAGTAAACCATATGAAATTTTCAATCGAGAGAAACGAATATGTAGATAAGAAGCCAATTTTTACACTTATCTATGCGATCAGTGAAGGATGAAATTGGAAATAATACAATATCGACATTGGGAATAAAAAAAAATCGCTGAATAAAGAATAAATGTTAAAAATGAGAAGCCATAACCATAGCCATAGCGATTGAAATTAAAAATGTATGAATAAAAAGATTACATTTTTAGCGTTCCACATTATATTCCTATATAAAAACGTACAATTAAAAGTTAAAATATTTAAAATTTATGCATTTAAAGTTATAAAATTCACAGATCAGCAAAATTTGCACTTAAATCATTTTAATTTTAATTCAGAATCACTGAAAGTGAAGCAAATCGCAAATTTATTATTTTACCTGGAATAAGTTTCAGAAACTGAATTAATATTTGCAATTTTCGAGTTTTGAAAATTAAATTTTTTTATTATAATCTTAATAATTTCTACTTGTACTGAAATTTTTGTATGAATTAGCCGAATTTGTTCGGTAAGAATAGACGTTGCCTAATTGGAATTAGGTCAATTTTACTTAAGTTACAGTAGTTTTTCACTGATTGCCCAGTAATAGAAAAAATGTTCTGAATTTTGTAGTAAATTATTTCATTCAATAATTTTAGTATTTGATTTTAGTAATTAGTGAATCAATGTCGATAAATGTGCAAAACAGATGCATCAATCTATAGATAAATTGTGTGCATTGTTTCTTGCAATTAACGAAAATGATGATACGTCTTTGTACATTAAGTAAGTTATGATCTAAACTGGTTGATGACAGCTTGAAAGTTGAAGCGTCGAAAATAATATACCAGCGGCATGCAAAGCTGTTAAATTCGCAAAACAAGGTCACAAATACAACACTTAATATTTCATTCTACTTTTGTAGCATCACTTCCGTTATAATTAATGTTATTATCGATACATAATCACATCGATTTCATATCATTTTCATATCATTCTTGTACTTGTGGAATGATCTTTTTTTAAAGGCCATGGCTACGGGTATCGAACTTTTGTTACAAATAGCCAAATTTTTTCGGTACAAATAGTCCAATTTTTTCGGTACGTGTAGAAACTTCCTTTTTTAAATTATAAAATTAATAAGAGCAAGGGAATCAAATATAGATCACTTTTATGAAGTCCGCATCTTAGTAGTAGTGCTTAATTGTTTGAGAATCACCTGATTCATACAAATAGGTTACAGTTCAATTCTGAAACTAACTGTTATTCTAATAAATAAAAAAAAAACTAGAATTAAATGTTGATGGTAAACATTAACCCAGAGGAGGTAAACCGTACTTGCAACAAAAGCAAACCAAAGAACCTTGAACCGTGAAACTTTCTAACGAACATAATAATTTTGTTGTGAGATTTTTTTCTGGGTTATCTAGAATATCCAGGCATTCCTTATCTCACACAGATATCTCACACTTTCGCCTATACATGAAAATCTTACAATATTGAAAAATTTACATTTCACTAAAGGATGGTACACAAGTTCTGTATTAAAAGTATTCTCATGATAGTAAATCTATGTCCGCATCCTAAAATGTACTTCAGTTCTAAAATAATGATCAGGGAATTTTATGTAATTAAAAAAAATCTTTCTTGTGATTATCAGTACGTACCCTAACCATTATTTCAATTTCGGCTAATTCCTGTATGATAGTAGAAGTCACGGGATTCTTTTACGGGTCGTTACCAAAAATTTGTCGCAAATGTGGAATATATATGACTTTTTTAAATGGAATTTTGAAGCTTTTCTGCGCATTTTCTGTTAATGCAAGTGGATTTGCGTAAAACGCAAACTGTTTTATTTGATAAAACGTATTGAAAGCATTCAAAGTGTAATAATATACTAAACTAAATTAAAATAACTAATGATAATTGAATAAATATTATTTATATACAACTTTTATTCAAAACTGAGCACTCTTCATTTGAAAAAGTAATGTCAGGTTTAAAAGCACATTTTAAGACGAGCAATGATACTGTTATAAATAGACTTGACCAGCGGAAACACATAACCTATGAAAGAGTTAGCGGAGATTCGAAATTATTTTTAAAATATTTAGAGTCGACTTAGAAATATATATATTTTTTAATAAATTATTTTTCCACTCACTCTATTTGGCATTTTATCTAAATTTTCAACTTTCTGCTTACTTTATTAGGAATCATTAAAAAAGTTTCACTGAATTAGGTAATACGAAAACCATGCGATGCAGATTTTTCAAAATTTTCTGAAACGAACAATTAACATTCGTGTGCTTTGGTGAACAATTATATAGGAATAAAATTAACAATTGTTTTAGGTTTCTTAAATTGAATTTTTTTAGTTCTATCCTAAAATATAGGTGTCACCGAGTGGAAAGAAATAACATCAGGGACAGACTAAAATGTTTATCTCTACTTATAATTTTTAGATTTCTCAGCTAAATATAAATGATTCGTATAAGCAATTGAAATTTAGAAAAATTGTTAAAAACTACTTCAATGTAAGCACCTTATCATAGTATTATTGGAAAAAATTTATTAAATTATAGAAATGGGTAAAACGCCGGGAATTAAATTTCATAATATTTTGGCAACGACCCTTATTTTTTTGTTTATTGGACACGAAATAAAATTGATAATTCTGAATAATAATGAATAAATTATTGTTGGATCTGTTGAAAAAGCTGCTCAACATTGAGAATATTGCTATTTCCAGAAATTTTTTATGGAATATAACTATTATCTGCACATGAAATCAAGATCCCTGTGTTTTGGAAGTTTGATGACTATTAAGTAATTTTTCGAATACATTTCTTACTTTTTATTATATATGCATTTGGTGGTTTTGTTTTACTGTGAAAGTGATGTACCTAGATTAAAATTAAATTTGAAACTTAAAATGAAAAAATAAAATGTTTTGAAGATACATGTCTGAGGTTCAAAGTGCGATGCCACCTTCTGGGTCTCGACCTGGTGGGGAATGTTTCGACGGCGACGGCGCCGATGGTCGACTACCCTTCACCGGTTCTGCTGGAGCGATGGTGATGAAAAGCGTTTCCATATTTCTATCGCGTAGTCGCAAAGCTTCGGTTTCCTCAAGAAGACAACAATTGGCTTCACCAGACCAGAAACAGGAAGTTGTCGGCAAAAGAAGACGCAGAAGACCAAGAACAGATCCCAACATGAAAAGTGCAGCTTATTACGCCAAGATCATTGAATCCTTGAAGAAAAAAACAAAATTTACCAAGTATGAGCCAATCATTTAAAGACTTGCTAATTAAATAAAAAGTTTAAATAATATTGTCCTCGGATAAAGATCATAAAACTGGATCTAAGATAATAATTCCACAGCAGCTCAAACATTTCACCTTGTTATTATTTTTTATTCAATTAAGAGAAGATGAGAAGATGGTTTAAACAAATGCAAAAAAAATGAACTGCGTATTATCTTCTCAAGTTGTTAACTTATAATTTAACCATTTTTTCTGTTTCAAATAAGAAAGAGTACGATTTTTTTCAATAAAATCTATTGAATTTTCGGTTGAAGAGTGTTTTGTCTCAATAAATAATAATACTTAATTATAATAATAATACCTAATTGTGCTAAATGAGAACATTTTTACAATAAAAATTGATGTGTATTTTCAAAATTCATATTTAAATAAGACTTCATCTAAATCCTCAAGCTACATTTTCTAAATTCTTTGACGACACATTTCGTGAATGTAACTGCTCTATTTTCATTATTGCATTGCAGTATTTTTTCAAGTATTTGGGATTACGAACATAAGAGTTCATGGCTCGTTGCTAAAATGTTCCCAATTTTGACCTGACGGGTCACATGGAAAAACCGCCAGAGTCATACATTTGTCAAAATTCGTTATATTTAATCTTTCTTTTGGTGTCAAAATGACACCTGGATTTTGAGAGAATTTAAAAACAAACATGTAGGGATCCCCCAAATCGGGTTTTGTAAATAAAACGCTTATTGCATTTAAATAATCGTTGGTAATGGAATTTTTCTTCGAAATCCGGCTTGGCTGAACCCTAAATATTTTGTTTAATTCTTTAAAAACTCTGAGTGATGTGTTTAACTCAAAAGAGTATACTGTACGTATGCCGAAGTGGAAATACATAAACAGGGAATCCTTGCTGTCATATTTTTTATAGTGACCTGATATATGACAGCAAGGATTCTTTTGCAAGACATTTCGCATTGATTCCGAAAAAAAATCAAACCTATTCACGAAAAAATGATGAAAATGTGCATTTATTTATAAAAATCATTTATATAATTACCATTTTCTGTTAACATTAAAAATATAAAAGCATAGAGTTTTTTGCAAGATATTTCGAATTAATTTCGCAAAAAAATGAAGCCTATTATTGAAAAAATGGTCAAGATGTGCATTTGTTCATATAAATTGTTTAAATAATTGTCAATCATTAGCTATTCTCAACTCATTGGGTCAAAATTAGCTTATCATTGCAAAACTCGAAAAAATGACTTTTGTTAATTAATTTGTTTATAATATTATTGAAAAATTCTTTGTTACTCTACCCACTAAAAATGATTTTGAGTCAGTTATTACCTTGATTCATGACCTTTTTCGTGAATTTCCGTTAAGCCTTACGGTTAGTTCTAAAAAATAAAAATAAAAATCGGTTAAGAATTGTTCGCTCGTTCTTTGTATCTCCCCCACATTTGTGCACAGACCTGTTGAAATTAAAGTTCAAAGCATCGACAATTGTAATTTGGTGATTGTGAATTGTCTTTTGGTAAAGCTCCTTCGGCTTTAACGAACACATTCTCATCACGTATCTCGTGCTTCGCACTCGATTTTGTCCAAATTGTGAACCTTTGTACATTATGTTCAACACTTTCATATCAAATGTATCTTACGTTTATTTGGGTATCTTGGCCTGGGATTGCTTATTCAGATATTGCAATATAAAGTACAAATTTTATTTATCATGATTACTTTAATATTTGTTTCTTCTTTTGCATTAAATTCTATTCTCAGCTACCCTGAAAAAGGTATCATTTCAATAAATTTATATTAATACAATTCATAATATGCATTGGAATTGAAACATATATGTATTCTCATTGTCTTGTTTTTATAATTGAAAACAAGTGCGCATCCTATAAGAAAAAAGCAATTTTGTTATTAAACATTTAATTGAATTTTGTGTCGTTTTCCATAAATTTGGTTTGTTTATTTTCAATGTTATTTTTTACGATTTAAACTAAAAATAGGCATTCTAGAGTGAAGTGGTTATGAGCAAATTTTAAGATATAATTTAGGCGACAAATTTTGTTAAATAATATGTTATTGTAGCTTGTGTCCTTTTTCCACAAAGGTAATTTTATTTATTTTTAATATATTTTTTTAATAAGAGTTTACGAAAAAATATGTAGATCGTTTTTGAGTGAAAAACTTTCGTCTATTAATTTTTTTTCGTACCTTGTGTCGTTTTAAAAAAATTAATTTTTTTTATTTCAAATGTTAGTTTTTACATTTAAAACAAAAACAACGCGCCCTACCAAAAAATTATTAATGACAAATTTGTAGCCCCTTTTTGGATGAGCAACTTTTGTTTGTTCATTTTTCTCAAAGTTTGTGTCTTTCGAAAAAAAATTAAATTTGTTAATTTTTAATGTTGTTTTTTACGAATTTAAGAAAAAACTACGCGTCCTATCAAAAAGTGATTTCCAGAAAATTTGTAGATCTCTTTAGAATGCATAATTTTTGTTCATTCATCTTTTTTTGTATCTTGTATAGTTTGACCTCAAAATGAAATTTTTGATTTTTGATTATTTTTTTGTGCGATCGAATTTGGAATTTTCGATTTTTCAAAAAATTCAAAAAGTTGTTTTGACAATATTGTAGAATGTTTGAAAAGCACGGTTTTCCTCCTCTTGGATTTTTCCATATCGTGCGTTCTTTGGCCTTAAATGTTCATTTTCGTTTTTTTTTAAATTTTGTAAATGATATAACTCTGGTAATTTTCTTCTGACTAAAAAGAGTCACATGGATAAATTGTTCATTTTTTTTAGTACTCTGAATTGTTGTTAATAGCATTCTTAAATCTTCAAACAAATTTCAATGAAAGATTTGAAAATGCTCTCACTTTTTGAATTTTTATTTAAAATAGCTGGCTAACGAACTCGACCTTTCTTTTTACAACTTTTAAAACGCGTGCCAAAGCACAATTAAATTCAAGTAGTCTTTCATAAGTTATATGGTATACAGACAATGACCAGAACGACAGACAGACACCAACGTGAAAACTATTTTTTCTGGCTCAGGTGACCTCAAAACGTTGATATTTGATAAAATTCGCGAAAGTCATTTGTCACATAAAACCCATACCTTCTCATTTAGATGAGAATGTAAAAAGGTGTCACATAATATTCTGCAAAATAAAAAAAAGTTTGCTTAATCACGTCCTTTTAAAATAGCACACGTAAAAAGGTTTATTATAATTCGAAATACAAATTATTTTACTACTTTATTTTACATATAGATGCATACAAAAAATAAATCAAGATAGAAAAGGCTGGGATCAAAAACATTTTAATGCTCCCTTCATGTTTGCCTCCACAAGTAAACAGTTTTAATAATTATTTTTAAATAAATAATTTTTATTATTCGGGTTGAGGCTTTTCTCAAAATAAAAATTGTTTTTCTGGCTCCTTAATCTCACGGAAGAACGTCGTTAACTCATTACCATGCTTTTTCAAATAATTTAAATGCCAAAAAACCGTCAAATAATTAATAGAATGCCGTCATCTACGAGTTAATGGTATTCTTGTGAATTTTTCTGTGACGTTTTTGGCCGTATATTTTCTAGTTCACCAAGTTAAATTCCACTTTCTCGAGTTAATGATACTCTTGCGAAATAATTCTCGACCATTTTTTGTTTAACGGTGTTCTTCGAGAACATGGCAGAATATGTGACACAGTGGGGGAAAAGGCCAGAGAAGGTAAGGTGTATTGAGGGTATTCGTGGTGGGTCTCGATTACCGACCGAATTTGGCACTCTAAAAGGGTGTAAGTGCTGAAAATATGGCGTCATGAGGTTGAGGAAAAGCGACATAAAATTTGGAAACAGTTGTATAAGGTTGGGGCCAAGTAGTATAAGTTTGGGTAGAAGTGGTATAACGTTTGGCAAAATGCTATAATAGGGGAGAGATTGTGTCCATGCCATGTAATAGCTGTGGCTTTGGATATGTGAATGAGAGGGCAACAGGTCCAGAGATGGTAGGACGTAGGGCACCTGGGGTAATGTTGACCCTCGATTCCTGTCATGGCGGCAACAAGGGCACCTATTAAGAACCTACTTAGAACATAAAAATGATTATATTTCTTAAATGAGATTTCTTGTCATAAGAAAATATTTTTCAAGGCGTCCATTACAAGTGAAAACATTAGTAATAAAATTTTTCGAAATTATACAGTTGTTACAAGTTATTCAAAAGTAACTGTAAAATTGACACATTATGCCAAAAGAGATTTTCATGAATTTTTTTCTCATGACGGAAATAAGATTTTTATTTGTTTTTGCACAATAGTTCAATCGGGTATTACGAGGATGTTTTCTGCAATAAATTTACCAGATTTTTATCGCCAAAATGAAAAAAAATTCTTTTCTCTCTACAAAACAGTCAATTGTTTGTGACTTAGAAGGTTTTGACATCCCACCCTTCAACTATAAGATTTTCGAAAAAAAAATTTTAATCCTACATAGTCACAATTGTATATTTTAAAAGAAATATAAAAAGTCACAGATTATATTTTTGGTAATATTTTTTAGACTCCTTTCTATTTAGATTGTGTATAATTTATAAAATTTTATGAAGCAGTTTCGACTTCAGCTTAAGTGCATTCACGATTTCTCAAGTCAATTTTATCAAGTAATATAAAAAGTTCAGTATAGTTTGGCCGTCTTGAATCACGCAAACGCTGAGAAAATTGACGTTTTCAGAAAGTTTTCAATTAAGTGAGAAATCCAATGAGCCTTCTGCATATCCGTCTTAAAGGAGAGGAAATTAGTAATTTTTAAATGTTTTCAAAGCTAGAAACTCATGAAGATGATCTGCTCAGTTCAATATCAATCACTCGGATTACATAATTAAAAATAATAATAATCAACTGAATACTCGCATATATTACAATAATGCGTGCCAAAGTGAATTAGATCCCAGTCAGTTATTGCCAACGTTTTATATTTATTTACAATGTATCAAGCCAATGAGTTTAATTACCTTGTCAAAATTTTAGATTCGAACTAGAGGCACTTTGCAAAATTTATAGCAAACTGACAACCGTTCCCAAAGAACGTGTTGGACATATATCAAGTTCTAATGGATCTGCAACACCATTACAAGCTGTTGAGGTGAGTAATAAATATTTTGGAATAAATATTATATAATATCCATCCATTTATCAATTGTGATTTCTTCTTTGAGAAATATTTTTTTCGTAAAATTGATTATCTGGATTCAGAGAACTAATTTTCTTTAGGACAGACAAATATTGTTAGTTAAAGGCCGTCGCCACTTGTATTGAAATTTGGCACGAATAACTGGATTTTTTCTGTACGAATAGCGTGACTTGGAAAAGAGGCTATTCGTACCAAAATTTTGGTGCAAAATTCTGCAATTTTTTGGTAGGCATAGAAGCTCCCTCAGTTACAATGTTTTTATTTTTACAGGGTATTGATAGAGCAATATTTCGTGAATTGCTTCACAATACATTTGACGTGATAACAGAAGACACATTAATTGAGCGAATGTTTGTTTACTGGGACAAAGACAGCGAGGGTGCAATTAGATTAGAACCCTGGATTATGGGCCTAGATGTCTTTTTACGAGGCAATCAACGAGAAAAAATGACTTTTTGCTTCAAGGTATACGACTTAAATAGCGATGGTTACATCACGAAGGACGAAATATTTCAACTCTTCAAGTACGTACCCATTTTATTATGAATCCATGAAACCCTCAATCGATCTTTTAGTTCTTCACTTTTATATCACTAAGTAACTAAAATAAATTCATACATATAATTATAATTAAAAGCATAAAAATAAGCATCAAAAATATTTTTAACTATTATATGTAACAGTTTTCATATATTTTTCTTCAACAAAAAATTAGGAATTGTTTAATAAAACAACCAGGAGAAGAAGATCCAGATGAGGGAGTGAGGGACCTATCGGAATTAGCTCTAAAGAAATTAGACGTGGATCATGATGGGAAAATATCTTTTGAAGATTATGAAGCAACAGTAAAAGAAGAACCATTACTGCTCGAGGCTTTTGGACAATGTTTACCAACCACAGAAAGTGTCACTGCCTTTTTAATGACTTTACAACCTTGAACCTTTAGTAATAGTACCCGGAGAATTTTTCTTAGGTAAGAAATCAT
This sequence comes from Andricus grossulariae, assembly GCA_011634705.1. Classification (NCBI taxonomy): domain Eukaryota; kingdom Metazoa; phylum Arthropoda; class Insecta; order Hymenoptera; family Cynipidae; genus Andricus; species Andricus grossulariae. Next base: position 62,742,357 of record JAABKJ010000755.1, read on the forward strand.
TGTGAAATTAGTTGTCAAACGTATTGATCAATTGATGCATCAATATCAATTTCATAAATCACTTAAAAATTAAAGAAATAATAGAACAAAGCAATTGTCATATACATTTATTATACGGATCAATCTCTGACATGGACATAGTTAAACAAATATTAACCGCCAGTTTATCGGACTTGCACAATTTGCATCACGAAATTACATTAACGATTTGTCAAACTGAGTATATGGATTTTAATTCACCTGATAATGATAGCACGTAATTGAAATGGAAGATTTTTCATACACTCATATTTGTACCGAGATTTCGGTACACGTAGACACTTCCTAAAATTTACCCGTAAGCTAGTAATTTCATATGAACAAAATTAAAGTTTACTAGTTAGTATTATAAAAAAAATAAGAATACTCCTAAATGTAATTAAACATTACGTACACATCATGATGTGAAATAAGTTGAGTTACTGCCATGGTATGAAGTAAAAACGAAAAAGGACAGACATTTTGGAATAAGAATTGACAGAAACCGACAAAAATTTAAAAACCACTTTTTATCTCAGAATGGACGGTATCTTTATTCCCTATGTGTTTCTTTTTATCTTATTCCTCTATCGTAGAATTTATCCTCTATCATCCTATCGCATACCTTTGTATCCTTTTCCTGCTTTCAGGATTAATATAGCTTTTTCCATTCAGGTCCTATTTGCAATGAGTCAATCCTTTTCTCTCCCATTTCACACATTTTTGTCCTATTCGAATTTCCAAGGATAATATGAATTCCTATCCCCGTTTAGTGGTTTTTATTCTACATGTGTTGTCAACAATCCGAAACCATTTATCTAATGACTGTATTCGGTTCCATTCCGTTATAATTTTTTATTGTATTCTTTAAGCCACTGACGATATCGTTTTCGGTTTCTTTTTTGATCTTTTTAGCCGATTCCATCTTTCGGAAATTCTATCCATTCTATTCCAATAAATAAGTTTTTATTTTATTCCTTGTTCCAAGGGACTGTATCCTTTTCAATGACACTTTTTAGTATTGTAACCTATTCCTTCAAACAAGATTTCTATCCTTTTCTATCCGATTTTATATCCCTTCTATCTTTCCTATTCTTCTTTTTCCGTAATTTATCTTTATATACCTTATCTCTCTTTCGAAGAATTCTAAACTTTTCTGTTATGTATTATTACTTTTCAGCATATCCATGTCTTCAAAGATATTATCCTTTTGTATCCTTATTTATAATTTTGTATCCTATTTCTCTGTACAATATGTCCGCTAGATCGTCTTAGTTTATTTTTTCTTTTCCAGAATTATGTTCTCATCAATCCGAATGTATAAATTATTATTGGCTTGATTATTAAGAGCAGGTTTAGAAGAGTATATAAAAGAAATGGAAAGCATTCTTCGAAGAACATGAAGAAAATAAAAATGAATACAATGAAATAAATTTATTCAAGAATAGAATAGAAATGGATACTTTTGTTATCAAAGAAATAAGATAACAATGAATTTCACTGTAGAAAAGTACATTTTCGAGATAATCCCAAGAAACCGCAAAAAACTGAAAAAATATATTTTTTTAAACGATATCAAGATTCACGGTAGTAAATCGCCACCAAGAAAAAATCGCGAATATATCCGCGAGGTCAGCCAATTCTTGATTAATTTGCATAAAACACTTTTGAATTGATGATAAATTGCTAAAAAATAATGCCTGTTAATGTACCTTGTTCGTTTATCAGAAACTGGACACAACAACTTCAGAAAACGTGAAGAATGTATCACTTTTAGTACCTAAGTCGACATGCAGTCTGCAATATTTTCAACCGATTTGTCTAAAAACTTCATGATAAATGAACTAGATGAAGCTCCAGGGGTATTTATCATGAAATTTTGATTACATTATTACTTCTACAGATATTTTACTTTTCAGTTCAGTCGAACTGTAGCCTACAATATTCTACCTATGTGTCCATGAATTTTATGATAAATTGACTAGATGAAACTCCAGGGAAATTTGTTTTAGGAAATTTTGATTCAATTATTATTTCTAGAGATATTTCACTTTTTGCGCACAAAATTCGATCTTTCAGCAGTTCAGTCAATCTGTAATAGTCAGTATGGTTGTTAAAAAGCTGTTTCACTGTTTACTAAATCATTTGCTGGGTTGAAACGTCTTATTAGACTTCATATTGAGGCTGTTTGCTTATTATCCAGCAAAAGATAACTAGGTAATGAGCTCTTTTAAATGGCCTCCAGTAATAAGTAATTGAACTGGAATTGAACATTTTAAATTTGAACTGTCTTCCTTTACGAAATTTTCCGTGGGACTAACCTCTTTTCCACCTCGTTTAAGACTAATTTTACGGAAAATTCCTTAATACTAGCCCTAGCACTATACTTGACCGGTTGATTTTACGAAATATTTCGTAATACTAGTCAGTGCGTTTTGAATGATGATACAAAAACAATTTTAAATCGTGTATTATATTTTATATAAAATGTTACTAAAAAATAAATGAAATCTCACGAAAAACATCTACGTTTCAAAGAACTCTGCAATGTAAAAAGTTATCAGTACAATTAACATAGTTTGGGAAATGAAAATTTACCAAGTAATTTTAAAAGATATATCAATTGTAAAATGTATTGAATTGATCATATGACAGAAATTTCTAGAATGTATTACAAAGAAAAAAATGAGAACTTGGCAAGATTGTATTTTTTTAAATAATAATAATAATTTCGCTAAGTTTGGAGGTTATCGCCTTTCATTAAATTTCCAAAATTGCTGTCATTTTATAAATTTAACACATTTTAAAATTCAGATACATATCTTTTAGAATTACTTGGCAAACATTGATTTCACAAACTATGTTGATTGTATTGATAACTTTTTACTTAGTAGAATTTCGTGCATCGTAGATGTTTTTGATGAGATGCTGAGCTCATTATTGTCACTTTTTAATCCAAATACGGATCATTTGCTCAGTTTCTGAAGGGAGAAAAAATATGAACAAAATTTTATAGTTTGAGCACTGACCGTTTGCTAGATGCATACCAGAGAAACATTCCCTTTCTAAACATTTGAGAATTTGACAATTTATGCTCATTCATTGTAATATCTTGCAAAGTAAATTTAAATTGAATTCTAGTAAATTTGAAAGACTTCACACGAATTTAAGAAAGTTTCAGCGCATTCAAGCAGATTCAACTGAACTCAAATGAATCGAAGAGATTTCTAAAAAATTCAAAGCAATTCGAGAAAATTTAAGATAATTTAAGAGAAATCAAGGGCATGCAAAATCAGACAAAAAAGTTCGAGGGATTTCAAACGAATTCGAGGGAATTAAAGTTAGTTTAAGGAAATTCATATAGATTTGGGGATAATTCACTGTCAAGGAAATTGCAATGATTTAAACAGAATTCGAGTATAATTATTCCCCTTCCATAAACATGATCGAATTGTCAGCTAAACAGAAAGGAATGATTTCTAGGTCACGTATGTTGCGAATAGTCATTGCTGGATTCATAAACTTTTTCATATTTTTTCGTCGTTAAAAAATAAAGAAAATGACTGCTTTTTTGTAATTGTTTTGACAACAGGTTGAGCTATCGCGAAAGTATACTTCGTTAGGTTTATAGTGCAATTTTTAATTTTTCCACAAAAATTGAAAAAAAAACTCAGAAACATCACGTGCAAGCAGAAAATGGAGTTTGGATTCGAATTTTGAACAAAAAACTAGTACCGAAACGACACGTACCATTCAAAATACACATACAAAGGTCGCATTTTGCTGGCTAGTGTTATGCGACAGAACGTTTGGTCCTTTTCTCAATAGATTAAGCATTTTTGAACAAAGCCTAGTTAACAGTGCTACGTTGTAAAAGAGAGATAAAAACGAAGTTTCGTTATGGTCATTCAGTCTGCTGATTGGAGCATCTGGTTCTCTGCATGCTCAATTACATCGCGCCTTCTCAAATCTAGATCATTAAAGTTCAAACAGGAGCCTAATCAGACGATAATACTTTAGAGTCTATAGTTTTGATCCTGACTGACTGAAAAAATGATCGCGAAATACTTCGTCTTGGTCTTGGCTTTCCTAACCACTTTTGTTATTTTGGTAAAGATTTTCATAAAAATATTACATTACTTCTTGATAAGCAATCAACATTCTCTTCTAAGATTTCTTCTAAAACTTCTTCTAGTCCCAATAATTTATATCCAAAACATAATTTGGATCTTCAATTTATTTTTGATGATTTTTCTTTCAGGTTTATTCCCAGTCGCCACATGCTAGTCTATCATCATACCAATATGACCCGAATTCGATTCCCCAAAACGAAAAAATCCTGCAACTATTTCTCGGACTTGCATCACATATGGCTGGTAAATTACATCACTTAAAACAGAAAACTCTCGAACAACAATTATATATTTTAAAGGAAAATGAGAAAATTGCTGAAGCATCGCAGTCTGATCTGAATATTAAGAACATGATTGAAAAATTTCTACGCACGTCCTCTGCATCCATCCCACCTACACAAAATCCCCTTTCACCACATTTGTATCAGCCACAAAATCCAGTTGTTCAAAATAACTTTCAAAGTTCTGGAATTGAATCAGCCTCAGAGGCAATTAACACAGATTCTAAAGAGATTCCAGAAGCTTCTGGAAGTTCTTTGGATGTCCAAAATCGTATGATGGTTGATTATGATAAAGAATATAAAGCGTCAAATCCTGCAGGTCAAAATATTCTAAATTTTGGTCCAATTTCCCCAAGAATAAATTTAGGTACTGATTCAAAATCTCCAAAGCAAAACGGTTCTAATTCGAACAATGGGGAATCATCAAATAACCAGCAAAATTATATTCCTAATAATGAAGAAAGTTCTAATTCCAATAATCAGCAAAATTCAAATTATAAGAATTCCCATAATGTTAATAAAAATTCGCCAGGAACTAATCAGATGGGCCAGGACCCAGGGTCAATAATTACTATGTTCAATCCTGCTATATTAGCAAACGTGATTCCAAAGAACATAGTAAGCAATGTTTCAGCAATTGGATCTGGGCTTGCTGGACCTGTTAATATGGCTCAGGAAACTTTTTCGAAATTCGGATCTTTTGCACCTCAACTTAGGGCTTTGCCAGAGATAGAAAATGACACAAATGCTACAGTAGAAGAAAACTTAGTAGAAGAAAATCAAACAAATGGACATTTTTCTCAGAATCCAACCACAAATGGAAATACTTACTCTAGTCCAGATAATATGTTTGTTACTGAAGAGGCTTCTTCTATGGATCACAATGAAACAGATGATACGGAAGATGTAACTGCCAAATCTACTCTAATATTTGATAATGAAACTACTACTAATAATAACCATTTTGATGAGGTAAGTCCTAATGGAACAAAATCTAATTTATCAGAAGAAAATTCTACAGAAACAAATATTCTAAAGAAAGAAATCCAAAGAGTTGATAAAATCAATGATAAAATCAAAGGTAAAATCGAAAAAAAGGAGAAAGTCGAAGAGTTGGAATTGCCTAAAGAGAGTTTAAAACAAAATAGGAAAAATAATCATGGTCCTGACAGTCAAGATATGCGATTAAAAAGATTGACTATTCAAGTAATGAAAGCATTACAAGATATGCAGAATGAAATAGATCATAGAGATAAACGTAAAAGATTCGGAAGTTTCTCAAACTTCAGGTAAGTTTATTTGATCTATAATGAACTAAATTTTCCTTTTCGTTTATATTTTCATTAATCTCTTGATTATAGATCCTAATTCTAAATCCAACTATTATTAATTCTCTTTTTTGACCTAAAGGATTCAGTTGCCAGATCAGAGGAATTGGTGCAGAAAATACACGCCCGAAATGTAAAGGCACAATCAATTTTAGGAGAAAATATTTATGATAATGATGCGCTAATTAAGGATACCTAATTAAATTCAATGCTGAATAATAATCTACAAGATCAAAAGATTTTCTAGAAATAGCTAAAAACAAATCATGGACAGATTATAAATAAGTAAAAATTGTCTTCTTTTCAGATTAGTTGAAAATATTATTGAGAAATTTATCAGAAATTTATTAATGAATTGCATAGATAATATTTTTAGTGGTTTCACATATAATTTGTATATGGACTTTAAATATCTGTAAATGGTAAAAAAATTAATATAAATAAATTTCATTCAAATTTGACAAGAAGTAATATTTCCTCGAATATTTCAGATCTTGATTTTCTAACAATAAGACTTTCTCAGAGGGTCTACAATTAAATTTATTGTTTACATTTATTTTTAGATTTTATATTAATGAAAATGCGGCCTCATCACACTTTATTACCAAATATATTTTCTATTAAAAAGTAGAACATTTTTACAATTATTATTGTGTAATAAAATAGATGAAAATAAGGCAGTGGTTATGTCTACGAAAAAATTCGGCTATGTGTATCGAAATTTTGGTACCCATAGAGACGGCCTTGAAGTAAACTTGAAAAAAATCTTTTATTAATGTAATTTTTTAGCAAAAGTACTTTATCTTAATCTACAAGCGGTAAGACGAATTAAAGTATGCCAGCACGTGTCGCAGTATCAAAAGAATAAAAGTGTGATTTCCAGACTTCACTGATATTTCATGATCAATAGCGAATTTCGTAACGAATTTAATTAAAGATTTATAATAAAAATTAGTCTTCCCCCATAACTCAGACTTGTGTGTGAAATTTAATTCCTGTGTTCTAGGACTTTTAACTAATATTTTGTTTAATTATACCATTAGATGGTTAGAGATATATACTTTCGGATATAAGTCAACATTCATTTTTATTTAATCATCCAACTTTATTTTTCATTAAAAATGATATCTAAATTATTTTCCCAATGTAACTTTTTAGAAATTTAAAGAAACGAAAAACATTCTACTAATTATTATTATTCTATTTAATAGTAGAACAGTTGTTGGTGGAATGGTCACTGATTATTCTAGCTATCATTTTTATTATTTTAGTAAAATATTTTATTAATATTTTACGTGAATTCCACTAAAAATATTTCCTTGAAGACAGCGTCCACGAGAACCGAAAAAATCCGGCTGTTTGTACTGAAATGTTGGTTAGTCCCCTTTCCAAGTCTTGCTTTTCGTACCGAAAAAATCTCGTTATTCGTACCTAAATTTCGGTAGACGTAGTCACGACCTTCATTAACATATTAAAATGCACTTTTTCTAAATGATTGGAGGCTTTTAGTAATATAAATAAAATACAAATTGAAGACCATAAAATGCTATAAAAATTTATTAACTCAACAAAAGTTTAGGTTTGCTTAAACTCCATTGTATAAAAGCTTACAGAGTTCAATTATTTTTAAGCTATAAATATATTTTTGCTCAACATTAGTGTTAATAATTCAGAACTTTAAAAAGTAAATTTCAACTAAATTTTAAGAACTGTCTTGTATTCTTTTAACCTAGTTATATTATTTTATCGTTTTATTCTATAGTAGAAATGTCATCAAAGTAGGTCTTTTTAATTTTTTTGGTATCACCATTGTCCTTAATTTTCTCAGTATCTTTAATCGAAATTTGTTCAGATAAAGATTTTGCAAATTTAGATCCTTGTAGTAAAAGCCTCTTTAAAAGTATGAAGATGTCTTCCATTTTTTTAAAGAGAGATGTTTCACGTGGTTGGTAAATCTGAAATAAAATTAACTTTAATCCAATATATTGACTAAATATTGATGAATCTGTTGAAAATGTTTTTCTACTGAGCAATTTTTTTCATAAAATCGAAAATTAAATTTCAAGCTATATTTTGATAGTTTTCTGATATTTAATTGTCTAGGTTTCTATTTTTTATTGAAATAAGTATATCATTCTACCTTTATGAAACTTACAGGGTTTAATTCACTATCAGGTTTATCAATGAATCGCCTTGAAAGAAATTTCTCATTTTCCAAAAAATTGTTGTGTTCAATTTCATCATTTTCAGCATATAGTTCATCATTGTGTCTTTCATGAAGTGAAGGTTTGATACGGTTTATTTTGATACTGTTATTTTCTATTCGTGGTTTGCCAAATTGTAAATCAAACGACGGTAAACTCCAAGTGACCTGAAAAGACAAAGACTGAATAACCAATTAAAAATTTACAACGTTTTTAGCGATTCTTTCTTAGTATTATTCACCTAATTAATTTTCATTTGATAGAAATTTAATTATTTTGAAGTGCTAATAAAATAAAAAACACTAAATTAAGTTTATGAGAAATACATAGTAATTAAAAAACAAATTGAGGTTCAGTTGTTAAAAAATAGTAAATCAAGCAATCGCTCACCGTAGCAAAAGTTATTATCGCGAAGCCAACAAGATTGCTTGTCATCGTCACAGCTTTACCCTGGCTGATCTCCCACTGATCGAACTTACAATTTGATTCAGAAGTCTCGCTTTTATTCGATAACTCATTTCGACAGGAAACAGTAGTAACATTAATTGTTAATTCGATACGGATCGTGAAAAAATGAATATAATTTCAGATACTCTTGCTACATTTAGAAAAGAAAATATACAGAAAGTAAATACTTCTTACTCAAGGAAACAGTGTGGCTCGAATGGTAGTGAACTGAAATTATATTTTAGTTCCACGTTTTTTATCCAGCTAAATGATTGACTATTTAATTTTCACTTAGACTGAAGATAATTACAACCCAATATTTTGAAGGCATTTTTGTTGGAATTGCATTTTTGGCATCAATTGAATATTCTACGCGGGGCTATCCCAGTATATATCCTCAGTCATGAAAGCAATTTTGTAATTCAATCAAGTGATGAGAGTAGTATGTCTGATTTGATATATCGCAGACGTTTTGAGATAATTGGAGTTAAAAGTTGGTGGGTTCCATAAGCACCAAAGCCCAAAGGTCAAAGTATCATTCCCATATGATAAACCGAAATGGCCAATTTTCAGCATAAATTCAGCAACCAAACAGCAGCAGTCTCTAATATATATATATATATATATATATGTATTTATTTATTTTAATTTTTTTATTTTAGGTTTTTTATTAAATTAGGTTCGGTTTTGATTCCTTAGGAATCGAACCGAATGGCCTATGACAAAGCCACCGAACGCGTCCTCGGGTTGCGGATAGAGGGTCCCTGTCCCAAGGGTTTCAACTCAATATGGTTACAATAATTAATAAGAAGTCGCGGACAATTGTCCAGGGATGGTCCTGAAGGAATAACCCCTAAGCCGAGACGTGACAGCCGTGCCGAAAGCTGAATGGCACCTGGGTGAGGTGTCTCAAGCGGTGACTCTGGGATACCGGGCGACCTCTCAGAGTATACAGCCTCATCCTTGCATGCGGGGCACTACAAGGATGGACGTACCCATTTCCCTAGCTGCTCGTGGGAACAACAATGAGAACACCAAACATAGTTGTAGTAAGTGCGGTTCAAAACAACCGAACGCGCAGGGCTCCCGGCAATAGATGGGACAACAATGCCGACTATTCTAGAGTTGGGGGAGACAATCAAGACGGAGTCAATGTGATTGACCAGCAGAATCGCATTACTTTTAAGTGAACGGATCGACTTAGGGAAGACCTGCTGGAGTGCTATGATACCAGTATGGCCCCTGATCGAAAAGGTTACATGGCGCGACTGCATACTCTGCGGTGCGTGAAACACCCAGAACTCTTGCATTTTTCGCATAAACGTCTGCGCAACCGTGCCGAGAATCTCCGGAAAAGTGGTTATACAAGCGGAGCGGCTACTCAACCGCAGCCAGAATGAGCCGGCAACAGAGAAAGAGAGGCGATACTGAGACTAACTGCGAGCAGGCATCCAATCGACGAAGAGCGATGCACCAGGACCCGGAGGAACATCAACATTCAGGTTTCTCTCAAGCCCAAAGATCTCGCTGAACTGGATGATGAGCTTCATGGAGATTTTGCCGAATAACCTGACCTCTGGACTATCAATTGTAGTGTGTATAATGCAGCGAGAGCTTTGCCAGATGCAAGCCATGAAACAAAACCAACGTTTGATCATAAGACCAAAATACGACTGCATCAATTCAGCACAAAGATAGGCTGGGCAAGGTTGTACGCTTCCTGCATTCAGTCTATGATTGACTACATAACATCTGGTAGGACTTTCGCTGCCAAGGTTCGACAGTTTGCGCGCAAACTGCGGGTCTGTCGTCACACACTCAACAAGTCGAAGCTACTGACCATCAGGCAGCATACTGTTGACAGAGTACGAGTACTATCTAACGCTAGGAGAATTCTAGAGCGGAGAGAGTGGTGCGTCAGAGAAAATAAACCCCTGAAGAGGAATACTCACCTATCACTACCGAGGAGGTGAAAAACGTATTAAGAGGCATGAAGAATTATTCCGCTCCGGGACCAGATGGTATCAAGACCTACTGGTGGAAGAAGTTTTCTTTAACCCACCAGCATCTGGCCCGAATTTTCACCTCATATCTAAAGTCTGAAGAGCCCGTTCCGGGGTGGTTGGTTGCAGGGCGCACGGTGCTCCTGCTGTGGATGGACAATTTAGCTGACCCTAAAAATGACAGGCTAATAACTTGCCTAAACACGCTGTATAAGATCTTCACAGCTATTCTAAATGATAGGATTGTTCGGACAGTTGGACCTGTGTGACGAGAGATGTACGAACAACGTGGCTCAAAGAAAGGCGTAACAGGATGTCGGAAGAACCTGCTCATCGATAGATGTGTCTTTAAAGACGCAGCATTCTATCAGCGTTATCTATCGATGGCCTGGATTGATTACCGTGAAGCTTTTGATTCAACCTCCCATAGACCTATCATCTGTCTGTCGGAAAGCTTGAAGGTTCATCCACACATTGTGAGGTGCATAGAGAGAATAATGCCGCTTTGTAAAACCAGATTTGCAATCTCATCTGGAAAACATCGTGTGATCACTAATAGTGTCACCTTTCAGAGAGCTATGTTCCAGGGCGACACTATGAGCCCTCTCCTCTTTTGCCTCACATTGTTGCCACTATCTCTCATATTTCGCTATTCCGAAGGGTACCTCTCCGGCAAACCTCGAAATCGAAAGCATAAGGTCACTCATGTATTTCACATGGATGATCTTAAGATCTATGCTGAAAGTCAACAGAAACTACATCTAGCTCTAGACATTGTGAAGAGGTACACTCAAGAGATTGGAATGGAGTTCGGTTTAAAAAAATGCGCCAAGGTTTATTTGAAGAAAGGGAAACTTAATGGCGTCGCGGAAGACCCTGAGCTCGTCGAAAGAAGCGCTATACGATACCTTGGTACTGGAGAGACCTATACATACCTGGGTGCGTGGTAATTCAGGACGTGACATTTATAAAGGATACTGTCCAATGCAGATGCAAACGTCTTATCCGACATATTTGTTCCTCCGAACTGGTGGCGAGGAACAAAGTATCTGCAACGAACATGTTTTCCGTCCCATTAGTGCTCTATTCGTTTGGGCTGGTTTCATGGACATATAGTCGAAAATGGACAAGATCCTCTTCTTAGAATGGTCAGGAAGCACGAAGAAGTAGGCAAAGGAGCGTTTCTGTTCAAAGCAGCAGAGGAGGCTGCTGAAACACTCGGCCTTGATTTCAATATCAGGGATGGGCAAAATGCATCGAATCTTATCCATCTCGAGTACTCATCCTGAAGGCCAGGATTAAGAAAGCACAGGAGAAAAACTTTCGCGAACAGCACCTCGACAAGAAGATGCACGGCATCTTCCACAGAAATGTGGAGGATCTGTCGATGACGTATGAGCTAACATTTGCTTTCCTTAAATCACACGGATTAAAGTCGGGCACGGAGAGTTTTATTTTCGCATGTCAAGACGGTGTCATTTCCACTCTAGCATACCGTCGCCACATTTTGAGCCAAGACATTCCCGATGATCATACTATCTATTTGTCCGACTCATGCGGGAACGACCTACATCCAAAGGGACAGTGCGGCACTGATAGTGCTTTATTGCCATCTCTGTCACTGTTGCGGCATCAGCCCAAATACCGCTCCGCTAAACGCTCCTTGGGAAATAGAGTAAATTATCGAGAATGAGATGTAATTTCGCTGGGAGCGGGTGCAATTTTTTAGATCAGCACCTGCTCCAGGCGAAAACCTGCGGTTGTCCTTATGACAAACGTTTAACTATATATATATTGTAACCATCGGCTTTTAGCTAGGTTAACTAAACAAATTTATTTATAATTTTTTAGAAATTTCAATCAATAATTGAAGCAAGTGATTAATAAAAAGGGGTATCATGGGGGAAGAATAAGATTCTGATTACAATGAATGATTTTCATTCAATAACCCTGCACTATGCTATTTGTACATACAGATCGTGGATATTTAGACTAAATTCATCATAATTTTCAATATTAAATATTCAATCTTTTTCAATAACTTTATTTTTAATCTTATTGTATTTAAGGAATCTTGAGGAATCCAATGCGTTTCCTTCCTCTATAAATTGTCGTTCTCATTAGAGTTTTTATTGTTCTCTAGAGCCTGAAATTTCATTTATTCAAATGCGCTTTTCTATAGAGGGAGCATTTATAAAGCAAGGAAATTCGATTTATTGTATTCTCGTCACTGAGGATTCTCTCTGTGGCTTTGAAGGTCTAGATATAAATTCCTCAGGGATCTTGATATCGGAAGTGCCAACACCTATCTTTCGCACATCCCCTGCGAATCTTCGTGCGTTAACCTTCGACACCGTGGCATTCTTCGGTTTAATTGCCTTTCGTTTTCGGGTGGTGATAAAACGCGGCCTCGTATATATCATTTTGTAATGATGGGTATCTGTTTCCACAAAATCATCCTCCTCCTTGTCTACGTCGCACTATATGGCCACGCAAGGGTGGACATCCAGGACCTCGAATTGTGTGCTTGCTTCCGGCATATCTGATGCTCTGGTCGGCACTGACCTGTCCTAGCTGGTAGCTTAAGGCATTAATCGTGACTCGTGTTTCCCCGCGATTTTTTTATAGCTTTCGCTGTCATGTATTCTACCTAATACATCAGCCATAATGTTTTGTTTGTCAGGTAGATGTTCGATTTTAATCTTTTAACCTTGTCCGGCCAGTATCCATCTTGTTAATCTGGTATTCATGAATTTGCATATTTCTGAAAACGTGAGTGCCAGGTGATCCGTTCGGGTTATGATATCTGCACCGTACAGGTAGGTGAGGAACTTTTGTAACGCCCATACTATCGCCAGAAATTTTTTTTTCGTAGCGAAGTAAGTAAATTCCAGGCCTTTCAGTGTTCGGCTCGCCAGTGTAACTATCTCGTTTTCGTTTTTTTATTGAGTTGTTATAATACAACGCCAAGCGCGTAATTACTTGCGTCGGTTGCGAGATAATACCTTTTGCTGGGGTCTGGAAAATATAACATCATTGAGCTTCCGAAGAGTTTTGTAACTCTCTCAAAGCTCTCCTGGGCTTCTTAATTCGGCATGTTCTTTTCTGAATTTTGAATAGAAGTTGATGAGTCCTGGAAAACCTCTTAGTTGTTTCACGATTCGAGGTGCTGGGAAGTCTTGAATATTTCGTATTTTCTCTGGATCCGGTTTTATACCCTCAGTAGTCAATATAAAACCGAAAAAATTCGTTTCTTTTTCGAAGAAATCTGATTTAGTGAAATTTAATCTTAGATTATTTTAATCTAATCTGTCTGCAATCTCATCCAAGTGTTCTACATGCTGCTTACTTGTTTCAGAAGTGATTGACGTATCATTCACAAATGAAATTATTTGTTCACCGAGTCCTTGCAATGCGTGGTCTAAACCTCGAACAAGTGCAATCGTACTCATTTTTAGACCAAACGGCACGACTCGGAATTCATAACTCCGTCCACGGTATTGAAAGGCTATGTACTGTCTGGAATTGGGATGCAGTGGCACCTACAAAAAGCTCCTGGTCATGTCCAGATTCGACATGACGTTCTTTCCATTACATTTTTGAAATAGGACTTCTGTAGGTTATGGGAATGTATGAGCTATTTGATCGTTGTATAATTCCCAGTTTTATCGTACGTTGGACTTCTTTGTCCACTTGATCCCTATGTACCATCGGGATTGGATAGCCACGCCCGAGAAGTGGTTGTTCTTCTCGTATCTGAAGTACGTGTTAATAGTTTCGCGAAATTCCAGATTCTCGTCGGAATACACGTCGGTGTGACCCTAAAATTTGCCAATTATAGCTTTTTCCTACTCATTTAGTCTTTAACTCTCTTTTATTTTGTCTTTGATCTCTTCCTGCGTGATAGTCAATGGGAGTTTACACTCTGTATACTCCTCTTCTTGCGTTACCTTCTATTTTATTTCTTCATTCATTGCTGGTTGTAGATGCAGGTAGGGGAAAGTCGGGGTTTTTGTGTCAAGATCGATGTTTGTCCAATGCTCGTCCAATACGTCAATTCCAATTATACAAGTGCGTGAGAGGCGTACTACATCCAAGAAATGCTATATTTCTAATGAGAAAGTTACGTAAAGGGGTCTTTTTTAACATATTGAAAATGCTAGAGCAGATCAATTAGGCATTTTCACGTCATGATCAGCTAACTTCACTTCGTTAACTGCTGAATGGAAAACAATGTATCAAATGCTTGATACGAAACTTTATTTTTTTAATATCTTGGTAATGACTAAAAATTATTATCATTTGATTATTTCATTGAATATTTCTTAAAAAATAAAAACTTATTTCGAAATACACTTATATAAAAAAACTAGGATTCACGAAGATATGAACAAAATAGAGCAAAAATGGACCGAATTCCATGCATTTGGTCCATTGTTTTCACTTCAGCACTCAACGAAGTGAAGTTAGCTGTTGATTGAAGTGAAAATACCTAATTGCCAAACCGGTTTATTTTTTATTTTTTAACAGTCCCAAAAGGTACTTTTGCGTGAACGGATAATTCCCATTGCATTTTAGAGCAAAATTTCTAGTAGGAAAAAGAAAGAGGACACAATTATGAGAAAATTTGTTCGAAAAAATAATCCGCTATCTTCCATAGGTTTTGAGTTATAATATATTGAAAAATCCATATTTTTTTGGATGTTCAGGGAAAAATCTCTAAGTTTCAAAAAACACTGAGTACCTTTGCACCTTATCACTTCATGGAAAAATGTTCCACGGGTGAGTGAAATAAGACTCAATTTGTGGCTATTACAAACAAAAGAACAATATCGTACCTATAATTGGTCATAAGTTAGGAACCCTCAAAGTTGGCCATTTTTGCCTATTCTTACGGGCAAACAAGTAGAGTTTATTTTTTTCAAAATAAATCGTGTCAGGTTCAATTTCCGTCGATGATGCCACAGGATGAAATAGAGTCGATAAAAATCGGCGTACATCTAAAAAAAAGTCTTTTAATCCTATTATTTTGGGAATTGCAAGGTTTCAAAAATTTAATTTTTTTTTTGCATTTCTGACTAAAATCGGAGAAGTTGTTTTTTTGGAAAATACCTCTTTTCCCGTGGATCTCACGACAAAGTTGCCACGAAATAAATGAAAGTGGAGTGAATTCAGCTTAAGTCTAAAAAGAGGTATCCTAGTCCTAATGTGTGACGAGATATGACCTTGGAAAGTGCACTCTTCCTGCATAGAGGCACCTGAGAGTACCGTAAAGTAGAACTACGGTCATATTTCGAAATTGTTATGCCAAATAAGTGTACACCAACGAATAGTTTTCTAATAATTGTTCATAACAAAATCTTGCCGTAACACCTTTGAGTACTTTTGCAGCGAAAGTAATTATAATTGATTAAAAGTGTGATATATATTTTTTGACAATAAAATAATATTTTTTGATAAATGTATGTAACAATATCTTCTAATAAATAATTTGTCTGCATTTAATTCCATCTTGAGTGTTGTGCGAATGTGTGTTTATTTAGAAAAAAAATTGACAAAAATTTTAAACTTATGCATGAAGTTTGTAATTCATTCAATAAACAAATTCAATGATAAATAATTTTTCAATCCATTAATTGAGTAACTATTTGTATTTCAATTATTTAATTTTACCGTCTTGAACTATCTTATGAAATTATTTAAAGAACTTTTAGACACAACCAATTTATTTAATTACTTCTTTATTTATGTAATATTTATTACATTTTCAATCAATGGTAATTATTATACATGATAAATTAATCATATATATATATATATATATATATATACATATTTTGTAACCAGCGGGTTATAGCTAAAGAGCCTTCTCCTAGGCAAAACTCCTTGCCTTCTCGGATATATCGAACAAAGTTGTCTCGCGTAGGAGCAACGAAATAGCGCAGACGCCGAAGCCTCCCACTATCGCGGGACCGCGAGTAGTGGGAGCCGAAAGTGTAACGCTTCTATAAAAAGCGTGCGCAAGCGAAAAAGTCAGTTGGGGTGTTGCGTGGCAGACGCAACAGTTCTTGAGGTGTACCTAAAGGGAAGCAAGAGTCTCTCTTCTCTTGTATTGCCTTGTAAAACTCTTCAAGAAATTTCTTGGGAAATTTTAAGTTCTTAGGCGTAAAAACCCTAAGTCCACAACTTTTCTCCCTAAAGGAAAGATCCTCTAGGTGCAGACGGAATTTATCTTCCCAATCTGGTTCACAAGAGGCCCTCTTTCTGAGTTCTGTGTATGCCATTTGAGATCCGGGAAAAGTATATCTTCGAAGTACGAATATCCGGCGGGGATTAATATAGGAAGTAATGCGAATCAATTCAAGTTTGTCGAGTTCATATTGAACTCCGACAAAAGCTTCAATTTTGGTAGGTGGATCCATGGACCTATGCGGGGGCGATCGAGACCTTTCATGAAGAGGAGGCTGGTCAGAATAAGAAGACTTGGCAGGAGAAGTAGTCTTGGCCGGATAATGAGATCTAGCTGGAAGAAGTGGCCTGTCAGCAGGAATGCTTTTCTCTAATGAAGAAGACGATTCGCCACGAGAAATACCAGGAATAGCCTCGCCATTAGGTAAGCAATCGAACTCTGTACTTAACTCTGCAAAAAGAAACAAAGGATTAATTTCTCTTGGAGTATGTAGGTATGTTATGAAATCCTTGCGGGAAAATTACGAGGCAAGACTAAGGACATTGAGGGAATATAGCACTAGCAAACTTATCAAAAGCTGGTCTCGCAATATTTAGGGAACATAATTCAGAAAAGATCCTGGAAAAGCTTAACTTTGAACTTTTCTTCGCAGAATTTAATGCGCTTCTATGCACAAATGTAGCGGATTTTGCACAAAGCAGACAAAACTTTGAGTAGCCATGCATAGGTGTGATTCGGGCGAAATCTGGATTCCGGAAAGTTGATCAGAATATTAGAATCAATTCGTAATTATTCGTGTTGTCACCCGACATGTCACTTGAAGTTGATCCGTTGAAGTCCGGAATATTTCCAAGAGAAATCGAGATAACGAAACATAATCCGTCATTGTGGCAGTCCGCGAATTTTAAGGGTTTTCACGCATATAAATCAAACGTTTACCGCAATTGGAAATTTTAGATGTTACAGGAGAGGAAACGTAATTTCATAACATTGGCAAAAGTTCACAATAGGGATCAGCAGCTAGGCAATTTAGTATGTTTCTCCATGGTGCAGTTGACAACTTTTTGGATCAAAAAGTGGTTCCTTGGGATTTAGTGTTTTCGATTTATTTTAAAACACGACGAAATCTGTATCAAAACCTATCCCAGATTTTCATGATTAGGAAGATGACTTAAAATTAAATTTTTTATTTAAAGAAAAGTGAGGATTTTCCTGCTAGCGAATAATTTGCTAAAGCAATAAAACAAAGGTTGATAAAGAGGTATGATTGCGTAACAAATTCCTGTTTTTTCTTTAAATTACTTCACTTTCTGATTCTAAAATTTGAAAAAATTCTGTATTTACCGAAAATATGTTCCGAATTCCATTTTTCATAACAGATTCAGACAAATAAGCATTTGCGAAAAACCTAAAAATGTTTCTAAAATCAAAAATAGCTGATTCCAAGGGGGTTTTCCGCTAATTCGAAAGCGCGAACATGTTCAAAAATCTGCTAAATTTCACCAAACCTAAATGAGCTGCCAATTTCTCATTTCCAAGTTCAGCGATCTCACTTTTGTACAAACTATTTTCACTCTAACTATCGACTACATGTAACAAAGTTTTGCATACGAAATTTGTAATTTGTTGAGATGTACATTTTTTTGTACAAAAACCGGTTCTTTAAAATGTATATTTTCCTAAATATAGTTTGTTTTTTCACCCAAATCATGAAAACCCTGCGTCACTTTCATTTTTCTCAAATTTTTCGAACATAATGATTTCGCCAATAGACGCTGTACCAATAAATGCTGTACTCGAGCCTACTCCTGGCAAAAACTACCTGCCAAAAACCAGGCTTCCCGGAAGATGATGTGTTTTTTACACCCAGGAGATTAGTTCAATCTCATCTGCTCGGGAAACTTACTTCAGGGACCCTAAAGTACTGTGAAAACCAGACTTCCCTGAAAAAGATTTTTTTTAACCTTGGGCATGATTCAATCTCGTGTCCTTGAGAACCCCACTCCAGGAAACAGTACTATCAAAACCCGACTTCGTCGAAAAGACGTTCTTTTTACGCTTGTAGCAACTGTTCAATCTCATGTCTTCGAGGAACCCACTATAGGCCCCCTGAATACTGTAAAAATCAGACTTCCCTACAGAAAATTTATTTTTCACACCTGAGGCATTGGTTCAATCTCGTGTCCTTGGGGAACACACTCCAGGCAACCTAACGTACTGCAGGAATCAGACTCCCCCAAAGAAGATGAGTTTTTGCGACTGAGGCAATGATTCCATCTGGTGTCCTCAAGGCAATTACTTCAGGGACACTTAAGGACTTTAAGAGCCAGACTTCCCCAAAGAAGATGTGTTTTTTATTACCTGGTCATTGGCTTGATCTTATGTCTTCAAGGAACTAACTTCAGCGACCCTAAAGTACTGTAGAAACCAAACTTCCCGGAAAAGAAGTGTTTTTTTACTCCTAAGGCGTTGATTCAATCTCGTGTCTTCGAGTAACTTATGACAGGGACCCAAAAGTACTGTAAAAACCAGACTTTCCCAAAGAATATACATTTCCTACACCTGGGGCATTGATTCAATCTCGTGTCTTAGAGGAACTCACTCCAAGGACCCTAAAATGCTGTAAAAACTTCATTTTCTGGCAATGATGTGTTTTTCAGACCTAAGGCATTGATTCAATCTCGTGCCTTCGAGGAACTTACTACAGGGACCCTGAAGTACTGCAGACACCAGACTTCCCCGGAGAAGATGTGTTAGATATGTTTCTTACACCTGAGACATTCACTTAATCGCGTTTCCTCAAGGAATTTACTCCAGGGACCCTAAAGCACTGCAAAAACCAGACTTCGCTGGAGAAGAGGCGTTTTTTACACCTGGGGCATTTGTTTAATCTCATGTCCTTCAACAACTTACTCCAGGGATCCTTAAGTGCTGTCAAAACCAGACTTTCCGGAGATGATGTGTTTTTCATTCCTGAGGCATTGATTCAATCTCGTGTTTTCGAGGAACTTACTACAGAGACCCTAAAGTACTGTTGAAATCAGACTTCCCCGGAGAAGATGTGTTTGATATGTTGTTTACACCTAGGGCATTCGTTTAATCTCGTGGCCTCGAGGAATTTATGTTCGGGACCCTAATGTACTGCAAAAACCAGAACTTCCCGAAGAAGACATGTGTTTCATTCCTCAGGCATCGGTTTAATATCGCGTCCTCGACAAACTTACTTTAGGGATCCTAAAATACTGTTAAAAGCAGAATTTCACAAAGAAGATCTGTTTTTTTGCACCTGGGGCATGTATTTAATCTCGTGTCTTCGAGAAACTTACTTCGGGGAACTGAAAGTACTGTAAAAACCAGGTTTCCCCGAAGAAGACTAGTTTTTTGCACCTGGGGCGTTGATTCAATCTCATTTCCTCGAGGATCTTACTTCAGGGACCCACAAGAACTGTAAAAACCAGAGTTTTCTGGAGAAGATGTGTTTTTAACGCCTGAATTTTTGGTTCATCTCGTGTCCCCGAGAAATCTACTCCAGGGACCCTAAAGTACTGTAAAAACCAGGCTTCCCCAGAGAAAATGTGTTTTTGACACATAGGGGATTG
This sequence comes from Andricus grossulariae, assembly GCA_011634705.1. Classification (NCBI taxonomy): domain Eukaryota; kingdom Metazoa; phylum Arthropoda; class Insecta; order Hymenoptera; family Cynipidae; genus Andricus; species Andricus grossulariae. The sequence continues at coordinate 62,762,560 of JAABKJ010000755.1, forward strand.
GTGCAATCTCGTATCCTCGAGAAACCCACGATTGGTGCAAGATTTTGCCGTGAGTAACATAATTTTCTCGAAGAAGATGTTGTTCGTATACATGATTCAAGGGTATGATGTCCGGAGTGTGATTTCCGAGAGCGCAGCTTATCACAGGAAGTCATACTTAGTTCAAAACTAGCAGGTAGACATGGTTTTAAAATTTCCGGATGGAATTTACATGTGGCATTTACACATGAAATTTTCGTAGAACGCTTTCCGTAAAATTTTGCACGTATACCTTATAACTGTATTCATACGCAAAATCGTATAAGTTAACAATGAGATATTAGCGGCTCTTTTAAGTTTGGTGAAATTTTGTGAACTTATAGACATCTTTAAAGACGGCCTTACTGTCTTAGTTCTTGACATCCGCGTATGAGAAATAATTTACCTAAATCTATTCTTGAAATTAGAAATTGAAGTTAAAAATTCAAACAAATCTTCGGAATGACCTACATAGTACAATAGTATGGTATTTTATATTTACCAATAAAATTAAAGATGACCGTCAAGGTAAGGACCAGAGTATTAAAGATCCCCATTATTTTCAATCAGGGGAAAAACTGATTAATTCGTTAATGAAGAATTTGAGTAACACCGCACTAATTGAATATTCTTGTGTTTTATTAGAGTATTTATATATTATCTTAACTGTGATCTCAGTGATAACAGACGGCATAATTGCCGTTATTTAACAATGTTAAATAATTTTTTCATGGCCGTATACCACGTGAATATATTTTACTAGTTTGTGTTTTATTAGGTTGGATGTTGAAGCTCGCGGGACACCCTGTATACAGAAAAAATTCTCAAATTGCTAAAAATCGAAATGATTGGTAATTTTTTAATCTGGAAACGGTGTAGGAAGCGGCAGAAGTTTCCGAATACGAATTTTTTCGTGAATGGTTTGAAACCTTTTCGAGAAATCTTTTTCTTTAGTCTGAATCTAAAATATAATTCCAAGGTGACGCAACAATTTCATATTTTTCCACCAAAAACCCCCAAATGTCTGACAAATTCAAAATACGAAAAATGTGTAAAAATCGCGTTCATAACTTATTCTGTTCTCTTTCTGTTAAAACCACGTATACTCGCCTATTTTGGAGTGCTGATTACGAGTATGACCTTGACAATATTCGCAACAAGAAAAAGAAACATTTTTGAGGTAAAGTCGAACAAAATTTTTATCCGCACGAAAAATGGTAATTTCAAAATAAAAACATTTTTATAAACATCTATTATTCAACGTTGTAATCGAATTTATTTTAGATATCATAATTTCAGTGTTATTACACGCTTTTATTTTATTAGCTATGCGGGTTAGGGTGATTTAAGAAATCGAATTCAAATTTCTTATAATCATTCTAACCCCTAAAATTATCAATTGTTTGACCCGCATGCACTAAAGTTTACTCTGAAAGTCTATGTAACGTGAGTGGATTTTTTCAGAACCGTTCTTCTCAAAAATTGCTGAAGAGCGCATCTCATTACTTTAGCATATTACAAGTTTGGTTGGCATTTATTACCGAGAGAAGAATGAATCTAATCAAAAATCCGAAGTGTGTAGGTTCTCACTCTTAGTCTTACATTGTTTTTATAATTGAAATAATGGCGTTAAGACTTGCAGTTTAAACGCTCTACTCTAAAATTAAGGAGGATTTTGCTATTGCGTCCAACTGGAATTTCTCTTATTTCATTCTTTGTCAATATGGTAATTTTGCCACTTTCCATGTTTATTTTTGCCCGTGATTTACCACCACAAACAGAATTAGATGCATATATTCCAACAAGATTATCACTTCTTTCCAATATTGCAAATACGTCACCATTAGATGTTGACAATACAATATGTTCTTGAGTTGGAATGGGCACATAGACGTTTACTCGCGCGAGTATTTGAATTGACTTTTTAGTAGGGAAGGTATATCTTCGAAGTTCGAATCGCCAACGGGGATTATTATAAGAAGTAAGCCGAATAAGTTCAAGTTCATTGAGTTCATATTGAAGTCTAAAACTAGAATCAATCTTGGTAGGCAGAGCCATCAATCTGGCTGGAGGAGATCTAGATCTGACACGAATAAGGGGCTCAGCAGAAGAAGAGGACTCGACAGGAGAAAGAGACTTGGCTGGATAATGACGTCCCGCTGGAAGAAGAGACCTGTCATCAGAAACGCTTCTGTCTGATGAAGAAGGAGAAGATTCGCAACGAGGATGACCAGGAATAGGCTCACCATTAGGTAAACAGTCAAACTGTACACTTAAATCTGCAAGAAGAAACAGAGGATTAATTTCTTTTAATGTATCTATGTACATCATGAAATCCTTGTGAAAAAATTGTGAGGCAAAGCTGAGGACATCGGGGAAAGATTTCACTAAAAAGCTTATTAAAATATGGACGTGTAATATTCAGGGAACATTATTCCGGAAAGGTCCTGAAATAGGTGTTATTTGGGCGAATAGCGGATTCCAAAATAATTGTCCGAATTCTGGAACCTATCCGCATTTCTCCGTTTTGTCATCCGACATGTCCATATACCTGGAAGTCTGACAATCTTAAGTTTTATCACACATGTAAATCATACATTTACTGTCATTATAAATCTTAACTGTTTCGGGAATAAAAAAGTAGGTTTATAACCCTAGATTTAGTGTTCTTCAATTATTTCGAAAGGTGACGAATATACTTAATAAACATTGTATAGTAATAATTACATTGAGAGCTTAGTTTTGCTTTTACATGAATATTTGGAAGGCTAAAGAAGCTACTTCTTATTAAATTCAACATTTCAACGTCGATTTGATTGCTATATTCTGAACATTGCATCAAAACATTTTATTCAAATTCATATATTCAACCTTGTACAAAAAAGTCCAATGATGTTTTTCTGTGCATCTTAGTTTCTGAGCTACAGTGAATTTTTAAAACAACTATTCTTAGAAATCTTTATGAAATAATCGGCAGTTGTTTATTTTGATGACTTTCTTGGTATTTTGTAGTGAATCGTTTAAAAAAATATTTGAAAAATTTTCTTTCTAATCTAAAAGTAAAATTATATTTGAGGAAGATTCAAAAAGTGATTTTTTGAACTTGGAAAGGCGTGGGGTGTGAAAAATGTTCCCCCTTGCGGAGAAAGTGTATCTTCGAAGTAGGAATATCCGGCGGGGATTATCATAGGATGTAAGACGAAGAAACTCAAGTTGCTCAAGTCTATATGACTGTCAGACAGAAACTTCAATTTTGATGGGTGGAGCCATGAACCTAGCCGGAGAAGATCCACACCTCATATCAAGAGTCTTGGCAGAAGAAGAGTTGGTACGGGAAGGAGATCTGGCTGGAAAGTAATATCCGGCAGTCAGCAAAAATATGTCTGTCTGATGTATAAGAAGATTCGTAACGAGAAACATCAGCAACGAGCTCGCGATTAGGCGATTAGGTAAACACTCAAATACTGAAACAATTAATTTTTGTTACAAAAACTAAAAGACCATCTTTTGCAGTCCTCAAATTATACGAAGCAATTTTTTAGATTTTTAGGATTCATTGCTGAGAAGAAATTCACCCAGTGGGACTATTATGCGATTCTACTAAAGTGTGTCTAATTAGGGTTAAGTATGTAGGGAAGTGGCGCGGGAAGTCTAAGGTTATTGAGCAGAGAATGCGCTGGAAAACTCACTAAGAGCTGGACCCGCCATATTCATGGAACATTATTTGGAAAGGACACTGAAAAAGTTTTATTTCGAATTTTTCTACGCAGAAGGTCACGCGCGTTGATAGAACCATGTAGTGGTATTTCTGCAGAGTAGAAAAAGAATTGTACAGCCTGCATACTTGCGATTCGGACAAAATTCGAATTCCGACAAATTTGCCCACATTCTAGACTTAATGCGTGATTCTCCATTTTGTCATCCGACATGTGACTTGAATTTCATCCCTTGACGTGCGGAATAAGTGCGAGAAAAATCGTCAAGAATATGCAGAGAAAAACCAAGCTGATGTAATTAAATCCGTCAATTAAAAATCCTAAATGTTGCAGAAGTACGAAAGTAATTTTATAAGACTGGTGAAAGTTTACGGTAGGTGTCAGTGGTTATGCAATTTCGACTGTTTCTCCATTTTGCATTTGACAAGCTTTTGAATAAAAACGTAAATTCGTGACATGCGGATGACCATTTGCATGAGTGCCTCGGGCATCTCTTTCACCATTTTCATGGCTCATAAGGGCACCTCGTCCACTCATTGCTATCAAAGTCTTCCATGGGGAGGTTTTCTTAGGGCATCGCTCACCCAATGAAATAATAGATACACAAAGCAGGGGATATTAACAGGCACGAATTCCTCGAGAAAAACTTCCCCAGAGAAATATTAAGATCAAGGTACTGTGACTTCTGCGGGCATCACTTTCCTAGTGAAATATTGAGACCAAGAGACTATGGTATCCATTGGAAAGTCTTTCCAAGGCGAGCTTTCCCCGGGCATCACTTCCTCAGTGAAATATCACGTCCATGACAATGTGGCATCAACTGTCAAGTCTTCCCTGGGGAAGAATAGCCAGGGGAATATTACATGATGCCATAGTCTCATAATCCTAATATTTTAGTGGGGAAGTGATGCTCGGGGAAGAATTGCCCGTCGATGCCACATTGTCCTCGACATAACATTTCACTGTGAATAGATGCCCGGGAAAGGCCTGCTCACCGTTCCCATATTATCATGGTCTTAACATTTTACTCGGGAAGAAATGCCCCGTGACGGATTCTCTTGGGAACACTCGTCCATCGACGCCACAGTTCCCTGGTCTTTATATTTCACTGAAAAAGTGTTACCCGGGGAATATTGGCCCCCTGATGCCAAATTTTTATGGACTTGATTTTTCACTGAGAAAGAGATGCCCGGGGAATACTTGCTCATCGATGACATAGTCTTATGGTTTTAATATTTTACTGTAGAAGCGATGCACGAGAAAGGCTTGCCCGTTGATGCCACAGTGCCATGGTCCTAACATTTCACTGGTGAAGTGATATCCAGGAAAGATTTGCCCGCCGTTTCCACATTGTCAAGGACATAATATTTCACACAGAACCTTGAACTGAGTATTTCTCTTGGAAAGTGATGGGCGGGGAAGACTTGCCCCTTGAGGTTACAGTGTCATGTTCTAAATATTTTAATGATGAAGTGATGTCTGGAGAAGTCTTGTCCGAAAAAGGGTATCCCGTCGATGCCATAGTCTCATGGTCCTAATATTTTACTGGAAAAGTGATGCACGGGGAAGTCTTGTTCCACGAGGCCACAGTGCCTTGGTCTTATTATTTTACTCGGGAAGTGGTACCCAGGGAAGGCTTGCCCGTCGATGCCACATTTTCATGAACTTAGTATTTCTCTGGGAAAGTAATGCTCGGGAAAGATTTGCCCCTTGAGGCCACAGTGCCGCGTTCCTAATATTTCACTGGGAAAGTGATTCCCGGGGAAGTCTTACCCAGGAAAGGCTTGCTTCTTAAGTCCACAGTGTCATGATCTTAATATTTGACTGAGCAAGTGATAACTGGGAAAAGCTTGCTTGTCGATGCCACAGTCTCATGGTTTCAATATTTTACTGAGGATCTCATTCCCGGGGAAGTCTTGCCTGGAGAAGGCTTGCCTTTCGTCAGCTCCTGTTCCGGGTACTTATTATTTTACTGGGGAAGTGATGCTGTGGAAGACTTGTTTTGGGAAAGTTTGACAGCGACGAGAGGAAGAGATTTCCGGATGAGCCTGGCAGTTAGGGGAAGCGATGCCCGTGAAAGTCTCAATCTTTATGGAAGTGATGCCCGTGGAATCCACTATCTTGGTTGAAGAGATGTCCGGGAAAGATATTTTCTTGCGAAAAATGATGGGGTACGACCTGGCATCTGAATAATGCGTTAATGAAAAATGTAGATAACACAGTATCCAATGAATATTCTGGTGTTTCATTAGCGTATATATCGGTGTCTGAATCATTATTACTCAGGTTGTAGGTGCTAGGCACGAGATTAGCAAAGAAGGCAGTAGTCTATCAGCTCGTGGAATATAAGGTGTTCTTCATTCACCCGTACCCGTAAATATCAAAGATGTACACCGTTTTTTTCGGGGCTTGCTCAAAACTTTTGATTTATTGAAGCATTCTCAATGATAACTAATCCTCTGTATGATTTACATAAGAATGGACTATAATTTAAATTTGTATCCACCCGGTGATCAATATCATCTGACCTCGGATTCTTGTAGTTTCAAATTGTTTGCAGCTTTTTTATTCAACTTCAGATTAATAATATCTCTGGGATTAACTGTGTAATTTATTGAAATTCGTTTCATAAAAATTCGATAATAGTACAAATCTAAGAAAAACGTATTTCAGAAATCAAGAGAAACATTGAAGAGTCAGAGGGAAAATCTTACGAACTATGGAATGGCGTTGTTTGTATAAAACTGGAAGAGGGTGACAATTTTTTTTATGTCCACACAGCTACAGAAAAAAATGTAACTTTCAAATATCATGACGAATTTGATTACCAAGGAATCTTTTCAGTTTTTGAAACAATTCATAACAATTATTGTCTTCCTGAACTGTGGACTAAAATTAGCAAACACATAAAAAATTGTTTAAAATTCAATGAGTTTATGCCAAAGCCGGGCAAGGTCAAGGCGGAATTTGAAAAAATTCTTAAGGGCGACAAATCTTTTGATTGTGTGCGTACATACCACAAAGACATTTTTGATATGCGAGTAAAGTCGAAATAGCACATTTGGTAGTCATTGATGTCTCCACAAAATTCATAAAATTGTTCCCGACGAAATAGACCACTTTGGCGAGAAGCATTTTTCTTTAAAAAGATACTTTTTTGATTATAGTAAGCCTGGAATTTTAAATTTAGACCGCGCTACTTTGTTTACTTTAGAGGAGTTTCAGAATTCTTAATTAGAGTATAATATTAAACATCAGAAAGTTGCCACTGGATCACCCCAATCTAATAGCCAAGTAGAAATTGTAAAAAAGCGCTCGCGCTTATGCTAGGAAAGCTCCGTGTGCATGAGTGTGGAAACTCCTGGCCTAAGGTTTGATCTGAGGTCAAGTATGTATCAGAGAATTTCGTGGAATCCGCTCATCCGCAGGGAAAGTGTATTTTCAAAGCGAGAATTGTTTTGTGGACGAGGCAAAACATGCAGAAAAAAAAATAGGAAATCGTTCAATTGGTCAGGGTCAGAAAAAACACCTACATTTCAAGAAACATAGATATGGTTTTTCCAAACCAAAAAAAAATGCGAAATTCGAAATTAGCAGACAAGAGTATATAAGATCCGTTCACGGGGGTCTTCAATTTTTATCTGAAGACAATTCAAAGAGAGTGCATTGTTGAAAGACAATTTTCAAAGAAAGTATGTTGGGTCAGTGGATGCTTATCTTCACTATGCTAAGGAAAATGGAGGTTAGAGAATTTAAACACACCCAATTTGTGATGTAGACATTCAAAATTTAGGAACATCTGCAGACCAGAATTCGACAAATATCGTAAAGTTTATGTGGCGGATAAGCTTATGGCAGGGCCGGAAATTATAGAGTTTAGAGAGCTAAGGCGGCGCAGTATATAGGTTTGAGTTATAAATACAATCCTCCTACGAAGGTTCAGAAATTAACTATCTTAGAAATCAGCAGAAAAATAAAATTCTAACGTTACGACGTATCAAGAATATCCGGCAGGGATTATTATATAAAGTTAGCCGAATAAAATCAAGTTTGCCAAGTTCGTATTGAAGTCCGACAGAAGCTTCAATTTTGGTAGATGCAGTCATGAACCTAGCCGGAGGAGATCGAGACCTGTCACGAAGAGGTGACTTGGCAGAACAAGAAGACTTGTCAGGTGAAGGAGAACTAGCATGACTAGATCTAGATCCGACGTGAAGAGACTTAGACCTGGCACGAAGGGCAGGGTCGGCAGGAGAAGGAGACCTGGCCGAAGAATAAGGTCTGGCTGGAGGCGAAGACCTACCCGGAGAAAGATGTCTGTCTGATGAATAAGAAAATTTGCGATGAGCAACACCAGGAATAGGATAGTGGAAACATTGATGAGCCGTACATTGTTGCCCTTCGGAAAAAATGCGGATTCCACAAACTTTGTCAGCATTACGGAAAATTTGTCCACTTTCCGGAAAATTTGTCCGCATTCCAGAATCAATCCATAATTTTCCGCTTTGTCATCCGACATATAAGTCATACTTTTAACGCAATTAGAAATCATGAATTTGGTAGGCAAAACTATACGATAGGAATTAGTAGTTATGCAATTTTCACTGTTTCTCCATTGCGCATTCGATCACAGTTTGGATCAAACTTTCTGATTTAGTGTTTTGTAAATATTTCGAAACATGACGTAATCTGTGTTCAAAACAAAATAAAAATTTCGTATCGGTGCGAAACTATTGCGAGTTTGCTCTCATTTTTACGACTCAGACGGTGACTGAAAATCCAAATTTTTTTATTTTTAAAAGTGAAAATTTTCCTTTCAGTTACTTAGTTGCTACATCGATACAAAACTGACCGTTGAAAAAATATTTTTAGGTTTCAAGAAAATTAATGGGGAGCATTGTTTTCCCTCGAGTGTCACCTTTTTGAAGCTTTCCACAAGGACAAAAAAAATTGTGTTTGAAAAAATTGTAATAATCTAATTTGAGAAAATTTTTAGTAAGAACCTTATAGAATGCTAATATGCTTCATTTAACTATTTACGCAAACATGATTCAGACTAAGGTGGACAACCTCTCGCTTCCACTTCAACTCAATGTACTTTCTGGATATGAAATTCAAAAAAAAATTTGTATTAATAGGAAATATTTTTCAAATTCCAATTCTTATAACACGTAAATTCTGTATTTGTCCCAATCAATTCAGATTGAATTTGTCATGTCAGACAAACTTGAAAAGAGTTTGCAAAAGAATCGCAATTGGGATTGATGCGGATTTCTTCTGACAAATTAATATTTTTGAAAAGCTTAACAATGTCTGAAAAATTATATATAGTACATATTATATTATTATATTCACCAATAGAATTGAGAATGGCCGTCAAGATAAATACGAGAATATAAACGATCCTCATTTTTTGCAATGAAGGGAAAAACTGAGTAGTGCGTTAATAAAGAATTTTATTATCACTGTATCCAATGAATATTCTGGTGATCTGTCAGCGTATGTATTTGGTGTCTTAGGCGTTATCTCTTACGATTAAGGTGCTAAGTTTGTTCTTTAGAAATTATGATACTCATGTTTCGTAAATCATTCCAAGAAAAAAATTCGATTACCTGAACCAATGCTAGTTTGGGGAAAACAAAGCAATTTTCGTGATTAGCGCTTCGAAAAAAATTCGACTCCTAATATGCAATTTTCAAAAACATTCACGTGTCTTGTAGACATCTTTCGAAATGTTTCTAGTAAGATTCAAACAGAAAAAATTTGTTAAGGATATGTAGACATAAAAGACATTCTACAATGGCTTCGTAACTGGGGATTTCATAAGAATAGGTAGTTGTTTGTTGAAAACATTGTTAAATAATTTTGTCATCGCCCAAGATGTTATGAATATCTTTACCAAGGAATCGCAGAGAAAAGAGACAAAGCTTTATTTTTAAAAATTTGTTTTTCAAATAAATTAGGCTTCAACAAAGATTGTGAGCTAGGTTACTTTTTACGAAGATTCAGTGAAAAATGTTATCTTTGAACAAACTTTTGATTCTTATCGCTTTGTTCTTATCGATAAAATGATGAGTTTTCTTAATTATCTAGAAGTTTATTTTCTTGACAAAAAATTCTCTGCATATTTGCCGCATCCAAATTTGAAAAAATATTAATTTTTTATTTACTTTTTTTTTATCATTCAATCCTGACATTAACTACATTAAGGTTCTTAGCAGGGCGTATATGAACGTGGACTAATTTTAATGAGGTGACGTTATTATGTAATAAGGATGAAAAAAAAATGGTTAAAACCTTTAAATTTGCAAGAAACAAATTTTATTTCTTACTTGCGGGTCATTCAATTTTATTTTTAGGCTCGTATCCTTATATTTACCTCAGAATAAAAATACACAACACTTAATATTAGGTGAAGTCTATACGTGAATAACCCTACAGAATAACGTATATGGGATATACTCTTTTCATATTTTGATTACACGTTTATATTTGACTAGCTATGTAGGTCAAGGTGATATAAAAAAATAGATTTCAGAATTTTGGTCGCCTTACCCTTAAATTGGTAATGAACGCGAAAAAATTATACCCTGAATTCTAAAGCTACCTGTATGGGTATCTATGAAGAGGATCTAACTATTAGAACCTTTCCCTCGAGAATGGCCGAAAATCATTTATCATATTACTTTAGCATATTACAAGTTTGGTAAGGGCCTATTACAGGGAAGAGTATAAATCTAAAAAAAAAATCTTAAGGTTAAAGGATCCCGTTCTTTGTGATTTAATTTTTTTGGTAATTTAATTAATAGGATCGAGGTTTGTGGTTTATGCGCACCACTCTGAAATTAAGTGCGATTTTGTTAGCGCGACCTACTGGAATGTCCACTACTTCGTCTCTTGTCAATGGGTTAATCTTGCCGCTTACCATGTTTATTTTTGCTCGTCCTATTCCACTAAAGCGACCAAGAGATGAATATATTCCAGTAAGAATGTTACTGGACTCCAATATTGCAAAGACTTCACCATCGGTTGTTGATAAAACAATTGTTTCTCGGGTTGGCATGGCCTCAAAGACATGCAGTCGTGTAGGAATTCGAATTTTCTTGTTTGTAGGAAAAGTGTATCTTCGAAGTATGAATACTTGGCGGGGATTATTATAGGATGTGAGTCGAATGAATTCAAGTTTGTCAAGTTCATATTGACGTCCGGAACCAGAATCAATCTTGGTTGGTGCAGCCATGAACCTAGCTGGAGGAGATCTGAACCTCACACGGAGAGGATGCTTGGCAGGAGAAGAAGACTTGGCAGAAGAAAAAGACTTGGCAGGAGGAGACCACCTGGCAGAAGAAGACTTGGCAGGAGGTGGAGACCTGGCAGGAGAATACTGCCTGTTTGTAGGAAGAGACAAGCCAGAAAAAAAGATTTTTGTCTGATGAATAGGAAGATTCGTAACGACGAACACCAGGAATAGGCTAGCAATTAGGCAAACAGTCAAACTCTGAACTTAACTCTGCAAGAAGAAAATTGAGGCAAAATTGAGAAGAAAGACTGAAAACATTGAGGAAACATTGCACTAGGAAACTCATTGCAAGCTGGATCCCCAATATTCAGAGAACACTATCCGGCGAGGATCCTAAGAAATTTCATTTTTAATGTTTCTTTTAAGAATTTCTGTGCTTTCATACACACATGCAGCAAACTTTTCGAGAAACGAAAAAAAATGGCGCCGGCGTTCTTGATTGTTATTTGGACAAAATGCTGATTTCGGAAAACTTGTACGATGCATTTGCTGAATCGATACAAAAAATATTGTTCGTATTTATTACGGATAAACTTAAATAGAGTTTAGAAAATGATATCAATTGAGATAGACGCGGATTACGTTGAAGAAACTGTTATTTGCAAAAAGCTTAGAAATAATGTTTAAATTATGTAAATACATATGATTATATTCACCAATAGAGTTAAGGATGATTATCAAGATAAAGACCAAAGCATAAAAGATCTTCATATTTTCCAATTAGTGAACAAACTTATTAATGCGTTAAAGCAGAATTTGGTTAATGCTGTATCCAATGAATATTCTCATGATTCATTATCGTAAATATATGGTATCCTAATTGTTATCTCAAAGGTGTTATGGGATAAGCTCATCCTTCGAAGATATTCATATTCATGTTACATAAATCATTTCGTTGATCGTCTCCTGAATGTGAATATGATGGAAAAGGTATTTATTTGGTAATAAAATTGTTACATAATTTTTTCATGGCCCTGAAAAACATATTTTTCTTGGACAAGGTATCGTACAGAGAGTAGACAAAGCTCAGTTTGAAAATATTTTTTTTTAAAGAAATCGTGCCCAACTGAGGATGGGAGTTGTGTAACTTCTTGAGAAGATTCAATTTTAGGGTAGTTGCCGTTTCTGATGGTATTTCTGAAAAGAGAAATGATTATTTTTCATGAAAAATCTTCAAGCATACAAAAATATGATACAGTAAAAAAGGTTATCTTTGACCGAATTTTGGATTCGTATCACTTTGTTAGTATCCACGCTCTTTTTCAAAATTATTTTTTATTGCTCTGTTTGAATATCCTAATCCTGACATTAATTATAAGAAGAGGCTTAGCATAATGCATATCACCTTGAACTACTTTAAATTACGTGACGCTATTTTCTAATAAAGGTACAAAAAATTATCGTATTAAAAGAAAAATCAAGAAATCTTGGTAATGAGAAAAGCAATTTTTTAGAATTGAAAGAAAAAAATTAACATACCATCACGCCTGTAGAATCGTAAAAAGGTGGTTAGGCTCTTTGGGCATGCTACAAGAACAATAATTCATTTAAATACCAAGGACAAATAAACTTTTCGTTAAGAAATATTTTTTCTAAAATTATTGTTATATAAAATTTAAAAAATAAGATTAGGCAAACGTTAAACATTATAAAAAAAATGTCTTTGTCTGAAATATTCCATTATCGTATTTTTAATGAATAAATGATATTTATTTTGAAATAATGTTCTAACATTATAATTTTATTATTTGGGAATTTTTAAATTCGGTAATATTACAATCAATCAAGATTTTTTCATCCGGCAATTTTAAAATTCAGTGATATTATAAACTATCGGGAATTTTATTTGACGGGAAATTAAGAAAAGTGTCAATATAGTTTTTTGAATATTTTGAAAAAAAGAAGTTTTTCAAGACTTTTAAAAGCTTTCAAGAGAATGTAAAATTTTTCGTAAGATTCCTAGGAAAATTTATAACAGTTTTCTATTCTGAAAAATTAATTTGAAAATAATATTTGAAGAGATTTTAAAGGATTTTCAGAACTATCGAAAAAGAGCCTCGAAGATTCAAGCAATTTCTTAATTTCGGGAATTTTCTATTTTTGGTAATTTATTTTTTTGATTATCAGGAGGGATTCGAGTCAGTTCAAAGAATATTCAGAAATTTTATATATTTCAAACAAAATTTATATATCGAAACATTAAAAAGTTTCTGATCGTTTATAAAATATATTCAAATTTCTTCAAAGATTCAGAAGTCCCAAAGATCTTCTAAACTTACTCGATTTTTTCCTGAAATTTGGTAAAATAATGTGAAATATAACAATTTGTTAAATATCTTACATTGTTTTTCAACATATGTGAAATCTTCAAAAATCTGTTAAAATCTGTTTCAAATAGGAAAAATCGTGAGAACGAAATTTAAAATAAAAAATATATATGGTGTATTTTATAGTGCCAAAGAAAATGATAAATGGGTTAAATGTTTGAATTATACATTTTTATCTTACCCCAGCAACTACCCAATTCTCAGCTCCTTTTCTTTCCTAGTTCCTGATGGTGAATATTTCATCAACTCGTGATTTATACAGCGCCTATTCACAAGTTCTGAGCCAGATTTCAAGCACAAAATTAATTTTTGATTATCATTTTTATTTTATTTTATATAAAATTCCATGCATTGTATATCCAAGGATTTCGAATCGAAATAGTCTAAAATAGTTGAATTCTTCGAATAAGTTTTTAGGTAAATTAACAATATATTATTACATTGCAATAAAGCTGGTTGAGTTCGTCTTGCCATATTGTGCTTTTTCTACTGAATTTTTCTCTTTCTATTAAATGCGTATTCCACGAAATTGGTTCATGTTTTTAAATATCATTTGATCTCAGAAATTAATTAGTTAACATTTTTTTATTACAAACTATGAGTCCTAATTGACATCTTTTATAATTAAAATCTTTTGGGGTTAAAATATACACTGTTGCATTTTTTGTAGAGAATTCATATTTTTGGTTAAAACTTTATTATTCTAGTTGTTAACTCATCTCTTTGGTGGAAAATTAAACATTTTGTGAAAAATATTTTGGTTTGGATGAGGATTCAACCATTTTCTTGAAAATTTATCATTTTTAGTTGAATTTATCTCGTCTACTTTTTTTCTCTCAATCAAATGTATATGCCATATAAAGGGTTGATGTTTGAAAATTCAACCGCTTAATTCAAACTTAAACCAATTTCTCAAAAATTAATTTTTTGGTTGAAAATTCATAATTTAATATCAAAATTCATCTCTTTGGTTGCAAATTCAATTATTTTGTTTAAAATTTTTGAGCTCGTTGTCTTACCATGATGCACTTTTTCTACTCATTTTTTCTCTTCTTCACTGCAACTGTATAATCCACAAAAAGGGTTCATAATTTTTAATAATTTTTTAACCAATAAATGAATTATTGAATGTTTATGGGTCTTTTTTGGTAAAAAAGTCATCTTTTCTGTTGCACATGTACCTTTTTGTCAAAAATGTATCGTTTCTGGTTGAGCATTCAACTAGTTTGTTGAAAATTCGTCTTTCAGAGTTGAACTAAACTATTTTGTATTTAAAATTAAAATCCTTTTTTATGCTCAAATATACTTCATTTTGTTTTTATTTTAAATTCATATTTTGGTTGAAAATACAACTACTCAGTTGAAAGTTGAAATACTTTGTTAAAAATTCATTTGATTGAAAATTCATCTCTTTTGGAGGAAATGAAAATTTTTCATTCAAAATCAAAATCTTATTTGTTGAAATATTAACTATTACATCTTTAATAGAGAATTGATATTTCTCGTTAAAAATTTAACTATTTGGTTAAAAGTTAAATGACTTTGTTAAAAATTCATTCTTTTGTTTGAAGATTCATAATTCGATTCGAAAACTTATTACTTTGGCTGAAAATTTAACTATTTTTTTAACAATTCGTTATTTAGGTGAAGCGTTCAACTGTTTTTTTGAAAATTCGTCTTTTTGGGTTGAAGATTAATATTTCCATTTTAAACCTAACTATTCTGTTAAAATTATATGTATTTTCTGCAAAATTCGCCTTTTTGGTACATATTAATCTTCATTTTTGAAATTATTCTTTTCTCTTAAAAATACAACTATTTCGTGAAAAATTTTGCGATTTTTTTGAAAATGCAATATTTTTATTTTCAATTTTAGAAATTTGAATTGTTTTAATACTTTAAATATCCTATATCTGGGAATTTCAAACCAATATAATCTCATATAGTTTAATTCTCGAATTGAGTTTGTAGTCCAAGTAACCATTTTTTTTTAAAATTGTAATAAAACTAGTTGAGATCTTCGTCCTATCATGCTGGACTTTTTCCACTAATTTTTTCTCCCTTTCATTCGAATGTATATGCCACAAAAAGGGTTCATATTTTCAAATACACAAAAAATAATTGGTTTTGATTGAGAATTTAACGAATTTTTCGAAAATTTGTATTGTTTCGGTTAAAATCAACTATTATTTATTTTGAATTAAAATCCGTGTTTGTTAAAAAAAAACATAAACTAGTTTGTTAAAAATCAATTTTTTGTTTGAAGATTCATAATTTGAGTTCAAAATTCGTCTCTTTAGTTGCAGATATAATTATTTTGTTAAAAATGTGTTGAGGTCGTTGTCGTATCGTGCTGTACTTTTTCTACTGATTTTTTTATCTTTCTTACTGCAAATGTATATTTCACAAAAAGGGTTCATGTTTTTGAATCTGTTTTTAACTAAGAAATTGATTATTGAATGTTTATCGCTCCTTTTTGGATAATTCATCTGTTTTTCACTTACAGCTAAAATATTTTAGTTGAAGCATACACTATTACATTTTTCATAGAGAATTCTTCTTGCTGAAAATTCGTTTCTCAGGGTTTAACTCAACTGTCTTTTTATTTAAAATTAGAAACCTTTTTTTGTGGTTTTGTTGAAATATACACTTTTTTTTCGTTGTAAATTCACATTTTTGTTAAAACTACATCTACTTATTTGAAACACTTCGTTAAAAATTAATTTAATTGAAAATTCATCCTTTTTGGAGAAAATACAATTTTTTCATTAAAAATTAAAATCTTATTTTTTGAAATATTAACTGTTACATTTTTTGTAGAAAGTTTATCGTTTTCGGGCGATGATTAAACTACTTGCTTGAAAATTGGAATTCTTTTTGAAATTTTTTTTTTTTTTCAAGTTTCATCTTTTTAGTTAAAAATTCATCTCTTTTGCTAAAAATTAAAATATTTCGTTGAAAAATTAGAGTATTTTTAGTCTAAAAGTCATTGTATTATTTAAAAATTTAGCTATTCCATTTCTTAGTTATAATTTGATCTTTTTAATTGAAACTTCAGGCATTTTTGATAAAATTTCTGTTCTTTATTATTTTTTATAGTAGAAAATCAATCCTCATGATTGAAAATCGATATTTGTCGTTGAAAATATAACTATCAGATTAAAAGTTGATATACTTTGCCAAAAATGTGTGAAATAGTTTAATTTTTGACAAGTAACTGACAAGTTTCAAAGTATTTTCTTACTAATTTTGAATTGTTTAAACAATTATTGTTTGTGGAAACCAATTTTTTTCTTCTAGAAATCGTGTAAAGTTATTATTTTACGAGATAAATAATACAGTTAATGGAATTTGAGAATTAGATTTCTTATTTAATATATTTGTTAATTATTTAAACAATTTCCATTTGTTTAATCAATTTCCCCCCTGTGAATCGTAAAAAGTTATTATTTTCTGAAATCAAAGACTCAATTAACGAATCTTAAGTGTTATATATTTTTTAACTATAAGTCACAATTATTAAACAAAAATTTTGATTTGTTTGAACTATGTTTTCTCTGTCAAATTTTGATATTGTGTGTTAAATAAGGTATACAATTATTTAAACAATTTCTATTTTTTAAACAATTCTTTTACCTGTAAATCTTAAA
This sequence comes from Andricus grossulariae, assembly GCA_011634705.1. NCBI lineage: Eukaryota > Metazoa > Arthropoda > Insecta > Hymenoptera > Cynipidae > Andricus > Andricus grossulariae. Next base: position 62,779,571 of record JAABKJ010000755.1, read on the forward strand.
AATTTACCATTTTATGGAATTATTGGTGCAGTTATTAAATTTAAAGAGTGATATTTATTGTGGGAGACAGTTTTGCAATTACTTAAACAATTAAGAATGATCCACTTGCGCCTTTTCATAGGAAAGGTGGAGAAAATTCTTGTTTTTTTTTTTAATTTCTTACACTGCGTCGCCTATTATTTAGTATTTCCTAATAGTTTAAACAATAATAATTTCTCAATCCAAAATTTTCTCCATCATAATATGAAACTGATTAAGTGATATTAATTTTTTTAATAATTGCAAAGACTGTTTGTTTTTCTAGAAAACAATAGCTTTTACGTTTTGCACATAAAAACATTTTCTAAACAAATAAAAATTGTTCAATTAACTACCAAGTATCCTAAATATATAATATGATATAATTAATTAATAAACTGTGATAAAACGAGTTAAGTTATTAGTCTTACCACACTTTGCTTTTTCTACTGAACATTTATTCCGCCTTTCAAAAGTATATTTCACAAAAATTATTTATATTTTTATATTGGCAATGAATAAAATATTTTTTCAATAATAAGAATAGACTGCAAATGTCGATAACACATGTGTTGCCATCTAACTAAGATTCTGTGAAACGTATGAAGTTACTCGTGAGTAGTTCCCCAGGATCACGTCATGAGGCGTTCCGTGGTCATTTCACGGTCAACGAAATTGTATTAGTTAATGAAAATTTTTTGTAACTATTTATTTTTTCCATAAAGCCACAAAAAAGATATTTGACACTCTTTTTTTAAAATAGTGTTTTTTTTCTTCTCCTAGAATAATAGTTCATACTTAAAAATGTAGTGTACAAATATTTTTCTAATAAGAAAATTATGATATAAGAAAAAGAATTATTAAATATTTTTTGTAATGCTTGACAAAATTAAAATTGGTGATTTTATTTTAGTGACATTCTACTGCTGAATTTTCCATTGAGAATAATCATTTCTTTTTGAAAATGCAATTAGTTGGTTAAAAGTAGAACTAATTTGGTAACCATTCAATTAATTCGCTGAAGATTGAACTTTTTTGTTGAAAATTCCTTTTTTTTTTGGTTAAAAATTTATTTTTACAACTTAAAATTTAACTATTTTTGTTTGTTTGTTAAAAATTCATAATTTTGATTAAAAATTCAGCAACTGATTGAAGATTCATTCAGTTGAAGATTCATTCAGTTGCAAATTCATCTTTGATTGGCAATTAACTATTTTCTTGAAAATGATGTATTTATGATAAAAATTGATCGCTCTCAGTTTAAAATTCAACCATTTGACTTAAAATTGAACAAATTAATTTAAAATTAGTCTTTTTGGATTGAAAATGTTATCAATTTCATATAAAATTTGACTATATGGGTAAGAATTTACTTTTTGGTCGAAATGAAAATTTGTGGTTTGAAAATTACATTTTTAGATGATCTTCTTTATTAAAAATTCAATTTTTTGGTTGTTGAATTTTAATAATTTTATTTAAAAATTTAACTTTCTCATTGAAAATCTAATTGCTTTGTTGAAAATTCAATTTCTTTTTTGAAAATTCAACTAGTTTATTTAACATTCAATTATTTTGTGGAACATTAAATTTTTTTGTTGAACGCTCGTCATTTTGGATAAAATTTTTGTCTTTTTCGATTAAGAATTCAACTTTCTTCTGAAAAATTCATCTCCCTAATTATTTTTTAGCTAAAAATTTAACAATTTGTTGAAAATTCATCAGTTATGGTTAAAAATTCATCATTGAAGTTTGAAAATTCAACTTTGTAGTTAAAAATGTCACCTCCTTGTTGAAAATTCCACTATTTTGTTTAAAATTCAACATTTTCTAATTCATCTTCTTTGTTTAAAAATGCAGCTGCTTTGTTGAAAAAATTCATCTTGTCGGATTAAAAATTCATCTTTTTTGGATTGAAAAGTTCTTGTTCAAAAATTCACCTTTCTGAGTTGAAAATTCAACTGTCTTTTAGAAAAATCGTACTTTTAGCTTGAAGGCTCGACCATTCTGATAAAAATGCAACTGTTCGAGGTTGAAGTTAATTATTTTTTGCTTGAAAATTCGTCTTTTTGGCTTGATAATCCAATTTTTTAAATGAAAATTCGATTTTTAGGTTTAAAATTCTATTATTTTCTTAAAATTCAACTACATGGTTGAAAATTAACTTTGTGGTTTGAAAATTCTGAAAATTAGCTCAAATTTGTGTTATTTCTTGACTAAAAGAATCACTTTTGGTGGAAATTATATCTTTATTTGTTAATAATGCAACTGTTTGGTTAAAATTCATAATTAAAGTTGAAAATTCATCTACCTTGTTGAAAATTAACTAACATTTTTCAAAATTTTACTGTTTTGTTGCACTTTTGTACAACAAATTTATTTAATAAAAAAAATGAAAAACAATTTTGACTTTTGAAGTATACCGGTCTAAAAAAATGCTTCGATTCAATAAAGAATATCCATGAAACTGAAGTCAGTTATCCGAAAAAGATGTACAATAGCAATGAGAATGTTAAAAAATTTATTGAATTTGTTATAAACAAATAAGTGAATGAAAATGGTTTCATGAGAATTGGCAGGGATTCGTCACTTGATTCGCACTAAATTTGAACAATCTACGAACAAAAATAGTTTTTTAGTTGAATTACTAACAGTTGATAGATAATTTGTTATTTTAAAAGCAATTTTTATAAACAAATATCCATATCAGGGATTTTTGATGAAATAAATAAAGTTTTTTCTATAGAATCGATCACATATTACTTGAAAATAAAACTTAAATATTATTATATTATATCATATTATTTACTGTAAACTCAATCCACTTGCATTGTGCCCGAAAAATGCTCAAAGAAATGCAAAATACCAGTTTTATGTGAAATTCATACTGAAGAAAGTATTTTTTTTTCTTTTTTTCCAGATTAATTATTTGCATTTATTAAGTTACAAGTTGTAAGGTATTTTTTTTACTCGTTTCCAATTGCTCAAGCAATTAATATTTGTTAAAAACCATTATTTTTGGCCTGTGAATCGTCACAATCAATTATTTTCCAGGATGAATGATACAGTTGATGAATTTTGAGAATAATATTTCTAACTTGCCATACTTGGTAATTATTTAACAATTTTCAATTGTTTACGCAATTGTTTCCCTGAAAATCGTGAAAAGTTATTTTTTTCTGCAATTAACGACACAATTAACGAATGTTAAAAGTTGTATTTTCATTTAGGATACTTGGAAATTAATTAAACAATTTCCATTCTTTTAAAAAATGTTTTTATGTTATTTATAATATGTTTTCTATAAAAATATCCCCTTTTCCAGCTCTATTTGTACGAAAATTTCGGTATCCGTAGCCCCGGTTCAAATTCAACTGAAACATGTTGCTTCTTACCAAAAAATACCAATTTTCAACAAGAAAGTGAAATTTTCAGCCAAAAAAATGAATTTTCAACGAAAATCTAATAGTGTATATTTCAACGAGAAAAAGATTTTTATTTTACATGAAAGACAGTTGAATCGAGCCAAAAAGAAGAATTTAAAGAAAGTGGTTGAAACCTTCACCAAAACAACAAATTTTTAACAAATAGTTAAATTTTCATGCAGAGATACAAATTTAAATTTAAATGATGAGCTTTCGACAAAAAAGATTAAAATTAAACCCAATAGTTGAAAATATCAGTTAGAACTTATACTTGATAATTATAATTGTGGAATATATATTTTAAAGTAAGAGAATCGTTCAGTAGAAACAGTAAAGTATTGTAAGACAATAAACTCAACTGTTTTTTTTTCATAATTTGCCATCATATTTTTACTTTATCTACCAAATTACTTTAGGAATTAAAATATTTTAGACTATTTTAATTTGAAATTGCCGGACCTATGATACTTGGAGTATTAAAACGCTTTAAAGTCTTAACATTTCAAGCAATAATATTACATTTTTGACAAAGTAGAACAACTTTCAACCAAATGGTTGTATTCTCAACAAGAAATATCAATTTACAACCATGAGGATTGATTTCCCACAAAAAAGAACAAATAAAAATTTTCTCAAAAATGCCACAAATGTTAACCAAAAAGCTAAATTTTAACTAAAAATGGAAAGCTAAATTTTCAGATAATAAAATAACTTTGAGACTAAAAAGACACGAATTTTTAACGAAATATTCCAATTTTTAGCAAAAGAGATAAATTTGTGACTCAAATTATGAATCTTCAAAAGATAAGCCCGAAAAAGATAAACTTTCTACGAAAAATATAATAGTTAATATTTCAACAAATAAGATTTTAATTTTGAATGAAATTTTTTTTTTTCATCAAATTACATTTATATGAATTTTTAGAAAATTATTTCAAGCTTCAAATAAGTAGTTATATTTTAAACCAAAATATGAATTGACAATGGAAAATGAAACAGTCTATATTTGAACAAAAAAAGGATTTTAATTTTAAATAAAAAACAGTTATATTTAACACTGAAAGACGAATTTTCAACAAACTAGTGAGAAATAGTTGAATTTAGCCAAAAAAGACCCATAAACGTTCAATAATTAATTTCTTAGTTAAAAATATATTCAAAAATCTTTATCCTTTTTGTGGAATATACATTTGCAGTGAGAAAGAGAAAAAAATCAGTAGAAAATGTACAGCACGGTAGGACAACGATCTCAACAAATTTTTAACAAAATAATTAAATTTGCAACCAAAGAGATGAATTTTGATATTAAATTATGAATCTTCGAATGAAAAAATCAATTTTTAATAAACTTGTTCAAGTTTTAACAAAGCAGTTGAATTTTCAACCATCAAGATGAATTATCTACAAAAAAAGTAATTTTGTATATTTTAACAAACACGGACCATAGTTCAAAATAAAAAACATTTGATTTTAACCAAAACAACACAGATTTTCGAAAAATTAGTTGAATTCACAACCAAAACAGATTATTTTTCGTGTATCTAAAAATATAAACCCTTCTTGTGGCATATACATTCGAATGAAAGAGAACAAAAAATAAGTAGAAAAAGTACAGAATGTTAAGACAAAGATCTCAACTCCTTTTATTATAATTTAAAAATATAATCTTTAGTTGGACTATAAACTCAATCCAATAATTAAACTATATTGGTTTGGAATTCCCATATCTAAGGTATTTGGATTATTAAAACAATTTAAGTTCCTAAAATTTCAAGTAAAAGTATTGCATTTTCAACAAATAGTTATATTTTGAAGAGAAAAGATGAATTTCAGAAACGAAAATTAGTTAGTTTTCAAAATAAAAAGATTAATCTTGAACCAAAAAAGATAAATTTTTAACAAAACAATGGCATGCTTAACCCAAATATCGAATTTTTAACAAAATAGTTTAATTTCAAACAAAGAGATGAATTTTCGAATAAAATTATGAATCTTCAAACAAAAGAATGAATTTTTAACAAAGTAAATTGACTTTACCAAGTAGTAAAATTTTCAACGAGAAATATGAATTCTCTACGAAAAATTCAGCAGCGTATATTTTACTGAAAAAAGATTTCAATTATAAATGAAAAACAGTTGATTTCTACCAAAAAAGGCGCATTTCAAAACTAAATCGTTGAAAATGTTATTGAAGACTCATAGTTTATAATCAATAAACGTTAACTTATCAATTTCTAAGATAAAATGATATTTAAAAACATGAACCAATTTTGTGGAATACGCATTTAATATAAAGAGAAAAATTCAGTAGAAAAGGCACAATATGGCTAGACATTGAACTCAATCAGCTCTATTGCAATTCACTTAAAATGTATATATTACTTATATATATAATATTATACACTTATATTTACTTATATATTGTTAATTTACCTTAAACCTTAATCTATTAATTAAACTATTTTAGACTATTTTTGTTGGTAAAACTTGATTTTTTCGTTGCAGTTAACTGTAAATAACTATTTTTAACAAATTTTTATTATTCAATGTATTCTTTTGCTTTTTCTGCCCCACTGTGCGTCACCCTGCTGGTTTCAAGCTTCGTGTGATATGTGACGAAAAAGGGGAGGGGTGGAAAAAGTTTATGTAAAGTCTCGGTACATATTTATCTCTAAATTTGGCTAAATTCAGAAGCAAGAATTTAAATTAGAGGCTAACTTCCCAATTAGTCACGGAATCATCTGTACAATGATCACCAGTAGTCAGGAGTGCATCGGGTATAATCTGAGTAATAGGAAAAGAGGAACAGAGTGACGAGTACGAATGAGCCACGGATGGCTGATTATGCTCGGGATGTTACAAGAGAGGAAAATAGAGAACGTGAAATTTAATGATAAAGGATTGCATCTTCTGGCAGCTAACTATTGTAAAGGGAATTAAACATTCATGCAATCCTTATTAAATCCTCTTCAATCCTTGTCCTGACTGATAAACATGAGATTATACTTTATCCGACTATAATTGGTAAGATCTGTATGACTTTTATACTTTTAATAAGAATTACCGAATTGTTTTTAGTTGAAGATTTAAAATGATCAAAAGAGAAAAAATAATTTGTTTATATGAAAAAATTCATTGACATTTTTCTTTTTTATTTATTTAATGAATTTATCTTTTTTATTATATGTACTTCAATTTTAAACAGTCCAAGATTTAAATTCAAAATAGTCTGATATGGTTTAATTTTTGGACTGACTGTATCGTTAAATTAAGAATATAATTAATAAAGTGTGATAAAACGAGTTGAGTTCATAGTCTTACCATACTTTGCTTTTTCTACTAAATGTGTATTCCTCCTTTCAAAAGTATATTTCACAAAAATTTAATAATGAATTATTTAATTATGTGCAGTAGACGCAACCTACCCACAGTGGATAGTGCATTTTACAGTTGATAATAATTATTTCAATTTTTAATTAAGATTGAAAAGGAATTTTCTAAACAAATTACTTGTTGAAAATGTGATTTCTGTCATTTTTAATAACTTGACGTTTCTTTAAGCTATGTTGCAAGAAATTTCGATGGAAACAATATTATAAAAAAAAAAATTTTTTACTATGATTATTCTTGGTAATATTATAAACAAAATCAATAAACAAATGCATTATTCCGGCATTTGTCGACGGATTTTTCTTCTCTATTCGAGTCCTTTTAATTCGGAACTTCATAATAATTTTAGGAACATTCATAATTAGTTCATAAACAAATTTTTTCGTCGACAGATGGCCTAATAATGCATTTGTTTTTTTAATTTGTTTAAAAAATCATGAAATTAATGAACGAATTATGAATTTTTCTGAAATTATTATGAGGTTCCCAACTTATAAAACTCATATCGAAGGAAACGAAATTGTTCTGTCGACAAACGCCTGAATAATGCATTTGTTCATTAAATTTGTTTATAATATCAACAAGACTAATCCTAAGAGAAATTTTGTTCGTTATCACATTGTTTTCATCAAAATTTCTTGCAATATGACTTTATAAAACGTAAAATTATTAAAAATCATAAAAAACAAATTTTCAACAAATAATTTGTTTATAGAATTTTTTTTCATCGTATATTGGTGAAACATATTTATCAATTGTAAATCTATAAAACGGGGATGATTGCAACAATTTTCCTATTATTGATGATCCCCGGGAAACTGAAATATAAAAAATTTCCATTTTTTCTGCATATTTGTTCATTTATAAAAAAACTGAAAAACTATATGAAAATTTAGGCTCGGCAACTTTCTTTGGAATTCTATCAGGTTTAATCAGAAAAATCTTATTTAAACTATAAACCAAAAAATATTAATTTTCAATTAACAAAACAAAAACAATTTTCAACGAAGTTGTTCAATTTTCAAATAAGCTACATGAATTTACACACAAAAGTTAAAATTTTAACTGAAAAATATTAATATTTAATTTCCAAACATATAAATAAGATTTTAATTTTTAACATAAAACAGTTGATTTCGACACAAAAAAAAATTATAGAAAATTGTTGATACCTCAGCAAAAACAAAGAAATTTCTACAAAATAGTTAAATTTTTGAACAACGAGATGAATTTTCTTAGGAAAATATTATAGTTGATATTTCGAGAAATAAATATTCTAATTTCAAATACAAAATAGTTCTTTTCAACCAAAAATGACAAAATTTTCAACAAAATAGTTAAATTTTTAACTCAAATGACTTTTCGATGAAAATAATTAATATTTCAACCACAATTTTTAAAATTTTGACAAATTTTTCAAATAATTAATTTTCCACTAAAAATATAACATTTGGCATTTCAATCAATCAATATTTTTATTTTAAATAAAAATCAGTTGATTTGAACAAAAAAGATGTATCCCCCCAAAAAAAAGATGTAATGGCTTAGATTTCTACAAAAAATCTTGATTTTTAATAAAATAGTTCCTTTTGACCAAAAAATAGGAACTTTCGACAAATTATATGAATTTTAGAACGAAATGACTTTTCAAATAAATTTATCAATCTTCAAGAACAAAAAAAAAATAATTTTTTACGAAGTAGTTCAGCTTTCAACCTGGTACTTCAATTTTCGGACAAAATCGATGAATTCTCGACAAAAAAATATATTACTTTATATTACAACCAAAAATATTTTATCTTATATGAAAATAGTTAAAGTCAACCCGAAAAAAAAGGAATTTTCTACAAGATGATTGAATCATTGGTCAAGGCAACGATTTTTCAACGAAGTAATTGCATTTAAAATCATCGAAATGAATTTTCCACCAAAATGATGGATCTGAAAAAAAATGTTTCAATTTGAGAGTTTAATTTTCAGCCAAGTAGTTGAATTTTGAACCAAAAAAGGTGAATTTTTTACAAAAAATATAATATTAGATATTTCAACGCATAAATATTCTAATTTTGAATAAATAAACAATTGATTTCAACAAAACAGATGAATTCCCAACCAGAAATTTAATGGTTTACATTGAAAAAAAAATTATTTCAAATAAAAAGAGTTGAAATCAGCCGAAAAAGACGAATTTTCTATCAGAAAATTGAATCCATGCCGAAAAAAATCAAAAAACATTTTAATTTTAAATAAAAGGAAAACCAGTTGATTTCAATTAGAAAGATGAATGATCAACGAAAAAAGAAATGGTTTATATTTCAACCAAAAAATTGTATTTTAAATTAAAACAGTTCAATCCAACCAAAAAGTCAGAATTTTCTACAAAACTATTCAAATCTCAACCAAAGCAAATTACTTTTCAACCAAATGGATTTTCAAACAAGAACGATGGAATTACAACAGAAATGTTGCATTTTCAACTAAAGCTTTTTATTTTAAATAAGCGAAAAAAATTTAATACAAATTTTTAATTTTCGAAATAAAATGTAATTTTTGACTGCCAAACAGTTGAATTTTCATTTGAAAGAGGATGAGTTTTTAACAAGATGGTTTGATTTTTAATAAAATATGAAAATTTTCAACAAAATAATGATAAGACCAATTTTTGAAACCAAGAAAGATGAATCAATTCAAAATATATCATAAAGTATTATAATTAATATATTGAATATTATAAATTATTATAATTATTATATATATAATAACTATTATTATTAAAAGTATCTAAGTGAAAAAGTATATTTCAGCAAAAATATAAAATAATTTAGTGAGTATAATTCTAGTTTAAGAAACGACTACGAATTTATCAATCTGAAAAATACGGCTGGCAGATGCATAAAATCTTTCTTTATTTTCTCAGTAATAAAAAATCCAAGTCTCATTTCACTTTTAAATCCTATGCAAAGACGAAATGTGGCAATGACAGAGACTGTAAAAAATGAGTAATTGGCAAGTAAGAGAATACTTTTCCAAAAATAATATGGATTTCTTCATTGAATTTGAGATGTTTCGAAACAAAAAGAGATCGAAAGCGAAGAATATCAGTCTGGAAAAAAAAACTTTTCATTCTTTTCGACATTGCTCATGGATCAAGTCAAATGTCAAATTATTGTTCACATTCCTTTCATGGTGCAGTTGAACCCAATCTGAATGAAAGTTGAATGCAAATGAAATTTTTTGTTGTAAGTAGTAATTTTTTAAGGAATATGAAAAATAATTATATTTTTCTGATTTGCAAGCGACACGACCAGACTTTTATTCAATGGTAGAACCCATAATGTATGATGTGTATTAATGTAAAATTGTAGAGAGATGTTGAATTCCAAGCTTATTTACGACTGGGAATGGTGAATTGAAATTACTTGAGTATTAGGAAAAATAATGTTCTTCTAATTCCAAATCAGACGTACCGGACTTGTCGGAAGTGTCGCTGGGGAATCAGAAAAATAACATTATTTTTCCTAATCCTGAAACATATTTTATTCGTCATTCCCGGACTTAAAAAAACTTGGATTCCAACATCTCTTTATAATTTTACATTAACACATATTGACTAGTGAAAGTGTGCTACCATCTAGCATTATGGGTTCTACCATCAAGCATTATGGGAATTATAAAAAAATTATTATTTTTTCTAATCCTCAAAAATGTTTCATTCATCTCTTCTGGTCGTAAAAAAAATTGAAATACAACATCTGTCCGAAATTTTCCATCAACACATATTGATTAGTAAAAGTGTGCTACTATCACGCATTATGGGTTCTACCATCAAGCATTGTGGGGATTAGAAAAATATCATTATTTTTTCTAATCCTCAAACATGTTTTATTCATCATTTCTGGACGTAAAAAGATTAAAATCAAACATCTCTCCATAATTTTACATCAACGTATGTTGAATAGTAAGAGTGTGCTACCATCAGGCATTATGAGTTCTACCAATGAAAGAAGTCTGGACGAATGGCTTATAAATCAGAAACAATTAATATTTTTTCCAATCTTCAAAATATTGTAATTCATTATACCCAGACTTAAAAAAAAAAGCTTGGAAACCAACATTTGTCTTTAATTTTACATCAAAACATATTGACTAGTAAAATTGTGCTACCATCAAGCATTATGGGTTCTACCAATGAAAGAAGTCTGGACATATGGCTTATGAATATAAAAAAAATTATTATTCTTCCTAATCTTCAAAAAATTATGATTCATTATTCCCGAACGTAACAAAAATTGAATTCCAACATCTCTTCATAATTTTACATGTACACATATTGACTAGTTTAAGTGTCCTACCGTCAAGCATTATGGGTTCTACCATCAAGCATTATGGGATTTAGAAAAATAGAATTACTTTTTATAATCCTCAAAAATGTTTCATTCATCACTTCTGGTCGTAAAAAAATTAAAATACAACATCTGTCTGAAATTTTGCATCCGCACATATTGATTAGTAAAAGTGTGCTACCAATAAGCATTATGGGTTCTACCATCAAGCATTATGGGAATTAGAAAAATATCATTATTGTTTCTAATCCTGAAAAATGTGTCATTCATCATTTCTGGCCGTAAAAAGAATTGAAATCCAACATATCTTCATAATTTTACTTTAACACATATTGACTAGTAAAAGTGTGCTACCATCAAGCATTATGGGAATTAAAAAAATGTAATTTTTTTTCTGATTCTCGAAAATGTTTTTATTCATCATTTCTGGACGTGAAAAAATTTAAATTCAACATCTATCAATAATTTTACATCAACGCATATCGACTAGTAAAAGTATGTACCATCAAGCATAGTGGGTTCCACCTTCAAGCGTTGTAGGAATTGAAATAATACAATTATTTTTTCTAATTCTCGAAAATGATTTATTTATCATTTCTGGACGTAAAAGGATTGAAATCCAACATCTCTCCATAATTTTACATTGAGACATATTGACTAGTAAAAGTGTGCTACCATCTAGCATTATGGGTTCTACCATCAAGCATTATGGGAATCTGACAAATATTATTTTTTGTTTTAATCCTCGAAAATATTTCATTCATCATTTCTGGACGTAAAAAAATTGAAAACGAACATCTCTGCATAATTTTACATTAACACATATTGACTTGTAAAATTTTGCTACCATCTAACATTATGGGTTCTACCATGAAGCATTACCGGAATGAGAATAATATTATTTTGTATTCTAATCCTCGAAAATGATTCATTCATCATTTCTGGACGTAAAAATAAAGAAATCCAACATCTCTCCATAATTTTACAGTAACGTTTATTGAATAGTAAAAGTGTGCTACCATCAAGCATTATGGGAATTAGAGAAATATAATTTTTTGTTCTTATCCTGGAAAATGCTTCATTCATCATTTCTGGACGTGAAAAAATTGAATTTCAATATCTCTCCATAATTTCCAATGAACAAATATTGACTAGTAAAATTGTTCTACCATCAAGCATTATGAGGTCTACCATTGAAAGAAGTCTGAACGTATCGCCTAAAAATTAAAAAAATACCAATATTTTTTCTGATTCTCAAAAATGATTGATTCATAATTCCTAAACGTAAAAAAAATTAAATGCCAATATCTCTCCATAATTTTACATCGACACATAAGTACTAGTAAAAATGTGCTACAGTCAAGCATTATGGGTTCTACCATCAAGCATTATGGGAGTTAGGAAAATATAATTATTTTTTCCAATCCTCAAAAATATTTCATTCATCATTTCTGGACGTAAACAAAAATTCAAATCCAACATCTCTCCATAATTTAACATTAACACATATTGACTGATAAAAGTGTGCTACCATCAAGCATTATGGCAAACAATCATGAAGAACAAAAAAATTCCATTAGCATTCTATTTTATTAATTTCAAATTTCCAAATTGATCTTATTGCAGGAAGAAACAACGTAAGAAATTGGGAGAAAATTAAATTTTTATTTTGACAATAGAAAACTAGTTTTTCACTGAAAATTTAAAATTTCGATTTTTGGTCGAAAACTTATCTTTTTCGGTTGGAAATTCAACTATTTTTTCAAAAATTTGTCAATTTGATTGAAAATTATTCTTTTTTGATTAAAAATTAAACTACTTTAGTAAAATATGAACTATTTTGTTGAAAATATATATTTTTTCAGTTCAGGATTAATTTCTTCAGTGGATAATTTGAATATTTTGTTTAAGATTCCTTTTTTTTATTGAAAATTAATTTTTTCCAATGAGTATTCAACATTTCAATTTTTTGCTGAAAATTGATCTTTTTAATTTTCAAATTCACTTATTGGTTCAACAATTTGTCTATTTGGTTAAAAATTCCATTTTTTTGGTAGAATACAAATTTTTGTGAACGAAAATTCAAAATTTCGATTTTTGATCAAAAATTGATCTTTTCTAGCGGAAAACTCAACTATTTGTTTAAAAATTTGTCGATCTGGTTGCAAATTCTTTCTTTTTTTTTTTGTTGAAATTTCTTTTTTTTTTTGATGATGAAAATGAATTTTTTTCACTTAAAATTTAAATTTTGTATTTTCCGTCGAAAATTGAACTTTTTCAGTCAGAAATTCTACTATTTGTTTGGAAATGTAAACCATTTTATTGAAAATTCCATTCTTTTTGTAGAAAACTAATTTTTTTATCAAAAATTTAACATTTCTATTTTTGGTCGAAAATTGATCTTTCTGAGGTGAAAATTCAGCTACTTTAGTAAAACATGAATTAATTTATTTGAAATATATATTTCTTTAGTTCTTTGGACAAATCACTTTGGTTAGAAATTTGACTTTTTGTTCAAATTTTTTATCTTTTTTTTTGTGAAAATAATTATTTTCTTACTGAAATTTTGAATTTCGACTTTTGGTCGGAATTTGATCTTTTTCGGTTAAAAATTCAACTACTTGTTTGAAAATTTATGAATTCTTTGGAAAATCATTGCGATTTTGTTAAATCTTCATTTTTCTTGTTCCGTTACATAACCTCAAAAACAGCTAAAAAACGCGTTTTTTGCACTTTTAGGTTAGGATATCTTAAAAACCTGACGTACAGGAGCAATTTTGAGTTCGGATTCGGATTCAGCGCATCAAAATCCTTCGGAAATCTTTGGTCTGCTTTCTGGCTTGTGACTTTTGTTAAATTTTGTCGGACTGTGTTTTTCTTGCGAACGATGCAAGCGATCATAAAAGAGTGTAAGAGGTATTTTTTGTAGATATTCTTAAAATAAGCAGCCTTTTTTTTAGAATTTTGGCGAAACTGTCGTTTTTAAGAAAAATGCGGAAATTCAATTTTTCGAGAAAACTGTATAATTTGAACTGAATTCGGTCTAGTAGTTTTTTCCCCATATTTTTATTACATAATTGTTTAAAACATTGTTTTGAAAAAGTGTGTCCGGATACTATCAAAAAATGGTAGATTCTGCTATAGATTTTTTCCATTGTTGAAAAAAATCGTATACAATTAGAAAAAAAATCTTCTAGACACTATAATTTGCTGCTAGAATGCACTTTTACAAAATTCTACAATTAATCACAATTTTTTCAAATAGAAATTTTCAAATGACTATTGATTGTATTTCATTGTGAAAATACATTTTCACCAGGATTGTTAAGTTAATTTCTTAGGGTGTTTTTCTTAACTTTCCCATATATTTTTTCATTTGTTCTCATTTTTAACGTCAATTTGCAATTTTTAAGAAAAAATAAAATAAGCTTATTGTATCTTATGTTCTAGTATACTCCTTGAGATATCCTGTGAAAGCATAAAAAACTACTGCACAACGGGCAGATTAAGATTGCCTGTCAATCATCCCTGTATACCTTTTCTCTTAATATTCCGTGAGGCGGATATTGTCTTACTTGCACGGAGCTTGAAGTAAGTTGTGCAGTCTGGCCAGTGAAAACCTATTCTTGAAACTTAGCTTATATTATACCAGCATAAACTGAAGATATTGAGAAATCAATTTTATACAAAGATATTAATATAATCAGAAAAAAATTTTATTACAAAATTCTGTTCAACACATTTTAAATAGGACTGCTATGTATAATATATAATGGGATTATCAGTAAGTTTGCGTATTTTTGTATAGTCTTTGACACATGATGACTTTGAGAAGCTCTTCGCCTGGGGTGATTGCCAGAGAGATTGATTAGCGACCTGTGTCGGAGCAGTGTTGCGAAACGAACGTGTTATTTAAATAAGCAACACAAGAATTCTAGATTGATCTAAAAAATGTATATTTCTCATATATGAATTCCTTTCTCGCCCTCAGTATACCGAGGCTAGAATATTTTTAGAAATTTTTTTAAATACACTGGAAATCCCATTTGAGTGCGGTTTCGGGCATGGTCCTAAATGGCCTTCACTTAAATCGGACACAACATTCGCTCGCTCCGAACGTAAACATTCAGGGCCGCGTGAAGCATTTCTCATGGAATAAATGCATGCTAACAGCTGACGCAACTTGACGCAACTAACACGCTGAGGGTAATGTCCACTCTATCACTATGCTGCTGTTTGTCATGCACGACTAAGCACCACCTCTCTTCCGGACATGCGGTCCTTGCATCACCAAAATGCCGATGACTGAAATTCGAGATATAACGTAAATGGGAGTTACCTAAATGGGATCTCTAGTGTATTTAAATTTCTTCACGAATAAGATCTTTTTGTGCATAGAACAAAAACGCGTTTTCATAACTTTAAATACCGAAAAAATAAAATATGTATAGTATATATTATTGGAACAAATTTTTCAATACAGCTTTGCTGTAAAGGATGCACCAATAATTTTGTCGCAATTATGAATAATCGGCTTTGAAATTCAGGTAATCTCTCATTAGCTCCGGTTGATCACCTCTTTTATTTAAACGTCGACGATAACAATTGCATTGTTCTCGCTTTCTCTTTAAAATGACAGAAATTTGTAGATGGAATTAATTTTAAATCGGGCCGGCTGTGCATGCTGAATTCACGGAATCATTTCGGGACAAAAAGATGGTGATGCAATTTATAAAAAATTTGTTGACATTTTTTTTCAAGTGTTGCTGTATATAAACTATTATTGATATTTGAATTTTTCTTCTTCATTGTGATACATATTTTTTATTTTTATTTTAAATCCAGAAAATTAAACAAAATGTAAAAACTGACAAACTGGCGGTGATTTTTTTGGAAATCTTTAAACTTAATTTTCTCTAAAATTCGTGACATTCTTCTTCCCGCCATCCACACAAACGCAAAGCCTTACTTAAAAAATAGACACTCTCTTATAAATTTTGCACTTCAGATTAAAATAAGTGATTTTTAAAAAGCGTGATGCAAAATTGGAAAAAGATTCATTTTTAATGACTTAGATTCAAGTTTGAATTCATAATTATTAAAGCTTTAAATTCAGAATCATATATTCTCAACAATTTTAGAATTATCAAATTTTAAAGGTTGAAAATGTCAAATTCTCCAATTTTAAACGATGAAAATGACACTGATTTTTTTACAGAAATCTCATTTTTTAGTTCGAAGTGTGTCGCCGTTGCGAATTTCAGAATGATAAGTCCAATATTTTTCAGTAACTTGGCTAATTGTCCCGAATTTTCAGATTGACTAAACACAGCCTTTTTAGTTTAGAAAAATATATCCAATCATTTTGAATGGCATAATGAATAGCATAATCTTTAAAAATTTTATAATTATAATTGTCAGCATCAAAAGCTTAAATTCGATAATATTGGTTTTTGAGTTTCTTCGTTTTTAAGTGCTCAATCAGGAACGTTACAAATTTCTAAATGTATACTTTTGTTAAATTGGTGTTGTTGAGCAGGTAAAAACAATAAAAAATGTACAGTTTTCAATGCGTCGGTGAAATTAATTAATTTTTACAGGCATTATATTTAAACTTGTTCTCGGGGATTTCCAATTTAAAATCGCAGAACGTGGTAGGCTACTACTTTACAATTAGTGTCTAGTTTTTAAGTCCTACATGGAATTATTATTAGGAATTGAATAAAGGTACACAAAATTTGACTGTTTTTAAATTAAGTTTTTTTAATTGAAAAGAAATCTTAGTTTATTTCCTTTTAACTCTTTTAGTTAAAAAAAATCAACATATTAGGACTAATTTGATATCAAATAAAAAAATTTTGTTTTCACTACAGTTTCGATAAGGTTCTTCATGCCCTTTCTATTGAACAAAATAAGTTTTTATTTATATTAGGAGAGTCAATAAATCGCTGAAAAAGACAGTATCCGTACAAAACCTACTGAGCGCTTATTTTCACGAATAAATAATAATGTGTCCACTTTTTAAGCTTTTTTCAGAAAGAAAAAAGGAAAAAAAGAACCCTGATTTCGACAAAAATTTAATGGATTTTTTATCTTTATTTTCAAAGGTCAAATATTTTTTGTAAACAATGATCATTATTAATGGAAAGTCTGTACACTTTTTAATACTTATTTCCGGAATTGTTCCAATTTGACGGCCGTTGGCTTAAAACTGTTTATTTTTTAAAATTAAATATTCAAAACTGTACAATAATTGTAGACATACAGAATTTGATCCCATTCAACTCACTAACAATGTTAAAAATACAAAATTCCCTCTTCCAATTCAAAAAAAATTTTAAACGCAAAATTACCTTCCTTGAAACTCACTAAAAAAGTTAAAAATAAAGAATGAGCCTCTTCCAATTAAAAGAAACTCAAAAATAAAAAATTCGCCCCTTTTATCTTAAGAAAAATGTGAAAATCACAGAATTTCCCCCCTTCAACTCAATAAAAATGTTGAAAATAAAAAATTTCCCTATTCGAATTCGGAAATAAATTAAAAGCAAAACTTTCCTTTTCCATTTCAGAAACAAGTTAAATTACAAAATTTCCTTACTTCCAATTCAATAAAAAATGTTCCTCTACTGATAAAGAAAAATGATTGAAAATAAAAAATTCTTTCCTTTCATCATTGAATATTCGTAAGGCCGGCTTCATACCGCACAAATATACAGTTCGCAATAAGAATGTTAAATATAAAAAATTTGCCTCTTTCAATCGAGACAAAAATTAAAAATGAACATTTTTAAACTCAAAAGAATTTCAGATCAAACTCATTATAAACTGAATAATTTCATGTGATATTGAGTGGGTGATATTTAAAATGATTGTGAAGGTTTTTCTGCTCAAAACTTTAAAAATTATAGTATTAACATTCAATTTATAAACCACAAAAACATATGGTAGTTGAGGAATAATTCTCAATACATTAGACGGTTCCTAATTCTTAATTTGATAGTATTAAATATTTTATATATTTATGAATTTAAAATCGTTTAACTTTCATTTTATATACTTCAGATTTCATCCACATGTCCCCTTCTGTCTTAACACTTCTCAACTCCTCTTCCAGATCTTTCTCTTTTTCCTCCTCTTTCTTCTTACATATCAACCTAAACTCCTTCCTCATTTCCACATTCTCCTCCCTTTTTGCAGTTCCTTCTTTCCACTTCTTGTACTTCCTTTTTACCTTCCTTTTCATGGTTTTACATTCTCCATCCCACCACGGCTTCACCATTCCTTTCTTCTTCTTTTTAAATACCTTCTTTTGCGCACACCCTTTTACATTGTTTTTCATATCCTCCCATATCTCTTCTACCACCTCTCATTCAAAGCGAACCTTCCCTAACTGCTTCTGATATTTCTCTATCGCCTCCCTCGTCCAGCTCACCCTAACCCCCGTCGACTTTTTTTCTCCATCTTGCCATCCGCCTCTCCCCTCTTACCAACAACTCTAATGGTTGATAGTCTGATTCTACCTTCCCTTCTACTGTGAATCTCTCTGTCTCCTCCCACCCTTGCACATCATGACCACATAGTGATACACCTACCTTATTCACATACGTGTATTCTCCCTCTTCGTCCCCTGTTACCATACCATTCGTCACTGCCCAACCTCTATCCTCCATCCAGTCCCTTAGAATCTCCCGTTGCTTATGTATTATCGTATCTTTCGATCTACTTTAAAAACTCTCCCCTTCCATGTAAATGAATTGACCGCCTTCCCTCCCCTACCTCGCATTAGAGCCCCGCCCCCAGTACCACAATACCCTCCTTTCTTTAACCCTTCCCATCCCATCCCTATTGCACACTGTCACAAACTTACACGTCACCCCACCTATATTAACTGCCCTCATTTGCACCCCCTACCCTCTACCCCATAATCAACTTCTTCCTCCAATCCATCCCTAACCCCCGTTATAATTCACCCGCTAGCCCTTCCTTTCTTCTTCACTCTGAGCGCCTCCTGAAGCCTTCACCTGTACCCCCTTGGCAGCCATGGTTCTATTCTCTCCCATTCCTTTCTCTCTACCCACGTCTCTACCAGTCCCACAACATCAAATTACTGGATATACCTCAAGAAATCCTCATCTTTCTTCTTTACCTCTGCTACGTTCCAGTACAGCACCTTCACTACTCTCCATCCTGCATCAACCCCCCCCCGCCCTACTTCCTACGAAACAAATTCCCCTGCACTTCTTTCAACAACTCTTTCTCCTCGTCACACACACACACATTTTCTCATCTACTTTTATTTTCCGAAACCCTACCTCTGCCGCTCTCCCTTATTCTTCTTTCTCCTAGCCATGTCGTTCAGCATTCTCTGCACCTCCCACTCCTTCCGCGTCAACATGCTCTTTCTATGGCCATGGGACGAGTGGGTCACGTGACCGGCTTCCTACCTTACCGACACTTTTTTCCTTTATAAACTTTTTTTTTTTGCTTTTTTCATAATTATACAAATTTAGGACCAGAGCCTCGTTTCTTAGTGCGTCACGTGACCCACTCGTCACATGGTCTTAATAATAATAACCTGGAAAATTGTTTGATAATTGGGAAATGACCAACACAATTTTTGTTTATATGTAAGCTACCTTGAAATTTCTGGGATTTATATTGAGAATTAGACTGCTAATACTGTACAATACTTTTTAATTGATATCCTTAATGATTCAACAATTTTAAATTGATATCCTCACGAATCAATACAAGTTTCAAATTCAAATATTAAAAATGTCAAAATCATTTATCATATGATAGTTGGCTTTATATTTATATATTCTAAATTGTTTGGTATCAATTTTAGTAAGTTTTAAATTTAATAATATCAGATATAAATATTGTAAATGGTTTGATTTCGATTTTAAACCTAAAAAATTGTCTTATATTCCAAATTCTTCGAAATAGTAGAATATGAAGATGAAAGACGCAATTTTCAGTTTAAAGGATTTGTAACTAAACAATTTTGAATTAAATGCCTCCAGAATAAATTTAAAACAATGAAACATTAAGAAAATAATTTTTCAAGTTCATGCTTAAAAAATAAGAAGATGTTAGAACTAGACATTAAAAATAAAATTATTCATTATTTGAAAATGTTCCACAATTTTGAGAATTTCAAACTTAATTTAAAGAAAATTTCGAATCGAAATCCTTAAAATTGTGCAATTTCAAAAATTGAAATCATAGCGATCTTATTCTTTATTCCAATTGTTAATTTTGATTTTTTAATGTAATATTTGAAAAGAAGTGTCTGCGTGTACCGAAAAAATTAGCTCTTCGTACCTGATTAAAATTAAAATAAATAACAATTTTAATTTTCTATAATATTAATTTTTAATTTTCAATGGTTACACAATTAAAGTTGTGAATGTTCATTAGGGAGGGTCGAAAATAAATACTTTTGGAATTCGAAATCGCTACAACGCGGAAAAGTAGCGTATTGGTGTCCTAAAAAAGTATAATTAATTTGGAATCGGTCGACATGCAGCTTAGTTACCCGCACTCGAAAAAAAGGTTGTAAAAATTTCTTGTTTCCAGAGTTTTGAAATTTTATTGAGTTTCAATTTTTTTTTCATACCTGGAGGTAAAAAAAGTCTTCTCAATTTTTTTTTGATTATAATCTGTAATTTTCTGAGAGATAAGTCCTATTTAATTTACTATTGTTTTCGGAAATTTTTTTAACACATTTGCAAATAGGAGCAGAATTATTTGAGGTATATGAAAACTTTTTAGTGACAAAAATTCATTAGGCAAAAGATCCCCAAGACATAGGAATGAAAATTGGCAATACAGCGAATTTTTAAATTTTCGATTTTGGAGTTTAAAAAATTTTCTGAGCATGTGTGGGGTTTTTAAACATAGAAATACACTAGAAAAAAAATCCACAAGACCCAGGAATCGAAGTTGGCAATACAGCAAATTTTAAAAATGTTGATTTTGGTATTTGATGAACTTATCTTTATAACTTGTAATTTAAACATTTTTCTGAGCATGTGTGGGGTTTTTAAACATAGAAATATACTAGAAACAAAAATCGACGACACAGCGGCGTTTCTTTTTTTTAAAATTGTTTTCTAGTGTAGTTCTAGGCTTAAAAATTCCACACAAGCCCGAAAAATGTTAAACTTATAAATAAAAAATTAATTATGTTAGATAAAAACCCCACACATGCTCACAAAAATGTTTAAACGACAGGTTACGAAGATAAATTCATAACATGCTAAAATAAAAATTTTAGAAGTTCACTGTATTGTCAATTTTGATTCCTGAGTCTCGTGGATTTTTTGTCTAATGAATTTCTGTCACTAAAAAGTTTTCATATGCCTCAAATAATTCTCCTCCTATTTGCAAATGTGTTCAAAAATTTTTTCGAAAACAATGGTAAATTAAATAGGAATTATCTCTCAGAAAATTATAGATTAAAATCCGAAAAAAATTGGTAAGACTTTTTTTACCTCCAGGTATGTAAAAATAAATTGAAACTCAATAAAATATAACAACTCTGAGAACAAGAAATTTTTGAAACATTTTTTTCGAGCGCGGGTAACCAAGCTGCATGTCCATCGATTTCAAATTAATCATACTTTTTTAGGACCCCACTATGCTACTTTTCCGCATTATTGTGATTTCGAATTCCAAAAGTATTTGTTTTCGACCCACCCTAATGTTCATGTTGTACGCTGAATTTTCAATTTTTCCGTTCCATAAGTTTTAATTTTACAACTCAACTGGAAATGATTGGGTTTTGTAAAGTATAAATTTACGATTTGAACATTTTACATATTTAAAAAATTTAAATTTACTTAAAATAGTTGAAATTTTGAAGGATTTTAATATAAACAAGTTTTAATATCACAATTCTCAGTAATTAACCACTTTTGCATTTTTAAATGAAGTTTGGATTTGTTTAATTTTCAATGTTCCGTAAAAGTAATTTTTTCAGGTTCAAAGTTTATCAATTAAAATTACTTTCTTTTGAACGTTTTTTAGAATAATTGAATTTTAAAGGTTTATAATTGAATATTTTTCCATTTTGACTGATGAAAATGACGATGAATTTATTTTTTGATCTTAGAAAAAATTTTCTAATCAATTTTAATATTACACTATAATTTGGTTACGTACAGCACATGTAGAACTTAGAAATAATTAGATATAATTAGAAATAATACAATTTGGATAAACTTACGAAAAGCGCATACCTCCGAATAATTGGAAACTCCGTATATCCATGTATTTTGACGCGCTGATTACGAAAGTGATAGTGAAAATACCCGCAAATTTGAATTTCAAAGTCAAAACCAAAGAAACTATAAAAATGTCATGTTTTATCCGTTTATTTCAGTCTATAATTAAAATTCACAAAGAAGCTTGTGATAAAGATGGTAGATCTTCTAAAAATACATATTTTATGTTGAATACATTTTTCCTCTACGACTGACAGTTTTCGAGAAAATGGGCGCTAAATATTAAAAATAACGGAAATACAACACAATGTGTAGCGGTGAGACGTTGGAAAGGGGTAGGGCTTTGACCGAAATTATTTCTGTAATCAATCACAGGATTGCCTTCCCGCCCCATGGAGACGTTGGAAAGGGGTAGGGGTTTGCACAACATTATTTCCTAGACCACTCGCAAGGTTTCCTTCCCGCTCCCACGAGACATTGGAAAGGGGTAGGGGTTTGTACAACATTATTTCTGTGACCAGTCCCAGGGTTTAACCGAAATTATTTCGGTAACCAGTCACAGGGGTGTCTTCCCGCCCCGACGAGACGTTTGAAAGGGGTAGGGGTATGTACAACATTATTTTTGTGGCCAGTCCCAGGGTTTCCTTCCGGCTTCCACGCGACATTGGAAAGGGGTAGGGGTTTAACCAAAATTATTTCTGTAAGCCATCACATGGTTGTTTTTCCACCCCCACGAGATGTTGGAGAGGAGTAGGGATGTTACCTACATTCTTTCTGTGACCAGTTACGGGGGTGCCTTTCCGGTTTCATGACAAGGTGGAAAAGGGTTGGGGTTTGACCAACATTATTTCTGCGACCAGTCACAGGGGTGCATTTTAGCCCATAAGAGACGTTGGAAAGGGGTAGTGGTTTGACCGAAATTATTGCTTGACTAGCCAAGCTTATGAAAAATATTTGACTACCGAATTTCGGGCCGACGAGACACTTCGTTGATTAAAATTTTATAATATAAAATAGGTCTATAATTACAAATATATTTATTGCCGGTGCACAAGCAATTGGGTTTTATACTGTTCCTGTATACAATCTAGGAAATTGTTATTGTTCAATTTACTATTTAATACACTGCTGAAACTGAAGTTGATGGCACTCTAAAGCTTATACATATAATAATTATAGCTAATAAACTCATCCGTATTGTGACATACTGTTTTGATATTCTGGTATATGCTTCCGTGAATTTGTTTCCAGAAACTATATAAATTTTTATAGTATCTTTACTTTACGATGCCGTAAAAATATGCAAATATACACAAATGCAAGATTTCGCTTGATATGTGCAATAATTATGAGGGTAGCGTTGACGTCAGCTTTATCGATATATGCAAAATTTACTGACGTCAGTCTATTCGATGTATGGCTCCAGATATAATGATTTCTTCACGATAAATTCCTACTATTCTATTTTATTTTTTTATAATATTTAATGATAAAAACCCTATATTATGTAAGTGTGGCTCATAAAATTTTAAAATTATTTTAAAATTCCTTTGAGAACATTGATATTCGTTCTCGGCTTTAGGGTCAGGTAAATTGAAAAGAATCAAAATGCTTCAAACGTTCTGGCACACAATGGAGGCCCTCACTAGTGAATTTGACTGAATCTGTAAAAATTACATTATTTCTTGTGGGAACGCAATTTATAATTGAAAGTGTTATTCTTTCGTAATATCGTAGCTTTAAAATTGGCCGAGCCTTAGACGTCCGGACAGTCCGACATTACCTTTAAAATTATATAAATTTTAATTATTTTCAAGGTCTTAAGGTTTCGTAGCCCCGGGTACAAACCCTTACATTTTCGGTCGGGTGTCCGTCCGTCCATCCATCTGTCCATCTGTCCATCCGTCCATCCATCTGTCCGTTGTACTTTTTTCCAAGGAGGGAAAATGATGGGTGGAGTAAAAGGGGAAGTGAAGAAAAATTAGATAGGGGAGGTCGGGGAAGAAAGGGAAGAAAGGGAAAACGAGGGGAAATGAGGTGTAGATCTTTTTGAGGTGCACAATTTTTATCTATTCATCTCTTTTCGTATCTTGCATAGTTTAGCCGCTAAATCGAATTTTTGATTTCTCATTATTTTTTGTTCGATCAAAATTAAAATTTTCTATTTTCCAAGAAAATTCCAAACATTGTTATGATAATCTTGCAGGGCTTTCAAAAAGCAACGTTTTTCTTCGACTTTTTTCATATCGTGCGTTGTTCAGCTTAAAATTTTCATTTTATTTATTTTTTTTTTCATTTTGCATATGCTATAACTCTGATAATTTTTTTTTATCGAAAAAAGTCGAAAGGATAAATTGTTCGTCTGTCTGATTATTACGAATAGCCGTACATAGAATTTTTAAATCTTGAATAATATAGTTATAAAAATGTTGAAAATGCTCTAATTTTTTAAATTTTTATCCCAAATGGCTGGTTAACGAACTTGCTCTTTCTTTTTGGCCTCAAAACGTCGACATTTGATGGAATCCGCGAAAGTCATTTTTCACATAAAACCAATACCTTCTCATTCAGGTGAGAATTTAAAAAGAGGAAAGGAAAAAAGGCAACCTCCAAATCGCCTTTCTTCCTTTTTAGTTCAATTTTTTTTATCACAACCAGAAAAACATTTACGAAAATCTACCAAGGTTGAAACATCTGGAAGTGTGTCACTGACAAACAGTGAGATTTCAATGGTGCACTGAGTGGAATTCCGTCACTGGTTTAATCAGTGAGGTTCTCTGGTTACTCAGTATCAGTAGTCATCTGGTCGTACGTGTTGTCGTCCGTCAGCTGGTTAGGTATGACACTTATCATTCATCACTTTTGTGCTAACTCTTGCAAAATTATTGTTATTTAAACCGCGCTTTACTCTCACAACAATAAATGAGGGGAGGGAGTCATCGTGGCTCAGACGGAAAGGCCCGTCATTTCGTCAACAAATCGCGTCGCGCAAAGTCAAACCCAAGTAGCCGGGGGCTTCTCCACTTTCAAGGAAAATATATTATATGGAGCTTATTGCCTCAAATTCTTTTCCTAAATCGAACTTCCATTTACAAGCACTTAAAACAAAATTCAAAATAATTCTTTGAAATAATTCACGAACATTAAACAATTTCATTTTCCACATCAGTCACTTTGATGAATTTCAATTTGTAAAAGTGTATGTTTTAGACTTTACAATTTTTTTAAGCGTGGAAGAAATTGTTGGAGTTTGAAAAAATTAGATCGCAGGAAAAGAAAAAAAAAACCTGTAAGAGAAAAAAAGGTAACTGCAAATGGTTGAGGTTGGCGAGGGCTAAGAGTTCAGAGAGTTTCTCGTAAGGAGAGTAATTGTTATGAGCATATGGTGAAATCGCCTGTTACTGATTTCTCCAAGTCCTAAGATGTTATCTTAATCTTTTTATCGGTATTATGGAACATAAAACAAAGAGAATGAGTAATAATAATTGATAATACTCATCATCAATAATTATGATTAATATTGAATTAAAATCACAAATACGCTTTTGCTTAAGTTTATTGACGATAATACTTTCGCAAAATCAATTCAACAAATTAATTCACATTTAAATTTCAATATCATCTTTACAATCCGATAGTTCCAATTACAGAATAATTAATATAACACAGAGCCTATTTATGTCACTCATGAAATGGATTTTATTTTAAAAATAAATATTTTAACGATGTTAATAAGTTCAAGTATGAATCTATAAAGAATTATTATTTTTGTGTCCTTCTTTCGAATGAAGTTCTCAAGAGCTGTTATGTATACCTGAGCTCTTGCAAATAACCGTCAAGTACTTTAGTTGCACTACATTTATTGAAACGAATTTACTTGTAATTAGGAGTAAACTTATAAATAACACATTAATCAAAACTTATATTAAACTAAATGAATTTAGTAGGTACTTTTTTCAAAAAATTAGTAGGGGCTGTTCAAAGAATGCGTAACATTTTTGGGGGTTGGAGGGGGCGGGGGCATGAAAAATACTACACTGCTTTATTTAGAGGGCGGGGAGGGGGGGGGGTTCTATAGAGGTTTTTACGTAACGTTGTCAAGGTAAAAATTAAAAAATTAAAAATTGCATACAATATGATTTTTTGTAAGACATTCAGTAAATTTGTTCACTTAAAATAACATGAAAGCTGCTAAATTTCTGTGTCCAATGACCCCAACATTTTATTAATTTTGTTCTACTTGCAGCCAAAGTCTGAGATTAGAATCAAGAAGTCGTACAAATTAAAAAAATGTTTATACTAAAAAAAAAAATTTCAGAAAATTATGAATGTGATAATCATGTGTGAATCATTGGGCGATTTTAGAATATACAGTATAATTCTTCGGTATATTTATTTTATAAATGGTTTTACTTTTAATTTTTACGAATTTTTTGGTTTAAGTTCAGACTCTGACAAAATCTAGAGAAGGAATAAAATTGGCTTGATACGTCACGAATATTTAAAGTACATCCATCTTTAAAGTGAGCGTCAGAAAAATTTATAACTGTCCATTATTTCGAGAGTTATTCATAATTTAACAAAGATTTAAAATGTTGACTTTTTGTGTAATAACTTTTGGAAGAATTGACAAAAACGCTTCCTTTTAGATTCTTTAGACGCAACCCTAATGTCCAAAGAAGCATCACGTACTTTTTGAACGGCCCTTACATCCAGATTGACTCATTCCCGGGTTTACCGATGAATAAAACACCTGGTTTCCCCAGCCTTTTAGGATTTCCCAGATCAATCATTCTTGATTATATTTATCCAAAAGAGATTTATCCACTCGTATTCAATCCCACCCCTATTCATATTTCTATAAATTCTTTATGCTTCAATTTTCCTCTGTAATTCCCTCCAAATGAAAAATACTCCTCTCCTCTCAACCGCACTCTCCATCAATATATACTACATTATTCCAGCCCCGAAGCGTCATCCTCAGGTCAAATTATTGTCATCGAATACGTTAAAAATAATGACCTACTGCAGGCAGTTTGCCCCAGCACCAGAGCGCTTGAATTCTCCCCTAATCAGTCCATCCTCAGTGCCATGAATGAACTTCTGCTGAAATATTCGATTCAGTAGTCAACGAATCGAAAGAGCGCAAAGGAGTGAAAACCGTGAGGCAAGGGGGTGGACAGGGTTGGTCCAGACAAGAGACGTGAGAGAGCATCTATCAGAGCAGGGATGCTAGAATAGGCTGCAAATCCCGAGAGTCGCGACTGTCAGTGGAGAATGTGGACCTCGGTGGAGTGCTGAAAAAAAATCAGAAGGTGAGGAAACAGAAGGTGGAGTTGAGGCGCAGCATGAAACAGGGAGGATGAGAAGCAGTCGCTGCTCCAGAGGGAGGATGAGGATTGGGTGGTGAATGACGTCACGTTGCTAAAGCGACGCGGCAACGCTAAGCGTCTGCGTGGGTCGGCGGGTGTCTGGGCCGAGATCAATAGCGTGCCAGCAACCAGGTAGTCGGTGTGAGTGGCTCTAGGCTCCTCTACAACAGCAGTCCAGGAGACGAGCCTTCCGAGAAAGGACGTTTACGACCTGACCGAGTGACACGCCGGAGGCGCCATGCCAGAATCGCCACACCGTAGGCACCTCATCGCCTAGGATTTTCAACTACTCCAGGTAAAGACCATCACACTCCTCTCAATCACACCATCTCTTCTTCAAAGAGGAATACCCCTTTTGTGCTACCAGAAAGTGACCAGAGGATTGACAACTATCTATTGTTGAGAAGATGAGGTCAGAGAGAGAGGGCGAGATGAATAGATGGGTGGGAGATGACGGTATTAGAGCAAAGGTTTTCAAAATAGATCACTGATTACAATCCGGACTTCACACCTTCCCCAGAGTTCTTTACTTAGGATAGCATCTTCTCTTCGTTTATCTTTCGTTTTCGATATTCGGCTTTAATCTATATTTAGTTCGCACCCTCTGATTATATTCTTGTCTTGATTGTGGAACACAACCCACCCCATCGGTCAAGCCTAATTAAGTGATTCTGGGCAGTGATGAGTTAAGAAACCCGAGACGAGGGACTGATTCTTAGCAATAATTTGTGTCAGTAAGGAGTTGAAATACCCTTAATCCTAGTATTGATATAGACTTTCCTGATAATTTTCAATACATTTTCCAGAGGTGTTTGGATCAAGTGGAATCTTCCTTCCGTTTTTACTCGAGCATTAGCCTTATTAGTGAATATGTCATCAAGGTGCTGATCTTAAACAATGAACATCCATCCATATGGAATTATGAATTTTGATCAGGAAAGCAAACACTTTCTTAACATTTTTGGTTCATTCACCTTAAAAGAACTACTTCATTGCCGTTGTATTTTGTTATCAATTAGATCTTTGGATTGAGATCTGATTAAACTTAACCACAAACAGCATTTACAAAAAGGTAAGGGAGGGAACAGTTACTCTAAGTCTCAAACACTGACCTTGCATCCTTTCAAAGTAAATAGACATCAGTAGTATTAAATGTAGCAGATTTGATTAAAAACAAATTGAAAACGAGTTATAAACATTCAATTATAAATTTGGGTTTTCAATAATCAAGATAATATGTAATTCAGCCTAAATAAGCAAGCAATAAGATTGGTTTTATGTGAACTAGCAATCATTATAGAAACTGGATTAACTGAGCTCATCCTACTTGGAGTTTATTTTTTTTCCTCCCTGAATTCTTTCTTGCAGACAATCTCCTGTGGATGAAGACTAATGAAGCAGTATTTTATGTCACCCTAATAAACTTTTACTACCGGATTCAATAAAGCAAACATTTGAAGTAGGAAGTGTTTGAATCGAGAAGTAGACTAATTATTGGTCTCATCACATCCCTAATTCTTAGGCTCATCAAATTTCTCATTATTGAGGTCAGATCGTCACCGGATACGTGTGTGTATCTAGTTAGGGTAGAATCAAGTGAGCCTATCCGCTCTGATTAATCCATTGGATACCCAAATTTCTAATTTTTGGCTTCATAAAATTTCCAATTACAGGGTTCAGTGAACTTCTGAAGGGTTCATTAAATAATTAATAAGTGTATATCATTAAATCCAGATATCTCCCAATTTCAAAAAAAATTCTCTTTTCCTGGAGGATCATTTGCGACAAAAAATCGAACCGAATGGCCTGAAGTAAATCCAATTATTAATTTGGTTCGAGGGGAAAAGTATTCTTACATGTTGCATGTAACATTTGGTGGCTCAGAAATCCGCCCTCGGCATCGACAGGGAGATATGTATTCCTTCGTATTTTTGGAGATGTTTCCGGGGTGGAAGCATTTCTTTAGACATTGAAGGGACTAGGATGGGGATTGAAATCGACAAAAGGGGTGTAATATGAAAGGCATCGATTTTTGTGCCATGTGCGCCCCACTTAAAGGATTCGAAATCCTGTTTGCCCGAGTAAAATTTTAAGAGGCTGCAGTAGCAAAGAGGGTGGCCTGGTGAACCGTTGGTAGGGTGAAGGTGGGGGTGTTAGGGGTGTGACAAGTAGGAAACATCGTAAAGGCGCAGAGAAGCTCGTAAAAATCTAAGTTTTACGAAACAAGGAATCCGCAGTTTCATGAATTATAAGTAAAGCGCCGCTCTGAGAAGTTTAAACGAGTTGTAAGATTTGTGCGAGCTTAACGAATGATCTAGTTTGCGAAACTATTACACAGTACATAAGCACTCTGGTTTATTTAGCGTTCTGCACCCGGCGCACAATTAAGAGGCACGCACGCAAGTGAACAAGTACGTGGAAAAATACACGTGCAGAATTTTTAATTGCAAAATTCTGCAAAACCTCTTAATTGTACATTTGTGACGAAATTGATTTAACGTACAGCTTGTAAAGTTTTTGTTATTATGTTTTAATTACATAACTCAAGTATAAAAGTTCAATTTCTGTTGCTCTTTCGAGAAGTAATGAAACTACATTGTGTATGTTTTGCCGCGTGTATTATGTAATTGTCTTTTTAAATTAATCGTGAAAAAGTGCAGCCGAAATTAAATGTTCAATTTTTAGTCAAGAGTTTTAAAACGTTTATTGTTTCTTGCCATTGCTACGGATATGAAAAGTCGATACCAGGTCGAGCAAGAGAATTGGACAGATATTTGATACACAGCTTAGTAATCTGACAAATTGGCGACGGTAATTGAATTAGTTCGGAGATCTCCATGACAGTTGAGTTGCATGATGACGTACACTAATTCGCTGAGGCCTTTATGGAATGTAATTGGAAGCATGTTCTTAATTGCAAAAGGGAAACTGCAAAGTAGCTCTTGAATGCTTTTTCATTTGTACTTGATAACAGCTTCTCAAAATTTCAATTTGACTTTTAATTTTACTATAGTTTTGAGCATATGAACAAATCTTTATAAAGTAAGATAATTACAAACTAATGAAAGAAATGATAAATAAAAGTATTGAAAGATTTGGCGATGTTGAATGAAACAAATGGTCAGGCAATATGTAGTCTGAAATAGAATTAGTTACCAAAATCTTTAAGTGAAGAGGTCACCTAACGTGACATTTAATGACTGATGTGGTAAATCCTATAACGACGTGTTCAATTGATGAACTTTGTCGGGCTCGTTATGACATTAACTTAATGGGTTTGATCATTTTATTACATTATAAGTGAAGTAAATGTTACGACGGTAATTATAGTAAACTTTTTCAATTACAGGGATTTAATTTATTTAATACTTTTGGAATTTGGAGTTAAATCAATGTAATCAACTTCAACTTTGTAAATTATTTACAACTCAACAGCTGATTAAAAAAAGGTGTCAATGGAATCCCAATATGATGCCAAATAAGATCCCAATATTGTAGCAACTTTTCTTCACACTTTTCAAAGGTCCAAATATGGTATCCTATAAGCACTTGTAAGAATTTAAATAAATTGAAATTTTCTATTTTTCAACGGTAGGTCTGTTCTTGATATTTATGGGATATTTGAAATTGTAAAAATTTCATCTAAATTTCAAATAGAAAAGAAGTGGGATTTTTTACTTTTTTGCTTCTTTAATTTATTTTTAGCAGGATCTCTTATGTTCAAAAGTTTATAATTCAAAATATATAGTACACAAATTATAATCTATATTATTTTCTTTAATTTTTAAGAAGTTTGTAAAAAGGGTATTGTCCGTGAACTTATTAGTAAATTAATTTATTAGGAAGTGCTAAAAAAGGTCCTACTTCATTTTTTCAAAAATTTCAGAAGTGCTCAGAGGATTTATATTCCAAAAAGGTCAGGCTGAATAGGATTAAAGTACAAAAATGTTCAAGAATAGCCCTGTTCCAGAAAGATTTCTTTGGAACAAAAATTTGTTTATAAAAAAATACGCACTAAATCCCAAGGCGTCAAATCTTGATTCAAAAGTGGATCAATTGAGAAAAAGTTGACATCTATGTACGAAGGTGTGAATGTAGTTTTAATTTTTAATGTAGTAGTGATGTAATTTTCAATATCTTGGGATTTAGTGTGTTTTTTTTTTAAAATTAAATCGAACTTTTCTAGTACTTTAGTGAGACTTCATTTGGGACCTCATTAGAATTCGATTGGCACTGTTTTTACCCAGGGAAATATTATGACGTCCCAGCGAACCTTATCTAAATAGAAACTATTTATGTTTTCTGGAAGCACTTGACTCGATCAATCTTCTAAGTTGGATTAACAGATTGATGGGGAAAAAGCAAACAAATGTGTGTTAGCCTATTTACTCGGATGGGTCTATCATCATAATTTACGAAGATCACACAGCATAAACGACGTATATAGTTAATATTTAGCCCCAAATGCTTCCTTCATGTGTATCATCTCACATTAAAAAGGCTAATTTCATGAAAGTTGATTTATGTATATTAAATAGATTTGCTCAGTTTTCTTCTAACCCAAAAGATCTTAAATAATCTTCCTAATTTAACCATTTTAAAAGAGGTCAAATTCGCCTCTAATCTAAATTTCCTTTTGAGCGTGTTTTTTTTCTGAAATAATTTATTTAGTCGTCCTGGTGCAAATTCCAATTTTGCTAGAAATTTTTGCTACGAATGTGGAGATATTTTTGAAAGTAAAATTAACCGAGGCAAAATTCAAAGAAAATTTGTAAGCAAGAAAATTGTGTCTTCATTATGTGTGGAATTACGATCCTTCAAAATAACCGGATGATTTTTTTAAAAGTAGCTGAAAATCAAATTTTAAAGTTTTTCACAAATATTTTCAGAATATCTCTTGTTCTTAATTTTTTTGAGTTATTTTTATTAATTCAGTTGTTAACAAAATAAATAAGTCAATCACTTCTTATTATTCATTGTCATAAAATAACAATTATTTGATTTACCAATTGTTATTAAAATATTTTCCAAATAAATAATTTATAGTTTTTCTTTCATTCACTGTCAGCAACAGACTTTCTCGAGGTAGGTGTCGTAAATTGTGCACAAAATGTATAATGTGAATAGTATTATTTAAGCAATTTTTAAACAATTAATTTCTTTTTAACGTCAAATTAAAAAAATGTGTATCTCCAAATAATGACAGACCCATATATGCCATTAAGATGCTTAAATACCGTCGCAAGTACATATTTTAATACAGACAGATTTTTCCCAGTGGAAAGGATCAAAGTTCCATGGTCATAACTCGTAGCCTATGGGAGATAGATGATTTTTTTACAAATTTACGACAAATTTCCTGCTCTACAACTTTTTCTCTTATGTCATTAACGTTGCTTTTTTCGGAAACTATTTATTTTGAAAAAACTGAACACGAGTAATTTGCCCTGGCAAATGGGTAGAAAATGGTCAACTTTGTGATCATTGCCATAATTTTTTTTAGAATTACTAGAGTTCACCTTCACTTTAATTGATATATGAAATAGTTTTTTGTAAAATTAACAGGTTCTAAAGTACAACCACTAAATAAACAGTTTTAGCAAAGAAACGAGCTCTACTTCGTTAAAATGGTAAGGCCGCTCCAAAACTACGTCACACTGACTTGAAAAAATGAAAATTAGTGATTTTATTTTACAAGTAAAGCATCTAAATACAGAGTTCATACTTTTTCCTTTATTCGCCTCTTTGCCCCTTTTTAATAAATTCCACTTTCTTCTCCTGTCTTCAAAAAAATTTTCCATTTTTTCGCTTAAATGGGAACACAATTAATAGCAAACAAATAGAAAATCCAGCTATTTTTCGTTAAAGGTTAATTCTTTTTAGTTCAAAAGCATACTATTATATTATTGGTTTATAATTCATCTCTTTTGGTAAAAAAAAGGTTTATTTGGTTAAAGATTTAACTATTTTGTTGAAAAATCGTTTTTTAGTTGAAAATTCAAGCATTACATTTTTCATCGAGAATTCATCTTTTTTGGGTGAAAATTCAACTACTTGGTTGAAATTTGTACTCTTTTGTTAAAAATAAATTTTATCGGTTGAAGATTGAACTATTTTATTGAAAATTTAACGATTTGGTGAAAAGTTGATGTATTTTGTGGAGAATTCGTCTTTTTTGGCAGAAAATTAACCTTCTTGATTGATAATTCAACTACTTGGTTGAAAGTTGAACTGCTTTGTTAAAAATTCATTTTATTTGGTTTTAAATACAACTGTTAGGTCTAGAATTTATTTGTTTGTTTGTTGAAGATTCAACTATTTGATTGGAAAATCATAACTCTAGATTTAACTTTTTAGCTTGAGAACACAACTCTTTCGTTGAAAATTGATCCCTTTTGATAGAAAATCTTTTTTTATCTTTAATATTTATATATTTCTATATAATATTTAATAATAATATAAAATATAACAAATCTTTTTTGGTTGAAAATTCAACTATTTTATTTAAAAGGCAAAACA
This sequence comes from Andricus grossulariae, assembly GCA_011634705.1. Lineage (NCBI taxonomy): Eukaryota > Metazoa > Arthropoda > Insecta > Hymenoptera > Cynipidae > Andricus > Andricus grossulariae. The sequence continues at coordinate 62,813,866 of JAABKJ010000755.1, forward strand.
TATTTTGAATTGAAATCTTGAGCATTCCATATTGAATTCAATATGATAGCTATACATAATATTATTGAAAAGAATTTATTCCCCTATTATTCCCCTATTTTCGTGAAAATCGCCCTGGGGGGGTTCTATAAGCTTTGTGTGATGATCTATGACGAAGCAGGGGATGAGTAGAAAAAGCGTTAAAAAACTATAGTATTTGAACGGCCCCTAAAAAACTAAAAGCTTTTGCCAACTATTTCATGGCAGAAGGCATGAGGTTTTAGTTATGTAATTATAACTGGCCAACTGTATGTAGCTGTGTGTACCTTTTCTCCATTAATGGTAGGTTTAATTACCTTTATCAGAAAGATAGGTTTGTTCCACTTTTTTCGCAAATCATGTAATCCCTGTTTCTGTAAAACCAAGGGACTGTTATTATTATCTTTGCTTAATTGAAAGGGCAGAGAGCTAATACGCTTTAGCCTGAGATCTGTCACGATTAAAGACTGTTCAAACAAGATACTAACGTTAAAATAACATTAGGTCTTTCCATAGAGAACACCTTTAGGATTTCGACTGAATTCAATCTTGCTTTTGCTCTGCTACTGAGGATTCCTCTATACCACGAAAGAGGGGATTTTAGGATGATATAGGATTATTTAACGTGTTTAAGATGGATTGCTTGATAATCCCTCTTTGTGAAATGTAATCATATATGTTTTCAGGCCGTCGCAATGTGGCCTGGAGCATTACCGTTGATAGCGTTACTGGCAACCCTGCTACATCCGGCAAGGTAAGTGTATTTCAATACCTATTTATATAGAATACATTTACTGAATTCAGGAAGTAGAACTCACTTTTTCCTGCAAAAGCTTTGAACCCCGGTTCCCGATCGGAAGTCTATATAATTTATTAGGGCTTCGTAGCATGGCTCACAATTCATAGCTCACAAGTCACAATAGGAGGGAAAGTAGAAGAAATGAAAGGTGGGGAAATAAAGGGAGACAAGTAGGGTAAATGAGGGGAGAGGAAGTAGGAGGAGTAAGGGGAAATTAAGAGAAAGGATGTAGGGGGCGTGAGGGGAAATAAGGGTGGGGAAGTAGGGGAAGTGGCGGGAAGTGACGAGAGGTAAGTAGGGAAAGTGAGGGGAAATGTGGGGAATTGAGGAGAGGGGGAATTAGTTGAGCAAGAAGTTGGGGAAGGGAAGGTTGAATTGTAAGGGGGGGGCAGTGGAGGAGAGGGGAATTTAGAGGGAATAGGGGATGGAAAGTACGGAAGTGGGAGTCTTGAATGACTTATTTACGTTTTGATAGACAACGAAAAACATTTTTTTTAGGCGCAAGACGTCTACTGTGACTAACTTTTACATGTAGGAGAGTGTGGTACATACTGGATAATGCGTAATTCCTCATGATAGGAATACTATTAATACAGTCTAAGATTTTATTACAAGAAGTATAATCAATCTTCTTATAACAAATTATTATCGTTAATCTCGTTCCTAGTTGGCACGGAAGATAAGTTGGCGTGCCTTAATTTATAAAAAAACTATAATAAATAGGCTTCTGAAAATAGTTCTGTGATCTGAATTCTTTAATAATATGTAATTGATGAAAAATTCACAATCAGTTGATCTTTGAAAACATTTTTATTGCAAGTTTATTTATAAGATTTTTTTCGTAACTTTTGGTTATGCAAGTTATGTAATTAAATTAATTACTAATATATTGTTATATTAAATAATAATAGTGATGCGCCAAATCACTCAAAAAGGCGGGTAACTTGATGTAGATTGGTAGATGCTATTCTCTAGAAAAACTAAAGCACATTTTCCCATTATACAGGATTGTATATTTTTCTTTTAAATTCACATTCTATTTTATGTGCGCCAACGTACCCTTCTCTACCCTATTAAAAAATTAACATGCTCCAGTATGTATTGGATATTTGGGTGCCCCATGAAATCCTTTTTTTAACTTTCTAAAACCTTGAATCAGAAATTTCTTTCTTTTGGCAAGAAAATGATCCCCTATTTTTTCCAGATTAAAAAAATATTTAGAAGTCGCTATGGAGGTTTTAATGCCAAAAATGTGACTTCTTAGTTTTTAAATTTTCATTTCTACAATTTTAACTATCCAATGTTGTACAATACAGGAAATTCTTTATCAAGGTACTATGCAACCTTCAAATTTTCTTCGTTAAGAAAAAACAAATTTAGTGTTGGAATTAAGACCCTTTAAATTGCGATTTTATGATAAAGTTGAGATTAGGAGGTCAAATTCATCCCTGATAAATGTTTTAAAATTATAAAACTTACAAGAAATATTATTTCTTTACTGACAAGAACTTCTGCTATTTATATTCAACTGGAAAACTCACATTTTTGACCTCATAACTAACATATAAAGACATTTTTAGAATATGAAGCTTTTAATATATAATTTACTCGAAATTTCGAAAAAAATAAACTTTTTCAGAATATTGAAAGGTTTCAAGAGAATACTAAAATTGTTTAAAAATTCCTGAGAAAATTTGTAATGATTTTTTTATTTTGAAAAGCGATTTTTAAGAGATAATTGAAAAAGATTACAATACATTTCAAACATAATTTTAAACTTGAAAAGATTTAAAAAAATTTAAAAGGTAGATTTTTTAAGATTTTGAACAAAAAATTTAGAAGCTTTTTAAGAAATTTGGAAGGATTCCAGAGAATAACATTTTCTTAAGATTTTTGGAGTAATTGAAACTAATTTTTTATTTTGAAAATTTAATTTGAGGAGATTATTTAAACAGATTTTTAGAAAACATGTCAAAAAGAATTTGGAAGATATTAAGTCAATTTTGAAAATTTTTGAAGATACTTCCAAAATTTGAAGTAAAAATCGAAGAATTTTGAAATATATTTCAAAGTTTTCAAGAAATTCCAAAAATAATCAAGAATTTGAACAGATTAAAAAAAATAAGATTCATATGTAGATTTTTAAAGGTTTCAAAATACAATTTAAAAATAAATTTTTTAAAAATATTCCTGGCAAAATTTTAAATGATATATTATGTTGAACAATTAATTTTAAGAGATAATTCAAAAATATTTTGAAACTTTTCAAAATATTTCCGAAATTGTACAAAAGAAGCTGGAATGTTATAAGGTATTCTGTTTTTAATTTTGAAAGATTTAATAAAATTTTATGAATTTATTTATTATATTATTATATATTATCTATGTAGTTTCAAAGATATTTAAGAATTACAGGAACTTTTAAGACATTAACATTATTTTATAATTTTGAAATATTTCCGAAAATTTATGAAACATTTTTAAATTTCTTCCAAACTTCTGTAAAATCCTGTTAAATAAAAAATTTCTTGAAAATTTTCTAAATGCTTCTTCGAAATATCTGAAATCTTCAAAAATCTTTTTGCATCTTCTCAAGAATTTAAAATTGAAATATTTTGGTTGTAATATCAACTGTTACATTTTTCGTTGAAAATGCATCTTCTGTGGTTGAATATTCAACAACTTGGTTGAAAATTATTAAATTGACGTTTTTGATGAAATATTGATTTAACAATATCTGAAATCTTCAAAAATCTTTTTGAAATTTTCTCAAGAATTTTAGGAAAGTTATATGTGTATAATCTTAAAAACAAATAAATAATTAAACTTCAAAAATAAATAGCTATTCGCAATTTTCATATTGTAATAAGAACTATTGTTCCCCTTAAAGCAAAAAACTACACGCGCGCGTAATGCGCGATTGATGTTAGTTTCATAACTTAAAAAATTCTTAGTCATGAATTTGACCTTTTAATCTCAACTTTATCATACAATCGCAACTTTTAGAGTGTCAGTTCTCACATTAAAATCGCGTGTTAATGACGAACAAAATTTTAGGGTCACATAACACCCTGATAAAAAATGTATTGCACTGTACAGGATCAAATAGTTAAAATTGTCGAAACGAAAATTTAAAAACTTTAAAAAGTCGTATTTTCGGCATAAAAATCTTTATATCGACCTCTTAATATTTTTGTTTAAATCTAGCATAAATAGGGGATCATTTTGTCAAAGAAAGAAATGAGGCATTCTACTGGATATCCACTAAGTACAATACTTTATAATTGAGCCGTTCTCTAGAAAAACCACCTAAGTCAACTTAGGTTTTGGCACGAAGTTGCCATAGAAACGTTTCAAAATCTGTTTTTACACACTAAAAAAACAGTGTGTGGCAGTGGGACTACACGGCGGAAGTGAAACTTCGATGGATTAACTTTACATTTTTTGTGAGGAATCATGAGTTTCGAGGAGATCGCATAGTAAGCGAGTGCAGAGAGAAAAGAGAGAAGAGAAGAGAGAGGAGAGAGAAAGACAGAGCATATACAGGTTTTGCTTAGCGTGGCAGTAGTGGGGATATCGAAGTGGAGTCTTTTGAACAATTGCGAATCGCCGCACAAAAGGGAGACACGAATACAGAGATATCCGTTCGTTTGATCGGTCGGTCGGTCGTTTTTTCAATTCACTCCCGTCCCAAAAGAAGTTTCACTTCAAAAATACATACATGTTTTATGTTGTGGAAACATTTTTTAAACCCTATCATATCCTTTTTTGTTTGTAAAAATAGATTTTAAAAAGTTTCTACAGCAATTTTGTGAAGACATTATAAGTACCGTCAAACGGGGTAATTTCGGATATGTGGGATAAATTCGGACACCCTTCAATTCCCTAAATTGACAGAATAAATTACTCAAAACTGTTTCAAGAATCTGTAATCAGTTCTAGCCTGAACTGGTTCTAGATTCTGGTTAAAACCACCCACCTTAAATAATTTAAACTATAAATTTAGGACTGTTCGAATTTACCCCACATGTCCGAAATTACCCTATTTGACGGTATTAATTTACAAAAAATGTGTAGTTGCGAATTCTCAGGCTGAGAAAAAGCGTATAATTTAATGACTCTAATGTAATGTATTTACGGACATAAAATTGTTTGAGGCAAGATGCTTCCTCTCAAAGATAGCGAGGTGGAGGACGGAAAACAAAGTAGTCCTTCTGCATGGGAAAAGAAATCTAGTTTTCATGACTCCGGCTTCAGTTTACAAACTTCATAAAACTGTTAAATGAGTTAAGCAAGTAAACAAAATACGCTTGTTTCAAAGCCGCTTTTATCCAATTTCGTTCCGCCCACCCTGTGAAAAGTCCCCGCTCCCCATTTTAAACACAAATATTTACTTACTTCATAAACATGTTTTCGTCTCAAGGATAAAAGAAAGACCTCTTATTTTATGTCTGTACAACTGCATACAATCACATGAAATAAAGTCTTGCAATCAAACCTCAGCGATCTTCGTGACCCCGTGAAAAGGCGCCAATCGTTTAGTTTATTTCCTATTCAACTCTTATAAAGCTGAATAACGAACTCTGGGTCTTTCCTATCAGCGGAGATTGTAGGTCATAAATCTTGAAAGTCTAGAGCATTGAAAACCTAGCGAGATGAAGTTTTAGAGATTTTTTTCACTAACGTATGCCTTTCTTTACTACACCCTGGAGGGGCCGTTAAAAAGCTACGTCACACTGCTAGGGGAAGGGAGGATTAATAGAATTCGTGACGATTTGTGCCATAAAGGGCAAGGAGACCTTAATGCGGAATGTGACATCACACATTGAAAATATAAATTTGTGTAACCATTTTTTGAAATTGACGTGTCCTAATTACAAGGTTGCATCTCGGAGAAACCAAATAAATAGGTGCTAGCTCGTGGAGACCAAGTTGAAAGGTGCTACAGAGTTGAGGGCGCTGATGCCCACAATACAATTTATATGTGATTTTGAAGCTTCGAGAATTCCCCACGCAAGTTAGCACCTTTTCTTTTGGTCTCTCCGAGATGGAACCTTATCGTGTGGAGACGTCGAAATGCTTAGGGAAAAGAAAATTAGTGATTTTATTTTACAATTAAAGTATCTGAATATTATATTTGTACGTTTTTTGTTTTATTTTATTTTTCGTTCTTTTTGATAAATAAAAACTAAATTAATAGAAACCAATATGAAAATCTAAATATTTTTATTTAAAATTTAATTCTTTTTTGTTGAAATATCACCTACATGGAAAAAAATGTCTGTCCTACATAATTGGTTGTTCGAATTATGAAAACTGATTCGGCGTCAAAGGCATCACGGAACCAAAAAAATCACCTTGACAACGAATTTGGAAAATTTACATTCTGAGCATGTGTGAAATTGATGTTTCATAAAAACTGTTTTGTGTGTGTGTGTGTGTGTGTGTGTGTGTGTGTGTGTGTGTGTGTGAGCAATCTGAATTGCTAAACTAATAAGATAACTTTGAAAATTTATTTGTCGCGATTGCCTGAAGTTTTACATCAATGGTTTCTTAATTTATAGAAACAAAATATTCATAAATTTATAAGAAAACGGAATATCCATGTCATAAGGTTTGAAGCTGTCTCAAATAAAAATCCAACAATTCTTCATTTTACTTCTATTTTTTCAATGAGTGAAGTAATCTTCTGGTATCGATAGACAGCTTATATTTTATGTGGACACTTTTGAGTGGCGCTCTTTTTGATTTTTCTTGCATATTTTATTTTTTCATTTTAAAAAAATGTTGAAGAAGCAACCAAACTTCAGTTATGTCATCAAAAGATTTGTTAAAATAACGAAAATATTTTGTTGGGACAGCAAAAATATTTTATTTAGACAATAAAGTATTTTGTTGCTACTAAAGCAACTAAGTCGTCTTGTTGTCCCAAACAAACATTTTTCCCAGTGAATGAGGTTGGTGACATACTGAATCTATGGTCCATGGCACATGGTACCAACACCCTGAATAGCATGTACTCTTGTGCGGGGTGCTTCTAACCCAAAGCGGACTGTCGATCCAGCGAAAGGGAAGTTTCTCATCAGAAATCAGCCTCAGGCTGCAGACTGGTTTAAATATTTCACCCGAGAGATCATCCGAGAACCCAAGTTTTCACTTTAGAAATCGGACAACTTATTTCCTGACTCAGGTGCCAATGTCCTTTTCGAAAAGTCACATAATATTCCAATTTTATTATTATCTAAACGATTGCAAAATTCTGTTCTTTTTTTTAAACTAGCGGCAAATGTAAGCGTGCGGTTACGTCACTGGTTTTTTATTTTCTAGCATAAAAATATAAACAATTCAAATATCCACTATCAACCAATTTTGTATATATTTAGTTTATAAATTTTAAGGCAATAATTCATAATTAATAATTTTGAACTGAAAGCGTTTAAAATTTTTAAAATATATTGATCAATTTTAAATTGAAAATGTCCCAAATCAAAGAATTTTAGATTCAGTAAAATTAAAAAAAAGGATCAATTTTATTCGAAGTGAGTTGAAATTGTATCATTTCTAGATCAAAGCGTTCCAAATTGAAAATTTTTATTTAGAATTGCAGAATCTCGAAATTGTATGATTTCAGACTAAAATTGCGGAATTGTACGATTTTTAATAAAAACTGCTCAAAATTGAATAAGTTGAAATTGAAAACTTTTGAACTTAAATCATTTTCCATTCAAAGCGATTAAAATGTGCCAATTTGAAATCAAAAACTAAATTGAATGTTTTAAAGACCAAGCTTATGAAAATCTAGAATATAGATGTAAAAAATTTCAATTGTAAACACTTTAAATTGAATTATTCTAAAAAACAATATTTCGAATGGAATGAAAAGGAATTGAACTTATATCTTTTCTGAATAAAAGGATTTGAAATTGAATAATTTTAAATTTTTCAATCAGAATCTCTTATAATTAAAAAATTTAACACTAAAATTTGAAAACTTGGATAATTTCACTATAAAGGAGTTGAAATTGTATCAATTCTAAGTCAAAGTGTTCAAAATTGAACAATTTTATTATGAACTGAAGAAACTTGAAATTGAATGATTTCAGAATTTTTTTTTGAAAATAGAGCAATTTCATAACGTTAAAAATTCAATAGTTTTAGATGAGAATTTTGAAAATTGGGTAATTTGAAATCGAAAGTAATCGAAATTGTATCATTTCTAATGAAAAGCGTTCACAATTGAATAATTAAAATTTTGAATTTAAATAATTTTCTATTCGAAGCAATTAAAATGTGGTAATTTGAAATTGAAAACTAAATTGAATGTTTCAAAGTCCAAGCTTCTGAAATTCTAAAATTTTAAATGGTCATTACATAAAAAATTATTATTCAACATTCAAAATGGAAATTTTCATTTGTACACCTTTAAAATTGAATTATTATAAAAAAATGTTGAAATGTAATTTTAAATAGGAAAAAATAAAAAAAAGGTCTCCTAGGGAACTTTGAAAATTAAACGAATTTGAACATTATTTAAAACTGAAAGCATTTTTAATTGTGTAATTTTTAATAATTTATTTAGAGTTATCATTCATTCACACTATTTTCTAATAAAATATTTTTCACTTTTAAATAATTCATTTTTTTAAAGTTTCATCTAAAAATCGAACAATTTAAAAATAATGTATTGCAAATTAAAAATTAAAAATAAGAGTACAAAACAAAACTGCGCTATATATGAATTCAATGTTTGAAATTGCAAAATTTTGAGCTTTCTAATTCGAAATTGTTTTATTTTTAAATTGAGTCTGAAATGTTCAATATTTTTGAACATTTTCAAAGAAAAAAATTCAATTTTCAATATCTAGTTCTAAAATCTTCTAAGTTTTAAGCTTTAAATTAAAAACCGATTGTATTGATTTTTCATTATTTTGAATCAATTTTAGAGGATTATACTTCAAATTTTTTTTATTAAAAATCCTTTAAAATGAAAATGGTTCTACTGTAAAGTCTTTCTATTTGATATTATACGATTTCCAAGAATTTAAAAAACCAGACAATTTTGTGCGTTTAAAATTGAAACAAAGCAATTTATAATATTTAGGTTTAAACTAATTAAATTTCAAACTAACTAAAATCGAATTCAAGCAGTTAAAATGTTTCAATAGAAAATTATACAATTTAGAACTACAACAGTGCGAAAATGGAAATTAAAAACAAAAAAATTAAGAAATTTCAAACCAAATATTTTCAAATTTAAGCTTCTGAAGTAAAAAAATAGATTCAAGAGATCAAAAATTAAACTGTTTTAAAATTTCTTATTTAAAACTATAATTTCAAATTTAAATTATAGGCATTTAAAAAATTTCCCCAAATACAAATTCGCACACAAAAATTAAGAATGAAATGACATAAGAATTTTTTGAATTTAGGCTCATACGATTTATTTGTATTAAGTTATGGAAAAATAAAGTGGTTTGTTTTATTCCTGTCTAAGTGTTAACAAAAGCTCAAGAATTTTAATTATCTGTAAGTTAACAAAATTTTGAGAAATATGCATCGTATGATTTTTGTGTTACCGAATTTGGTAATACTTTTTTTAAAGATTCCGAATAAAATAAGGAGAAAATTAAAAATGTGAATTTAAGTCAAAATTGATTAGAGAAGCAACCAATTATTGAAATTTATTAATAATTCTCTGTCGAAAATGTGCTTTTCAACGTTCCTTTCTTTTGCAAAGGAAAAATTCTCAAATTTAAATAGATATTTGAAATAAATACAGTAAAGTCTCCAACATTTCATCGTCCTTGAAACGTAGGGATTCGTTATTTTCAATGCTGAAGGGGGCCCACCTTTACCGCGAGTGGACAGTTTATTTTTATCGACGACGCTCATTGGTTGCCCCGTTCTTGTATCGATGCGCCGCCGGTTGCTACTTTTTCAGCCGAAAAGCGCGGGTGATTTGAAATCAATAATAAATACTATTAATAATAACACAAATAAATACACCCGGCATTCCTAGATCTGCTGGCCGACGCAGTTTCTCAGCGCGTAGGGCGAGAGACGGTTGCGACTCTCGCCTCGGAATGGCCGAGTGCACGAGTATTCAGTCGCGTAAAACGGTTCAGGCAGTCTCGGCTTATTGCGCAGTTGAAAAAGTCGCGGTCCGTTAGTCTTTGTTGGCGTTAGTGTTTTTGTTGGCGTACGATAATTTGCCAACTAAAAATCAATATTATAGAATTAAAACACGACGCAGATTTTTCACGGAATAGTGAGTTTTGTGGCATGATGTCGATAGATGAGAATTCCAGCCGCCAGGAAGATTAGTACATTGAAGACCTTTCAGTTTCAGGAAATACATGCACCTATCCAAAATTTGAGATTAGAATACCACTAACCTGACATTTAGGATATTTTATTTCATTTCGTGAAACTTAAAGCTTGTGAATCGACAAAAGAATGGAGCGGCGTATTCCCATGACGTCATGAAACAATACTCAATTCAAGGTTTCCCGCTCTTCGGGCCTCTTATTTTTCATTGGTTAGTCACAGACGCGGAGGAGCGTGTACAGGGACCGTGGTGGGAGTCGACGGAACTGCGCAATTTAAAATAACCGTATACGGGGAGCTTGAAATGTTTGGGTCTTGAAATAATGGCGTCTTGAAATGATGGAGACTTTACTGTACTTTTTTCAATTTTTTCCTAAAACCAAGTTTTTTTGTATGAAAGTTTGAATAATGATAAGAAATACTTTTTCAGGAGAATGAATAAAATGGTGGGGATAATCAATTCGGACAACCCAAGTATTAAAATTTATTAATCCGTACATGAATAGGCTTTCAACTATTATAGAAAAGACGCTAGACAATATTAGTAATTAAATAATATTGACTGAACTCTAAGGACGTAAAAAATAATAATGATTATTTATTAAGATGTGATTGAACATTGCTTTCATATATATTACAATTAACTTTTGATGATATAAAATATCCCAGTCTCGTTACGCCTGAAGAAAGCATTGTGGCTCATGGATAGGTTTGAAAGGTTTCGACCTTTAAAAAATATTATTTATAAGGGTTGAATAGGGAGTAGAAATAAAGAATCCGTTATTTATAATTTCCAAATCACATAAAAAGGATTTATTTATTTACGAGGTGAAATATATAAAAATCTATTCTCATAATATAAATTCATCTAAGCACTCTCAGTATAATCTCTAACCTATCGCTTTGTCTAACGACTCGTAAGTCTGTTTTCTTTATATATTATCTTATAACCTTGCCGGCTTTAATTTTATGTTTGGTAAATAATATTTATGTAATATTGAAACAGAAAAATAATTCTATGCGTATTGACTCTTAGATAGTGTTCGATTCTACTTTCTATTTGTACTTTTTCTTTTTCTTTTTCAAACATATATCCTAACAATACGCAGTGGATTCTATCACACTGAAAAATGTCATCGAATCGCACGAGAGATAATTCATATAATATTCCTATTGGAATATTTTCACGCTTGGAAAGTTTTTTGAATCACAAGTATATTTCAAATATAAAAAGTGAAGAATCTCGCACTTATTCGCATGTTTCAAATTTTACAAGGTTCGCCGAAGATTTCTCATCCGTACAAGTCATTCGCTAGCTGTCAGAAAATTATTTGTAGAAGGTTTTGGGACGTCGCGCCCTGATCAGTCTCGTGTATCGAAGGAGAGGATCTGAGTGTTCTCTTCCCTCATACTTGGCTTCTGCGATGCAATCATCTAACCTCTTATTTCAGATAGAAAACTTAGAGTGACTCGAGACTCGATTTCAGGAGTACAACTTCTTAGCCTGTATCCGGCTTAGCTCTGAGTTCCTTTCGCTCGCCAGCGAGCCCCCCAAGTGCCGATCTTGGTCCCAGCAACCAGTTTTAAAGGATCGCAACCCCCTACTCGCGGTGGTGGTGCGTGAGTGGGACAGTTGCAACTGCGCGATCTAATAGCGCATGGCGCTTAGGCCCATTCGCGGCAAAGTATGGATGGTTGCAAGATGCAGGGGTTGAGCCATGTACCTCACAGGTTTATAATAAATTATTGATCTTTTATATTTGCTAAACGATGTGAGTAAACATTCTTAGTACGCAATTTTATTGATTTCAGACAGTTTCTATCAATTTTAAGCACTCTCAATAAAAAAGGGGCTTCAATGTTCAGAAATGCCACTACCTTATTCTTTAATGAACTGGAAGAAAAAAAATTCTTTAATTATTTCAAATCTAGATTCATTTTTGAACATTCAATATAGAATCGATCTAAAAGAACAGAATAAAATCGGTTAAGAATTGTACCCTCCTGACTAATCGTTGTTAAATTTTTTTCCCCAAAAAAGGATAAAATACCTATTTATATTTGGCTGCTGATAAGACTTATTGGAATAATACAAGGGCTGTTTGATAAGGCAGTGACTTCTCGACTAGAAGATTTTTTTTCGGCAAATGAGTGTGTTACCTCTCAACCTAATCTCCTTTTAGCTCGATACATTCAGTCCAGCGTTTTTTCAATTTTTTTATTACCTCCAAATAATAGGGTTTCTCAAGGCTCACAAAATAGGCGTTTGTTTCGGCGATGACCTCTTCAGTCGACCCAAATCTCTTACCGCCCGGCCATTTCTTTAGGTTTGGAAACAGGAAATAGTCGCAGAGGGCTAAATCTGGAGAATATGCTGGATGAGGAAGCAGTTTATAGCCCAATTCGTGGATTTTCGTCATAGTTACTACAAACGTGTGCACCTTTGAATTGTCCTGATGGAACAGCACTTTTTTCTTCGACAAATGTGGTCGTTTTTGCTTCAGATAAATATCGAATCTGTCCAAAAGCTCTGAATACGTAATATTGGCTCTTGATCGTTTTACCCTTCTGAAGGTAATCCATGTGAATGATACCGCGTGCATCCCAAAAAACTGTGGCCATGACCTTGTTGGCCGACAGACCCACCTTGGCCTTCTTTGATGCACGTTCACCCGGTGAAATCCACCTTTTTATTGTTCCTTGGTATCTGGTGTGTTGCGGTGGATCAATGTTTCGTCCACGGTTAGAAAACGGCGCAAAAACTAGTTCGGATTGCAGCTGAAAATCGCCAAACACTCCTTTGAAGTGGGCGCACAGTTGCGCTTATGGCCGAATGTGAGCAATCGTTGCACTCATCTCGCGGATAGCTATTTCATGTCCAAATATTCATGTAAAATGTGATGAACCCGCTCAATTGAGATGCCTGCAGCCTCAGCCAACTCACGCACTTTCATTCTCCTATAGTCCAATATCATTCCATGGATTTTATAGACGATTTCCGGCGTGATGACCTCTTTTGGGCGACCTGGACGTTCGGCGTCACTTGTGCTGATTCGACCACAACGGAACTCAGTAAACCACTTCTTAACCGTTCGAATTGATGGTGCAGAGTTCCCATAGTATTTGTCAAGCCTTTCCTTGGTTTCAGTGATGGTTTTTTACCCAACAAATAATGCCTAATCAGCACACGAAATTCACTTTTTTTCATTTTCGTTAACATTAAGGAGGTTCTTTTCGTTCTACGATATTATGTAATGAGTGAGGCTTGTATTTTTAAACATTTGGCACTAGTTACTAAAACGGTCCTTTACATTTGGTTTCATAAAACAAGATTTTATAGTTTTTTGTTTCATTTTGAAATATATAATTGCAATATATTATCTAACTTTGCTCAAGCTATTGTACATCCTTGAGTGAACAATATCCTATAAAACTCTATTCCTAACCATATTGCGGGATATCAGTTTCATTCTATCTATATGTCCCCAGTCATCTCATGAATATTTTAAGGATAACCCAGGGGATATTGTGCAGGACGGAAATCGGAATATTTTAAGAATATCCCAGAACGATTTTGAGACGTTTCTGTGATATTGAAATCTCACGTAAGACATTCAAATACCCCAGAAAGGTCCCAGTCATATCAGAATATCCTCGAGATACACCAATCTTCGCTCTGCTAAATATTCTCTAGATTATGTAGTTAGGTCAAATAAGAAGTCTGGAAAGATAGAAGTAAATAATTAGGACTTATATATATACTTTATTATTGTAGGAAAAAAGCCGGGGGAACCTAACACTGCTAAAATCGATCATTTTCTAAGTATCACATGCCCTTGAGGGGATGTGATACAATAATAAAGATTTTGCATTAAAAATGTAAGGAATGATAGCGAACATGCTAACGGACGTCCCCGAACTCTTCTGTCGTGGAATAATTTAAAACAATTTAATTTTGCTGAATTTCATTAATATGTATGTATTTTGAGTTCATCTCTTTGCCAAATGTATCCAGAAAATCGTTCCTAAAAATTTGAAAAAAATCGTAATATCAATAGTAAATCCTACTATTTGAATCTAAATCAAGAGCACGATTAAATATTATGTAATTGCTCAGTATTTGTAACAAATATTTACTCGTGCATTCAGTTCAGTTCAGTTCAGTAGATTCAGTTTCTACACAGATATTCGTCTTTGAAGTGAAGTATGAATTTTCAAACGGTCAAAGGAAATGCATCCAACTTTCTGTCGGTACATTAGTGTACATGTCGTACGCATTTGGAAGTTTTAGGCAGTCGGCCCATTGCCTAGGCATTCATCCGACTGCCGGCGTTCAAAAGAATTTAGGATGAAATCTTCACCTAGCGTCCAAGTGCCTGGTTTATTTATGCATTCAGAAGATTATTCAACCCATGTTCTAAACGCCTGATACGTTTTAGGCAAGTAGAAGAAACCAACCATAGAGCATTAAAACACACATTAAATGGTTATATAACATCTTATTGCTATTTTTATGTTCATCTAATTAATGAAATAAACTTTTACAAAATAAGAGGGATAATGATTTTATGTATGAATAATTATGTTATTTAAAAAGTATTGAGAGTTTAACTTTATTTATTTACTGGTATGAAAGGTAAACATTTTATTTTTATTTTGCAATTCGGTTACGGAAAAAATTGAATAGCTACATTTAACAAGCATAATTTAAACTCTGAACACATTTTTTGTGGTATTTAGCAATTATTACAACGTAAAAGAGCCGCGTTTACGATTTTCCTTGCACAAGTTACAATTTGAAATAGTAAAATTGATTAAATTCCAGGAAAAAGGTGCGTTCAGAATCCAAATGAAGCATTTTAAATCATAAATTTAGCACAAATTTTGGTTTAAAAATTACCCAATTTAGTTTTAAAAATTTAGAAAGTAGCATCACAAAAAAGATGTTTTAAAAACTTATGTATTTTGTTGAAAATTCGTTTTTTTTTTGCGGTAGAAAATTAATTTTCTGTGTTGAAAATTCGTTGTTTTTTGTTTGTCAAAAATGTATTTTTTTTTACTGAAAATTAACTTTTTTGGTTTGAAAATTCATATTATCTAGTTGAAAAATCGGCTGTTTTCTAGAAAATTCGTCTTTTTGGCTTGAAAATTTAACAATTTGATTGAAATTTTTCTCTTTCTTGAATAACATTTTTTTTTTTTGTAAATTCAGCTCTTTCTGTAGAACTTTCACAATTTTTATACAAATTTAACTGTCGGGATAAAAAAGAATGCTTTTCGGTTTCACATTAATTTCTTCTTGAAAAATCAACTGTTTTGTAGAAAAATTGCATTTTTGGCTCGAAAATTCAACAATTTGGTAGAAAATTAATTTTCTGTGTTAAAAATTCGTTTTCTTTTTGACAAAAATTAATTTATTTAGATGCATAAATTCTTCTAAACGCCGGCAGTTGGCAGACTGCCTAGATCTTCTAAATGCTTACGATATACATATAAATTATATTCCTAAATTCAAACATAGAATATCAGAACTCACAGCCCTTATTTTAAAATAAAAATGGAGGAAAATGAGGATGTTTTTAACAAAAAAAGGGAACATTTAGGGAAAGAATGATGGATAATACTGAAACTTGAATGAATTGAAATCTTTATAAACTTTTTTGAATTTGAATGTTATAAACTTCTGTTTTGTATTACCAAAATTCAAACTTGAATTTCGCATATACTTTCCAAATTAAATCCTTTTATTTTTTGAATTGTTTACAAGCAGAATTTTTCTCAAACTCTAAACTTGAAATTCTTCTTATTGAAATCTTATTCCAACTTCAATTATGCTCAAATGTAAATTAGCAGGTTTTCCAAATAGAAACCTTGAAGCGTTTAATGTTCACAACCTCAGATTTCCATGACACATTGTACTTATTTGAACATTTTAAATTGAACCATAATTTATTTTTAATTTTGAAGCAGCAGGTACTTGAACCTTAATTTCTGTCCTATTTCAAGCACACTCGGAGTTTACCTTAAAGGTCGATTCTTACGTGGCAAACACAATTAAATTTTTTTTTTCGACATGATTCCTCATTAAAATTTAAAATAAAAATTATATTGGCGACTTAAGGCCATGTGATCAGTGGGTCACGTGACCGGCTTCCTACCTTACCGACACTTTTTTTCTTTGTGAACTTATTTGCACACGAATAGCCACATCGAGTTGAAAATTTGGGATAATAAATAAGAAGCACTAAGAAACCCGGCTCTGGTCCTACATTTTTATAATTATGAAAAAAGCAACAACAAAAATTATTTACAAGACTTTTTTCATAATTATAAAAATATAGGACCAGCCCCGCGTTTCTTGGTGCTTCTTATTTATTTTCCCAAATTTTTGAACTCAATGTGGCTATTCGTGTGAAAATAAGATTACAAATAAAAAAAGTATCGCTAAGGTAGGAAGCCAATCACGTGACCCACTCGTCACATGGCCTTAAAGAGGAGAAAAAGGGTTTTGTAAAAATAAACCAGTCTGTGAGGCCAGGAATATGAATTGTGGAGTGCAATGAATTCTTCAATATCAGTGCTTGAAATGGCACGCATTTGCAAAGACGATCAATCAAATAATCGAGACAGTGCGCTTGGTGTCAAGATATAGCTTCAGTACTTTTATCAATCAGCATTTAATTCCGTGCCCCTTGCATTTTCAAGTGCCTTCATTTTTATTCCGAAATTTAAGTTACATGTAATTCCACCTTACAATTTTTCAAGACTCGCGATTGCGAGATAACTCTCTTAAATCTAAGATCAAGAGATCCAAGATACAAAATTCTTCAGTCTAGAGTTAAATAGAATGCATGCATCGTCGAGATAATAATTGTTGATGCCCATCACTAGTCGATAATACATTAAAATGGAATATCGTACATCTTACGACATTCACGGAGTCGCGAATTATTTCCTAACATTTTATGCATATCCGGCAGCTTAAAGGTCGACGCTACCTCCAAATAAAAAACACTAGGTACGAACCGATTGATAAAAGTTTTTCTCTCGAGGAGTAAGTCCGAACACAAAGGAATACTCGATTTTGTGCATTCAGGAATAAAACTTTCGTGGAACATTTTAAACGGAGCTTTTTCAAAGTTCATGGTTGTCTTCGAATACCCTCAAAGAGTCTACGATATCACAGCTAACTGATAGCTGACTGATAAGCTTATAAGTTAAAAGCACAATTGAAAAGCAATCAATATTTAAGAACCCAGTACGTATCAACAGAAAACTTCCACGTATTTGGTATTTTTACTTGGAAAAACAAGAACTTGGGAAAACTAGTGCACTCCAAAATCTCCAAACTAGAAAGAAGATTTTTTACTTGTAGCTTGAACTTTTTTGTCTTTGTTTAGACGAAACCTAGTCGATTTGGACTCGGAAAATTCAGTTCTGAGTGGATTCGTATTTCTAAGCCTGCTTCGAGCAATTAAACTTGAGTCCTTTCTTAAACTCGGGCGTAAAGTTAAGAAAGTTCGTCCTTGACAGGAGCTCGAATTGCGCCCCCGCAACACTGAAAACATGCTTCGAAATCGTCACCATCATTGTCAACATCTCTAGAGAAAAGTTCTGTTTGCTAATTTGCAATTATGTAGTCTTTTGGATGTTACAACGTTACAAGCCGAGACTGCTTGTATTCACTTACGTGCACGTATTTTCCACACTTAAAAACTTCACTTCGCACCTCACAACGTAAAACAATCGACAGCAACAAACTTCACCGTCTCCTCGCACAACAATCGCGAAAAAAAATATATACTAAGGACGCTTTTCTCATAAAAAGAGAGTAAACACTTAGAAACCAACAACCGCGTCCATTTGTGAATTTGTGATCGATCGATACGCTGCACTTTGCTGGCAGGCGATGCAGGTGAAATTCCCTAGGTTAAACTAACCTCAAACTTTGTGACCAAAGTAAGCATGCGCACTTAATCAGGCTCAGTAATTGGCTGCCATTTGCGCGCTTCTTTCCAAATTTATGGATTGAAGGCATGCGAGAATAGAAATGCTGCAGATATTTTTCTCCGAAAAATTTCTAGAATGAGATAAGCTTGTGCTGTTGTTACATGTAAGTATGAGAGGCAGATATTTTTTCCAACGGAGGTGTAAGTAATCCCTCACAATTTATTGTTTAAAGAAAAAAAAAGTCTTTTTTTAAGAAAGTAGTTCAACTTTTACCGAGAAGTTAAATTTTTAACCAAAAAAGACAAATTTTCAATAAAAGAGTTAAATTCCGAACAACAAAGTTAATTTTCAACCAAATAATTTCATTTTCTACCAAAATATTTGAATTTTCTACCTAAGAGAAAATAGAATTTGAATCAAAATATATGAATAAGATTTTCAACCAAACAGCTGACTTTTGAATTAAAATTATAAATCTTCAACCAAACAACAGAATTTTTATCAAAGTAGTTCAACTTTCAATCAAGTAGGTAAATGTTCAACCAGACAAGGCGACTTTTCAACAAAATAACTGAACTCTCGACAGAAATGTTTTTACCAAAAGAGATTAATATGAATTTTCAACAAAAATATTCGTTATTTCTCAACCAAATAGTTCAATTTTCTACCAATTTATTTGATTTTTCAACCAGTAGAGACGAATTTTCAACAAAATAGCTGAACCCTCTACAGAAAGTTGAACTTTCTACCAAAATAGTCGAATTTTTAACAAATACATGAATTTTTCAACCAAAATAGATCAATTCTCAACGAGAAATATAATTTATTTCTACCAAAAAAGATTTTTATTTGAAATAAAAAAAGTTGAATGAAAAAAAATACTCTTCAACAAAATAGCTGAATCCTCAACCAAATCAGATTAGTTTTCTACAAAATAGTTGAATTAATAAAAAAAAAAGATTTTTTTACCAAAAGTGATCAATTTTGAAATGAAAAAGCCGAATTTTGAACCAAGAAAGAAAAAAATTTCCTATAAATTTTGGAATTTTCGAACAAAAATGAACAAAATTGCCGAATTTTCTACAAAACAGTTTCATTTTCAAACCGAAAATGTGACTTTTTAACCAAATAGTTGAACTTTCTACCAAAATACATGAATTTTCAAACAAGTAGTTCCAAGTTATTGCAAAAATCGTAACTAAGTTAAGTTACAAGTTACTTTTTAAAATAGTAACCAATTTACCCTAAAAGTTGCAAATAACGTAACTTTTCAGTAACTAGTTACTTGTAAAAAGTTGCTACCTAACACAACACTGTTGATAATAACGGGAGTTTTGCGCATGCGTATAATTCGTCACTTCGTTCGTCGTTCATTCATGTCTTCATGTCCACCAATCTAGCCGATCTAGCCTAACACACCCCTAGCGTAATAAACAGGATAAAAATCACCTAAAAATGCTCAGAATTGGCCCCACTAATCCACAAATAAGCAGCGGAATAAAAAATAATCGCAATAGTGATCCTTAACTTAAATTTTTATCTAATTTATAAAAAAAAGTAGCGGAAAAGAATCAAGGCATGCAATCTAGTAATCAATCAAATTCCCTAGACTCTCTTCGGCTTGGTTGCGACCATCTTGGACCATTTTTCACGGTTGTTGACGAGCAGCCGGGTTCTGTGCTCGAAAAATCGTGCTACAGTTATTACATTAGCGGTAATTAATGGCCCACGATCAATCCGGTAGTAGAAATCGACACCGGTCAAACCACAGGGAGTGTTACAAGTCTTAGATTTTTTTTTAACCGTGAAAAAATCCTTGAAAAGGAGCGTCTGTCACAAGCGCCGAGTGACTTGACAGACAGACTCGAAACTCAACTCGGAAGGTACTGCTGTTTCGTGGTTCTCGCGAATTTTGTGAGTGCGTTGCCTAGTTTACGTGGCGATCCTTGTGGGAAAACAGCAACGAGAGAGCCTTCTGTGAAAAGCTATTTCCTCGAGAAAATGATTCCATCCACATGCTGACCCTTCGGTAAGTTTGCGAGTCCTGTAAACAATTCGCGCATTGTGGAAGAAGGTACTATTCAAGGTCAAGAATAATACTGTGGGCAGTGCTCGCGAAAAAGAACCTGCGGAATCGATCGCGGTGTTCAGCTTTGCCAAATTTACTAAGTTTACGAGGTCCTTGAATTCAACGGTCAATGGCCTCCATTGGCGAGCCGAATACACTTTGCATTCGATTAAATGTCATTACCGTGTTTGACAACTACAGGTTCAATGAACGGTACGCCTTTCCGCTATTTCTGGATCTGATTAACTAGAAATTGATTGAAGGGTTTATGGGAGCTTGAAGATTCCAGTCATTTTGGGGTGTTGTCCCCATTTTTAAGTTTCAATTCGAAGGGGTTTTGATTTTGCAGTATTCTTGATGTTAGGACGATATTGATTTTTTAATTTTAGGTGTCCTTACGGCTATTTTCCTGTGAAAACGAATGTGATGCAGTTTAGGATTGTGAAGTTTTATTATAGTGAAAAGATTAAAAAATGACAAAACAGGTTGCTGTATCACTTTTACATCTCCTTTCCTCTATCAAGTGTTACAGTGAATTTTTAAATCGACCCATCTCCTCTTTGTACCAAACTCTACCTGCGGCGTTTTCAGGTTTATAAATCCCTCAGGCTCCGAATAGTTGTTCATATTCAACACAAAATATCGTAGAGGATATTTATAATAGATTAGAATTGTCATTACCGAAACGATCAAGTCTATTCGTCTGGGCGACTAGATGAATATCGTATTATTTTGTCGTCCGGTTGAGCTGGACGAAAAGACAAAGTAGTTAAATCATTTAGTTTATTATTTAGGGATTTTTTGAATGAATAAAATTCATTTAAATCTCCTGTAGAATTTGCTTTTATGGAAACTTAAAAAATTCGCAACGTATTTTCCCGAAAATAAAAGTTTGGAAATGTATTTGTGATCTTTTAATTAATTTAGTATTTCTAATCAATATTTTCGTCTAATTATGTAAAGTGTCTCTAACACTTGAAAAAAATGTATTTAACTAAAAAGTATCTAGTTTGACTGATAACCTTTTTAATCATGAAAGTGGTTTGTTGGCCTGTTCCTTGTAAAAAATCTCGTGTACTCGGATTTTATATAGGTTACTAATACGAGTTTTCACCAGGAACACTTCGGTAATTCAATCAACGTAATAACCAGAGTTGGTTAGTAATTTGTTGCAAGTAAGTAAGTTGCAGAAAAGTTACGTTATTTGTAACTTTTAGGGTTGTTCTTCGTTACTATTTTTAAAAGTAACTTGTAACGTATCTTAGTTACGATTTTTGCAGTAACTTGGAACTTTAATTTTAGTAACCATCTGTTTTTTGTATATTTCCTATCAAGAGAGGTTTCATGGGTTTATCAACTATTATATTTTTCGTTGAGAATTCATCTATTTTGTTTGGAGATATAATTACTTGGATGAAAATTCATGTATTGTGTTAAAAATTTAACCATTTTTGTAGAAAGTTCATCTATTCGGTTGAAAAGTAACTTTTTTTATGATTTTTTATTATATAATATTTTATTATTTTTATATATATATATTTTATTATCTTTTATTTCTTGGTTAAAGATTCGGCTTTTTCCTTTAGAAATGTATTTCTTTTGGTAAAAAAATCTCATTTTCTCTGGTTGAAAATTTAAATTTTTTAGTAGAAAATTAACCTGATCTGTGTTTGATTATAAATTAAAATCTTTTTTGGTGGAAATAATATCAACTCTTACATTTTTGTTTGGTTAAAGATTCATAATTTTAGTTGAAATGGTTGGTAGAAAGTCCAACTATTTGGTTGAAAAGTACATGTTTTTGTTGAAAATTCATGCTTTTGGCTTGAAAATTCAACTTTTTTGTTAAAAAGTGTTTTTTGTTTGTTTGAAAATTCATTTCGTCCGATAAAAAAATATATTTTTTATTAACAATACAACTGTCTGGTTGTAAAATGTGTCTGAAAAATCTTTGTTGGTTGGAAATTCCACTCTTCTGTTGAAAATTCAACTAGTTTGTTAGAAAGTCATCTATTTTATTGAAGATGCAATATTTTTACTTAAAATGTCAGGAATTTAAAGCGTTTCAAAATGAATCATACAAAAGGTGTTTTTTTCCGAAATTTGAAACATTTTAGGCCTTGATACTTTAAATTGTTACCTGAATTTCAGAGTGGAGTCTTAAATTTAGACAAATTTTACTGAATTTAATCGAACCAGTTTTAAGGTATAACAAGGGTAAGCTCTCTTTACTACAGTCATTCAAATAGTATTTTTCAACTATTTTATCAGTCAAAAGTTATGATTTGCATAGTACCCTGAAACGAGGGAAAAGAATTGTTAAAATTAAATACGTGAGTCATGACTGATAAAAATAATGAATTATTATTATTATTATCTTAGTTATTTTGATTTTTAAATTATAAAATTAAGGAATTGAACAAAGTAACTTCTTACGTAACTTGAAGTTACTTTATCTTGTATCTGTAACTAGTTACAGTTACAAGTAACGTAACTGTAACTAGTTACCTTTTTTCGCTGAGTAACGTAACTCAAAAAAGCAACTTACCCAACACTGGCAATAACATGAATTGATTAAAACAGAAATCACAAGAATACTTAACTTAAACTCCAAAAACTTATTTTCATCATTTTTAAACCAATTCTTCATTTCAAAGAAATAAAATTTCAATAGATAATAAATTATTCATTGAAGAGCTTCGAAAGACCAAAGTTTATGATAAAACTATATCTTTTTTGATTGCTCTTTATTGAATTGATATTCGATGGAATCATACTCTATAAAATAAATTTGTAATTAAACATAAGGAGGAATGTAGTTACATAATAGTTTAAATTATATTCAGAAATTAATATATAGTCGTCTGTTTTTCTCCATTTTCATTGTTTATAATAGATGATTCAAAAGGTGAACAATAAGCTTAAAACGCAAAATTTGTACCATTAAGGTCAGCATACTTTTATGTGCAGCAGTCTTCAGGTGTCCCAGTTTCATGTCACCTGTCCATTTGTGTATCTTGCTACCTGTTATGAGCCTAATAAGGTCTGCATTGTTTCAGTATGCTTTGCACTTTGGTTTTGAATGAAAACCAGAGTTGAAAAGTTCCCAAAGAGTAACACAGGATTTTTTAGAACTGTATTTACAATTGCATTTTTTGAAATTAAAATATTGACTTCATTTTAAATTACAATAAAACTAGTTTTGTGAAAAAGAATTTAAAGTAATTTCGAGCAAAAGATGAAAATAATTCTATCCAACAGTTTTTAAAAATTAAGAGACCTTAATTTTACTGATTTTTAAACATGTTTTGGAATATTCTGTGATTATATTTTTCCACGCAATCCAATCAGTCTAGTGTCTAGTATTCCATTTTTCAGTAAGAAAAATTTTCGTATCCTCGGTTTCAATCAAGTTTGTTTCTTTATCGCAAATCTTTCTAGAAGATTCCTGACATTAATATTTAATTTTCAATGTTAAAAACATTGTATTTCCAAGAATCGATTTAATGCTTAACATTGATATCGATGCTTCACAAAACGTGCAGAATTTTATCTCCAGTGGGAAAGTAGGAGGAATGATAAGACCAGCTGTGATAATTGTTAGTCGTGAGCAAGTTGTGTGCAACTCATTAGAACAGGTAACGTCAATTATCATTGTCAAGAACTATCTAGAAAGCTGTTATCTTCGTTTGCACAAATTTGTACCTTTTTCTTCGACAAAGGTTTTTACTTTAAATACCAAGTGAAAACGAAAAGAAAGTAATGTTTATTTCTCTATTCTGTTTAAAAAAGAAAATAAATATTATCATCTGATAATATAATATGATTATCAGTCTTTTGATGCTCTTAAAGGTACTTTTTCAATATCTTCATGCACTGATTCCTCCTCGCCGTAGTGGTGTACTACTTCCAGTAAAATAGAGTTTACATTACGTTAGAGTTTACATTTTCTATAAAGTTTATTTATATTTATTATGTAGGGAAAAATTCATAGAAAATTTGGAGGTAATTTTGAACCGTATAGTTGCACTATTGTTTTATCTTTTATTTTTTTTTTGTGAAAAGAGGGGTTATGAAACCTGACGAAGGAAGGTTTTTGAGAAAGCTCCCTTGATAGTCTAATGAAGCAAAAAATGCAAATTTTTGGCATACTACTACTTTTGGCTACTCATTTCTTGTCTGAACCAAGTATTGATTGCAGGAGTCTAGTATACTGTACTCACTACTCAGGCACATGGGTGGAGGGTTATCCCCAGACAAGAACCACCTCTGTATCTGTACACTCTGTCTTCCACTTAGCTTGATCTCACTTTTTAAATTTTTCAGTGAATGCTTCCAGAAATGATAAAATATCGATAAGTTTGAGGCATTAAGCCTATACTAATTTTTTTTAACTAGAGACTGATATTATGGACCCATTACCTTCAAAACTACATATATAAAACGATCTAACCTTCTTAATTAGTCGTTTCATTTACATGAATATTTTATTTACACAAAATTACGAAAATAAATAAATTGGACATTTGGCGAACGATACAAATTCTTAAGTGACGTTCTAAA
Organism: Andricus grossulariae; assembly: GCA_011634705.1. Classification (NCBI taxonomy): domain Eukaryota; kingdom Metazoa; phylum Arthropoda; class Insecta; order Hymenoptera; family Cynipidae; genus Andricus; species Andricus grossulariae. Next base: position 62,838,591 of record JAABKJ010000755.1, read on the forward strand.
GGGGTGAACATTCTAAACTAGATTAATTATAGAAACTTATCTTGATTTATCTATGAAACTCAAGGCGCCAGCCTAAGGTCAGAGGAAATGCTAAATAACCGGTGATGAATCTCTTTTCAGGTGACACACAATATGTATACTTTACTGAAAAACTCTCAGCAAATTCGTAGTTAGCAATAACAAGTTTAAATATGGATTTTAGGAAGAAGCTTCAATGGTGTCAGATTAGTTCGAAATTTGATAGTGGAAGTGGCGACGTTGGATTTTTCTTTGTCTCTCGGTTTTGTTCCTTTAAAAGAACCACAACTGAAGTATCCGATATAGGAGGGGGGGGGGGTGAACTTGAATCTTACCTGCAAATGTATTGAGGTAGAAGATTAGATGGACGACTCTTGTTGATAACTGGGTTGGACTCCGCCGACATTGTTGCAATTTTTCTCCTCAACGTCTGCGGCCGAAAACCGAGCTGGAAATCCAGACAAACCGATCCCTCCTGGTATCATTTGCGAGCAGGGTTTAAGTTGCCCTGCTTATTCTCTTGTGATGATGTACGATGAGTATGCTCCTATCTCAATGTTGAGACGAAAGACCAAAGATGAGAGATGCTCCAACGATGATTTGAGACACCGTGTTACATTATTTTATCTGCTGTGGGTGGTTGGAGGTGCCTTCTTCAAAAATGACGTCCAGATGACAAATACCATGCATGTCGTTTTTTAGTTCCGCCTGGCTGATTTGTTTTGAATTGTATGAAATTTTCTAGTAGGAACTCCAAGGCTTAGCAGAATTCATGGCTCACTTATAAGTGATCGCACTTCCGCATTTGAACGTCTCTGACATCCGATCCAGATTTTCCTAGAACTCGAAGGCTAATTGGAGATCACCCTTTGGTATAGATATGAGTGCTTTCATATTTTGAATCAATACCATACTAATTGACATGTTACTTCATCCGAAATTATGCTATCATGGCGATGTGATACTACTAACTAGACGAGGTGACGCCGTGACAAATACAAGATGTTTGAAAGACAGTAACTCAATTATGATTTGATTAGGATAAGAAATTTTGAACTTCACTGAGGAAGCATGTCTTTTTGCTTCTAACAGGATAAAAATATTCATAAGGTCGACATATTCAATGGACTATGGTAATGCTCATTGACCAGAAAAATCGGATACAAAGGCCCTTTGAACACCGTTTAAAATTCAAGGACCTCGTAAATGAACTGATTTTAGTCATGAATTTAATTTTCAATAACCAGTCGTTTCTTTTTTTCAGTTTTTTAAATGACTGGTAAGAGAGGAATCCACACTTATGACAATGGGCTGAAGCACTAAAATTTAAAGGACAATTTGCATTTGAAAATTCACAAAAGAACCCAGGGTATGTTTTTTAAACAATTTTAATTCTGAATTTTATTCTCTAGCTGTTCATGTTTAATATTGTAAAAGTTTTGTAAGACGGCTGTTTATATACTAGGGTGGTCCATAAATAATAGAAAAAAAACATAAAATTTTAAAAATTGAAGGTGCTCTCATAAATATTTGTTCCTTTTGAAGAAAAAATTATGTAGTATAGATTTGAGTTAAAATCAACAATACCTAGTACTCCCTCATCGACCGTAAAGCTTTTAAAGCTTAATATCCTTATTTTCGACTTTAAAAAAATTTCAAAGAGATTATTTTCTTGAATTTTTTCGGTGAATTCAACGGTTAAATAAGTTTTTTAGAAGAATTAATCTTGATTGGTGTTTTTCGTAATAATATGCTTTTTTATAGATTTATATATAAATCTATATAATTAATATTATTTTTTATTTTTTTGGATCACCTTAATATAGACAGACGTTACATAATAGCAGAATAGAATGCATCACATTGTATCCACCTATTAAAATATTGTCACGAACAAAATAGTATATCGACGTAACAATGTCAGTCTATTTACGTGATCGGGGTAATACTCTTCACGGCATCCTGTTTTCCTATAAAAGTGTCGCAAATTCTTTTAAAGTATACTGTTTTTCGAAGTACATTTTTTCAGAGTGGCCACCATCTGGAAAATTACCCTTTTGTATTTTATTTGTATTGAAAACATTTTCGATAAACAACTAACTGCAAATTTATACTTGTTGTATCGACTTTGGTGCCCATTACAGGATCACTTATATGATATGCTTCCTCAAAGTGGAAATATTTATGTAATTATTCAATAATTTTATTAAAATTAAAGATTTCCTTCAACAATATTGCAGATTAAGAAAATTTTATAAATTTTTGTTCCCGGAATATTTATTCTGAATACACTAAAGTGACATTGTAAAAGTTTTAGCAGTTCTTTTAATAAAATAATAAGGTTTCATGTTTTAATATTGTAAATATACGATTTTGTTATTCAAATGCACTACTAATATAGGTCAATCGATTCGTTTTTACAGATTGAATATATTTTATTCATAGGTACATTAAACTTAAATTATGAAAATTGAAAAAGTTATAGCTAAAAGCAGATTTTAATAAAATTATGAAAGTGCAAGAAAAAAATGTTAAACTTAATATTTTGAAAAATTCTTGTATCTGTTTTCATATATACACAGAGACATCCATATATTTTGCTAACACACACACACACGCGCGCGCGCGCACATATATATATATAAAAAATATATTTTAGCTGGAATGCAAATCAATAAACCTATTTTTAGAAATTAGAAATCGTCACTCCTACAAAACTTCTTCCTGGAGGAAGCAAAAATAATCGCTTAATAAAGATATTTTGTTAAAATACAATAAATTGAAATAAAATTAACTTTCATATTGCTGACCATTATATTACTTTTTTGCATGGACTTGAATAGGATTCAGAAGATGAAGAATTTATTTATTTATGTCCGACACGGTGTTTACCCTACCTGGAAAACTTGGAATTGTAAGGGAAATTTCATATACCTGGAAAAACCTAGAAATTTCAGGCATTTTTATTAAAGCCAGAGCTTTTTTTCCAGAGCATCCTTAATTTTTTTAAATTGCAATATAAAATTGAATAACAATGATTCTTCATTTGTAAAAGTAGCTGTATATCACTGTATTTAACTATTTTGTTAAATATTTTTTTTTTGTTGGAAATTAATTTTTTGAACTGAAAATTTAACTATTATATTTTTGGTTAAAAATTGATCGTTTCTAGTTAAAAATTTAAATATCTGGTTAAAATGCATGTATTTTGTTGAAAATTCGTTCTTTTTGGTAGAAAATTAATCTCCTGGGCTGAAAATTAATCTTCTTGGCTTTTTTGCTTGGAAATTCAAAAGTTTGTTTGCCATTTTGCACTCTTGACTGAAAATCTTTCTTAGTTGTAAAGTCGTTTTTTGTTGTTGAATTTAACTGTTTTTGCATAAAAATTAAAGTCTTTTTGGTTGAAATGCCAACTACTATAGTTTTTGTGGAGAAATTGATCTCTTTGGTTGATAAATAAGCTATTTTGTTGAAAATGCGTTTTTTCTTTGTCTGAAAATTAAATTTTTTACTGAAAATTTAACTATTCCAGTGGAAGTTTTATCTATTTTGTTGAAAATTTGTTTTTTTTTTGTTGAAAATTAATTTTTTTTTAGTTGAAAATGTAACTATTCCACTTGAATATTCCATCAGTTTAACTAAAAATTCCTCTCTTTGGTTGAAAATTAATTTTTTAACTAAAAATTTAAGTATTGAATTTTTGTTTGAAAATTAATCTTTTTGGTTGAAAATTTAATTATTCTCGTTAAAGATTGATTATTTTAGATGAAAATTCAACTTTTTGGTTTGCAATTCAACTCTCTCAGTTGAAGAATCATAATTTTAGTTGAAACTAGACTAGCCACGTAGACACTTCTTTTTTTAAACAGAAAGTGTAAAAATTCATGTGCATATTTTGTTAAAAATTCATCTTTTCATTTAAAAATTCAACTATTCCAGTTGAATATTCATTATTTTAGTTGAAAATTTATCTTTTTTGTTTAAAATTCAACTATTCCACTTGAAGATTCATCATTTTAGTTGAAAATTCATCAGTTTGGTGGGAAATTAATTTTTTTTTACTGGAAATTTAACTTCAATTTTTGGTGTAAAACTGATCTTTTTAGTTCAAAATTCAGCTATTTGGTTGAAATTTTGACTTTCTTAGTTAAACATTTAACTATTTCTTTGAAAATTCATGTATTTTGTTGAGAAATCGTCTTTTTGGTTGAAAAATGTTTTTGTTTAGTTGAAAATTCAACTATTTTTTTGAAAATTCATGTATTTCGTTGAAAAATGGTATTTTTTGGTAGAAAATTATTCTTTTTGGTTGAAAATTCAACTATTTGGTTCAAAATTGATCTATCTCGTTGAAAATGCAATCTTTTTACTTGAAAAGTTAGGATTTTGAAGCGGTTTAAATTGAATTCAATATAGTAGTGACGACGTCAATTTTACCTAAATATGCACTGAATTTTAAGTATAAGAAGATAAAATAAAAATTTATTTCAATTATTATTAAAATTCATAAACTTTAGGAATAAATTCAAGACATGACTAATTATGTTTTTGTTATTTATTTATTTATTTATTTATTTAATTAATGTTTGGTGCTAATATATTTAAGAATATCTTGAAATATAATTTGTCAACGCTTTCTAAATTGAACATATTAATTGGATCCCAAAAACTGATAAAACGTTTATAATAAACTCGCGAAATTGTATACATATTCGGAGTCGATTGTTTAAAAAAATGCGAAATCCGTACTATAAAAAATTGTACCTGGAAAAAACGTGGAATTGTCAGGGAATTTTTTTCCAGGATTTGAGTAGACATCCTGGTCTGTTGTTTTCTGTAGAATGAAAAACATTTATGTTTGAAATCGTTTAAATATGAAAACGTTCCAATTTATAAGGCATCGGGAAAAGACCGGACATTTTTTCAAAAATGTTGATGGCCACCCTGTTTTTAAAAAGTACAAGAGCTATCCATGTGGGGTTAGTGGTTTAAGTCGGTGTTTCTAGAACTAACTATGAGAAGTCCTAAAGTTGTCAAGTGTGTAATTATTATAATTACAGTGCATCCTGGGGAAGTCTAAGATGGCTACAGTGGACGAGAAGAAACGTGTGGGCGGCACGAAAGTGTCCGCAATTGCAAACATCTTCCAGTCAAAGCCACAGTCGGAAAATTTTAGTCACAGGCCAACTGCAATTCATACGGATGGTTTTAAAGAACCACCTTCTCCCCTCAAAGACTCTCCGACTCAAGTAACTGTCGTAAGGACCGAAAGCCACGTTGCCCGTTTCAACAACGCTCGAGCACTTTTCGAAAAACTCGGCGAGGAAAATAAATCCATTCGACCGTAAATATTGCAAACGATTTTTGAACAATTCTTTGTTAAAATGCTTTAGATATAAATTTAACTTAATTTCCAGGGCGGATCGAATCACAAAGCCGACAAACTTGCATGGTCTGCGTTCGAGATCAAGTTCAGCAAATTCCGGATCGGGTTGCACATCACCAGCTCGATCTCCACGTCCCCGGTCACCTTCCCCTCCGGGAACAAGGGATCATTTAAGTAACTGGAGTGCCAGTGTCCCAGCACTAAATGCCGAACGACATTTCGAAAACGGACACTCACACGCCGCTGACAGTATTACTGATAGATTAAGGCCCCGCGTAGGCTTCGGGAAATTCGACAAGCACAGTGGCAAGGAAAATCGGCTGGACGAGCGACCAGAAAAGCCTGAGAAGCCTGAGCGGAGATTGAACTCGAAGGAGTTGATCGAGAAGCAGAAGAACTGGACGAGTCACTTCTCGAAAACAAGACCAAGTAGATACAACTCCGATCCGAATCATTCCGTGGTTCAGAAGTCTCTAAATCAAAATTCGTACAAGGTCGAGGATTCACAACTACAAAAAACAAACAATCAGGGCAAAGATTCAAAGTGGTCGAGTGAAGTTGTCTGCGTTCCAGCGACTAGGTCAGCTAGCTTCTGTTCCATTAGGCCTTCACCTTCGACTTCTCCACCTCCGCCTCTTCCGCCAACTAGAAATTCATCAACTGGTAATTCAAGAAAAGAAAGACCTGTCAGCATAGGATCCAGTCCCACGAGTCCCGATTACGAGAGTCCGGAATACGCCACCATTACCAAATTCAACGACTCCTCGCCCACGATACCTGAATATGCAGAGATTCAGAAAAATGTGGGAGAGACGACCAAGAATGAAGAGCATGAAAAGGACTTTCATAACCGAAATGACGATGGGATGCCAGAGTACGCTGTTGTGCAGAAAGATAAGACGAAAACTGCAGCGAAAAAACTGGAAAAGAATAATTCAGAAGTTAATTTAGAATCCGTAAAGAATGAGAAGGATTCAGAGGCTGGCGTGAATTCCAAGAGTATTAGAAATTCCGCTAGTCCTGAAATTGTGGCACAGATGAAAGGGTTTGTTTCCTCAAATGAGAGGATTGGTAACGCCAGTCCAACTCGAAGTGCTTCCATGGATAATGTGATATCCAGTGAGACGGAGAACAAAGCGAGAAAGGACGATTATCTGGACATTCCTGAGTATTCTAATTATCCGAGTAATGCGTCGAGGTCACCACCGAAGACTTCAGAGTGGAAGAATGAATGGATTGCGAAGAATGAAGAGATTTTGAAGAGTGTGACAGATTTGACTTCGTCTAAGGAAGCTTCTGATGAGGAGTTTAATAATGAAGTAGTTAGGACGGATTCGAGACCTGATTGGGCGAAACCTTGTATTGATATGGTTAAAAGAAAGGATGGTGTTGTTGCGGAAATGAAGAAGGAGAGAGTTAGGTCACCGGAGGGTGAATTGAGACCTCCTTCGAGGAATACTGATAGTGCTTCATCGAGTATGAGTTCTCCTAGTTCACCTTCGAAGGACAGCAAGGAGGAGAAAGCTGAAAAGGAAATGTCTGAGAAAACTCAAAGTGGTGAGTACAGTTTCTTATTATCTAAGTAGAAGAAAGTGATTATTTTACAAATCTGGTGTTCACTCAAAACTTAAGTGTTCAGGATCCCAGAGAATTAAAAAAATATATAGACGCTATTCCCAAACATCTCCATTAAAAATTATTCTTTTTTTTAAGTTTTAAATCAGAAATATTGTGTAAATTTGAATGCTTCAGAGTTGAAATTGTCATTTTTTTAAATGATTTTTAATTCTACCGATAAAAAAATTGGATAAGATCTAGTTAATATCTATTGCAGGCCTCACAAACTGTCCCTATATCCCCTATTGTACCATATATTCAGTTAAGGTTCCCAAAGCACCCTATTTTCAAGATTGGTCCCTATGGTACCCTATTTGCAGCCCATAATGGAACTTTCAAAAAAATTATAAAAATATTAAAGCTTCCAAGAGTCAGGAATTTTGAAAAAAAAGTAGCAAGTCAGAGATTAAATTACCTAATGGGTTAATCACTACATATACAATTCAGGTCTATACCTATTTCTGAATTGTCTTGAATTCTTTTTAAATATTTCAGGGTATTTTTAAAGATTCCGAGAAATTTTTAATGAATTTCAATAATTTGAAGAGATTTTTAAGATTTTAGGGTATTTTTAAAATTTCTAAGGAGCTTTTAATTTGAATTATTTTAGGGAATTTTAAAAGATTCTAAGGAATTATTAATTAATTGTATTAATTTAAAGGGAATTCAAAGCGTTTGAATCTCTAAATGTATGTATTTTAATACATTTTCCAGGATTTCAGGAAATATCATCATAGAATTTTACGGAATTTTATAATATTTTAGTGTATTTTAAAGAATTTATTTACGAGAAGTGAGGTATTTTGTAGGGTTTCAAAGATTTGAAGAGATTTGAAATTATTTTTTTCTTTTGAATTTTTCTAATTCACTTGAATGCTTCTACATTTACTCAATTCTGCTTAATTCCATGGATTTTTTGATTTGTTAAAAGTTTTTATTGAATTGATCCTGATGATCAAGTGATAAAATGGTCAGGGGATTTGAAATATTTTGAGGTATTTTTTTTTTAATTTCTTGGCATTTTCATGAGCTTTAAAAAATGTCAAGTGATTTCAAAAGATTTTGAAGGATTTGAAATATTTTAGGTTATTTTTAAAGATTGCAAAGAAATTTTTTATTGACTTTGAGTAATGCAATGGGATTTTAAAGAATTTGAAATATTTTAGGGTATTTAAAAATATTCCCAGGCATTATCAAGTTCTTTAAACAATTTCAAGGGATTTCCAAGTGTTTTAATAATTTAAAGGGATTTAAAAAAATTTGCATGCGGTTTGAAAGAATTTCCTAGAAATTCGGAAGATATAGAAGCATTTTACACGACCTATAAGGTTTCAAGATAATTTAAAAGATTCTAAGGGGTTTTATAAAATTGCCAAGGATTTCAATGATTTTAAGGGACTTTAAAAGCTCCCACGGTATTTTAATAAATTTTTCAGGATTTCTGGAAATATGATCAAATTCCATAGAACTTTAAAGGTTGATATAATACTTTAATGGATTTCAATGAATTTATTCACAAGAAGTGAGGGATTTCGTAGGGTTTCAAAGATTTCCAGACATTTTAAAATATTTTTTGCAATTCATGTGGAATTCGCCCTGATTTCTTTTAAATTCTTTTGAATTAATTCACTCAATTCTACTCAACTCAATGGAAAAAGGGGAATACAATGGACCAAATGCATGGGACAAAACTTCATTTTTGTAATATCTTCGTAATAAATAATAATGATTATCATTTTATTATTTCATTAAATAGTCTTTAAAAATAAAAACTATTTTTCTATTACACTTATATAGAAAAAATTAGTTTTTACCCAAATATATGAGCAAAATAGGGTAAAAATGGACCGAATCCCATGCATTTGGTCCATTGTTTTCCCCCTCAGCACTCAACGAAGTGAAGTTAGCTGGTTGTTGAGGTGAAAATACTTAATTCACTTGATTGCTTTTTAAATTCAGCTTGATTTTTAATTATTTTCATCGAATTCTTCTTATTTCCCTTAAATTTTTCTAAATTTACTCAAATTTTACTGAAATAAATGGAATTTTTTCAATTTTGAAAATTATTTCCAATACATTTCACTTTTTTGTTTAGAAATTAGTAGGGTTTCAAAGATTTGAAATTATTTTTTGGAATTTACCCTGAATTTTTATTAATTCACCCTGAATTCGTTTAAATTCTTTGGAATTCTCGTTAATTTTTTTAATTCACTTGAATTCTTCTAAATTTACTCAATTTTGCTTAATTCAATGGATTATTTTTTCATTTTTAAATGTTTTTATTTAATTGATCCTGAAGTCTTTTAACCGCACCTGGAATTATTAGAGATTTCATCAAATTCTTTTGAATTCCCTTGAATTTCTCTAAGCTCATTTATAAGCTACTGAATTCACTGAAGTTTTTTCATATCTTTAAATTGTTTCCAATTTATTTGAATTTTTTTTATTCACCTTGAATTTTGATAAATTTCGTCGAATTCTTCCTCTAATTTCATTCCAATTTTACGGAAATCAATGGAATTTTTTGATTAAATTTTTTTTCCAATTCATTTGTGTGAATTCATCCTGAGTTTGTTACGCTTTGAGCCCGAAAAAAGTACCCTATGAGCGTGACAAAAAGTACCCATTGGTCCCTGTATTTTACCCCAAAGGGACTGTGAAGCCTGATATTGTTTTAATTTCCCTTTTAATCAGGGGCCTTTACTAACGTGTCCTTTATGAATGACGCCCACGCGATTGTTTAAAAATAACACTTGCTGCTTAAAATAGTAGAGGGCTTTTCACCCACTCTAAGTGGACTTATTGTAATCAGCCGTGGTGGGTATCTTACCCACACACTCAAAGTGGAAGTCTGCCAAAATAGCAAAAAGTAAAAGTGTAGCGCCTAAGCCCCTTCTCGACTTCGTCCTCCTCCACCTCCTCTTTCCGATCTCAACCTTCTCCTCCTACCATACCGCGACGGCATTATTTATAGAAATCAGTATGAACTCCGTTTGGCATCTGTCCGCTTGTACCTAAATTCACTTATATCGTTAATGTGCTTCGGAAGTTCATAAATTATTAACTAAACTTTAAAAACAAGTTCAACTCAACTGTAAATTGAAAACTGACACTGACGAGTGAATAGACAAATATTTTTTTTTATATTACATCTCTTTAATGGTGCTTTCAAGATATAAATAAATTCAATGTCCCCAGAAGATACCTCCTGCAGATTTCTTTCAATCTTAACTTTTAGTGAAGTGTTCCATCGAGGAAAATAAAACATGAACTATAAATAGTTATTCCTATTATTTTCTTATATTTTTGTATTACTCATGACTTGTTAACTGTGATAGAAACTATTGAAACACGATTTGTTTTCTCTGAAGCTCAGATGATTTTCAAATGTTTGTATAATTAAAAGACAGAAAAACGTATTTTCATTAGTGCTATGTGTCTGCGTCTACTCTGCATCGATTGTCGAGGTACATAAAATTGTTTTGTCATCAGTTTTCGAATTTTATCCACTACGCAATGATTTGCTAAAAATATCCTGGATTTAGAACAACTCTTGAGAATAAGATTTCCTCAATATAATTTTTTATCGAAGTCATGGATTGTTTCTTATTTTCTTTTAAAATCCCTATAATAATTAGTTTGTTCAAACTTTTATAATAACAAGTTGCGTTTAATATTTTTAAATTGTAAATAGTTCTAAGTAAAATCTGATTCTCGCTTGATACCCTAATAAAGTAATCTGTCTTCTTCAATTCAAGGACGGAGCAGTTATGACTTGGAGACAGAGGAACCGGAAAAGCCCACAAGCTACACCGAGAGGATTTTGGACAAAGACGAAAATGCAGAAAAGGACTCCAAATTCAGTGAAACGGATACTGCAACTGTCATCAGGCGATCGCACGTTCGAGTTGAGTTACCTGCTGCTGGGTTAGGTCATCGACCACCCTCGGTCGTAAGTTCGGATCAGGAATACCCACCTCTGGAACACAAAGAAATTCCCGTGCCATCGCCCTACGTGAAACGAATCCAGCAAACTCAGGAACAAGCTAAGAGCAAGTCCCTTGCTAACTTCGAAAACAAAACCAACCTCGATACCAAGTCTTCTTTCACAGATCAGAACTCGACAAAAGATCCTCAGGATGGCATTTACAGGTTCCAGCAGGCAACAGTGATGAACTCTATATCGAAAGAAAGCCAAGGTTTTTCTCCAGAAAACTATACTTTCCAACCTGAAGTATCGAAAGAGAAACAAGCTATTGATCTCCAGTGCCAGAAGACAGTTGCCAACGCTAAGAACGACCAAATAAAGGTTTCGGTTCGGGAGAAACTCGCGAAAAACAAGGAGGAAGTTTCTGGAAAACGAGCTAGTTTTACGGATCTCGAAAACAAGGCGGATTATTTAGATAAATCTAATACAAGTACAAATCAGTATTCTAACAATGCTACTAATCAGGGCAGTAATTTATATAAGGAATCCAGCAATGACGAGAAGGATGTGTGTGATAAGCATTCGACGTTAGACCTTTTGTCTATGAACAACGTAGAAATTGAGAGAGCAAGTGAAGTGACTGAACAGATTACAAAGACAGATAACGTAAATTCTTCTATTTCTGTCGGTTTTGACAAAGAACTAGAAGAATCGGTGCAAACGACCTGGGAACAGGAGAAACAAAAGGCAGAAATGGCGAAATTAAGACATACGGAGAATAGTTTAACTGCTGGTAACGTTCTTGGGGATAAAACGCAAGTTAGGATAGCTTCTCCTTTGAAGAAGGATTTGTTGGAGGATCAAAAAGTGTCTGATAATAGTTTGATTGAAGACAGTGACTCCAGCGATGCCAAAACTATTACGAATTTAGAGAGCTTGCCCTCGTTGGGGACTCCTAATTTGAATGGCCCTGTAGAGACTGTTAAGTTAACTACAAGCCAGGTTGTTCCTGTGACTCCGGATACGATGACTCCTGATGAGGCGGAGAATCTTTTAAGCTCTCGGTGAGAACATTTTCTTAATTAATTTCATAATTATTTCGAGTATTCTTTTAACAGAAATAAGTTCAGTTTCAAACTTGTCTATTTATCACGAAGGGTTGATCACTCTTGAATTCGGGTGTACAAAGCTTCGCGAAATCTTTTGGAATCTTTGAAATCTTTGAAATCTGGTGTGCACTCAAAAGTCGAGTTGTCAACCCCTCGATTTATCATAAAGAGAAATGGCATGTCATGTTTCGCAGTGCGAGGTAGATGAAATTGGAAAGTTAATTTCGTTTCTTAATTTTGCAAATGCTCTTAAGTATCTCAAGCTTTTGGATTGAATGTTGCAGTTCATAAAATTAAGGGGGCTGATATAATTTCTTTCATTACACCAGTTTTTCTTTTGCATTGAATTATATATGTGCCTGACAACAACTCTCTGGGCTCTTACAGAATTTTGGAGAAGAAAATCAGGTGAGTAAATCTTACAGATTAACGTATAAATATAAAAAAGTGCAGGGTTGGCACAGATTCTGTAAAATTTGAAAATAATTCATTGATACTTTATTGTGGATCAGGCATTTTTAGGCATAGTGAAAGCTCAATTTTTAAAATTTGTTTCTCTAAATCGAATATTCTGAACTTTCCGAGAACCTGTGAAATTCAGTAATTTGGAATTCTGTAACAACCCTGAAGTCTCACTCGTCGAAATGACGGTAAGTGAAATAAATGGAATCAGTCAAAATTGTGAATGATGAAATAGACAAGGCTCGGCGCTGCTGTCAGATGAGGAAGCTCAAGAAATTGCCAGGTTATTGTCACCTACAAGTGCCAATGGACTTGTAACTGAAGATAAACCAGGAGATCAAGAAGCAGAGAGTAGTAAAGACAAAGAGGACCAGGATAACGCTCCGGATTGGCTTTCGGATGTCCTATCAGCCCAAGACTCCAGTCACGTCAACAGTACCACTCAGGATTATAGGTGAATTTCTGTTGCTTTGTTTAGTTTAATCGATATCGCATTATTTATAGCAAGTCGAGTGTCCACGAATGTCGCTTCTTCTGCTCCTTTAAGTTTGCTGTTTTTTTTAAATACTAAGACTTGTAGGAACAGGCGAATGGGCCCAGGATTTCCCTTCAATCTCTAAAACCATTTGAAATTAAAAACTGAATTCCTTTTAACTTTTTCCAATTTCAGTTTATCACACAGATCACGCAGCGATTTAACAATTGACTCCTTGACTGAAAGCCAAATAGGATCAGTAACTGGTAGCGAAAGTGGATTACTCGGATCTGTCAGCAGTTTGAACGATACCCAAGAAACTAATGACGACACCGAGACTGAACAGCAGGACGACTATACTCCCGTTCCTGGAAAAATCGTAATTTAATTTTCTAATGATTTATATTTAAAAAAGTTTGAGAGTGAATTGAAAAGTTTCTAAGTTGTGCTATAAATTTCTTTCTTTTTTTTTTTAGATTCTTGTGGAAAATGGCGTGCATTACTTCGAAGATGGCCATTTCTGGATGGAAGTCGCCGGTCTGCGAGAATCAGAGGACGAAGATGAAGAACTGCCCGAGCCAATACCGGTTAAGAAATCGGGGAAAATCACTTTCGATACGGGACCTATGCGCGTCTATTCTACACATTCAGTTAACGATTATGATCGTCGTAATGAAGATGTTGATCCCGTCGCTGCGAGTGCTGAGTATGAACTTGAAAAACGCGTGGAAAAAATGGAGGTAGGATTTAAATATATACATTAAACCAAATAATTATTGTATATAAAATACGGGGAAAGTTCGTAGGACAATTATTCTTAAATCGTGTCGTGTACTTAAAACATACAATTCAGCCTGCTTTAACGACCTATCTCACAAATTGTTCCTAATTTCCAGGTGTTTCCTGTGGAGTTGATGAAGGGACCAGACGGTCTCGGACTCAGTATAATTGGCATGGGTGTCGGTGCAGACGCGGGTCTCGAAAAGCTTGGAATTTTCGTCAAGACAATCACCGAAAAGGGTGCAGCGGCTCGAGAAGGCAAAATACAAGTGAACGATCAGATTGTCGAAGTCGATGGCAAATCTTTAGTTGGAGTAACTCAAGCTTATGCCGCTAGCGTTCTTCGAAATACATCAGGTCTCGTACGCTTTGTAATCGGCAGAGAACGAGATCCGAAGAATTCCGAAGTTGCGATGTTAATTCGGCAAAGCCTTCAAGCTGATAGAGATCGTGAGGCAAACATGTGCACCAATCGGTAAGTTTTTTTTTTGTAATTGCTATGTTACATTTACAAATCGAGAACTCTTGTATGCTTTGTTTTTAAAACTTATCAATCAACTTTAACATTTAGTTGTAACGGTAAAAGATTACTCTATATATGTTCGTTTTCCTTTCTCTAACATCATTAAGCTTGCTTTAAACTTTTGCAGTTAATCAGAGATAGCTTGCAACCTTTTTCCTCGCCTTTAATGCGCTAGAATCATCTAAACTATAATCTATCTACTTAATGCGAGATCACCCTGCATAAATTTACCTCAAAGGCTTGCCCATCGAAATCAATAATGCCTGCGGTGCAAGGATTCTATATTTAGTTATACTGCAACGATAGTATGCGATTTTAGTTCAACTTAAACAAAGCGCCTAGTTATGGCTCTTGCATTGCGAGAGAACAGAACAAACACATTCTGATAATCGTATTCCCGATGATGGTTTATCCTTGCTCGCTCAAACTCTGTGACGACAACAGCGGCCACTTCAGTTTAGAGCCTGAGGCCAACTGGAGTGCTGAGGGAATACTTGAATATACTATATAAATTAAACTATTCATTATCGGCTTTTGATGAAGTCTTATAAGCATGAGAATATTGTTTAGGAGACTCAACTTTTCGGACATGTCGCCCGATGAACGACGAGAGGATGATATTTCAATTGGAACTGGAGGAATTCCTGGGTCACCTACGATGTCTTCTTGCTCGGAAGGAGAACCTCCACATAGCCCCATTGAAAACTACATTTCCCCAGGACGCCGATCGCCGATTATCAGCTCTTCTCAGCCACCGCCAAATTCTGGCACGACACAGAGTGACGTTGATAGTCTTCGGATGCTTTTACAAGAGGTATTTTATTTTTTTATTCAATAGATTAATTTTTTTGAGGTTTTTTAATTTGTGGTAATAATTTATCAACATGACAATATGTTTTTTAATTTCTTTCGGATTCCTGTTGCTTGGATAAGTTTTGTGAATAGAGGTTTGAAAAGCACAACGAGAAAAAAGACTATAGTCTCGTTATTGTATATAAATCACCTTTTAAAATGTTTTCTATTGCTATTTTTATTATTTACGTTACATTTGGTGGTCGTTTTATTTTGTGCTTGTCATAATTTTACCTTAGTATTTTTTGTTTAATTTTGCACTTTTTTCACTTGTCCAGTTTAGTTTTTTTTTGTATCGTTAATGAGTTGTATTTCGTTTTTTAAGTATTGGTTACTGGGAATTCTAGATCTTCAGATTCGGGTTTCTATATTATGGAGGTGTCATTTTTAAAGTGGTCTTGAACATGTTCGAAAGCTTGATGTGGATAATTTGAACATATTTTTTTTGCGAAAACTTACGATAATTTTTATTTTTAACTAGTATTGGATTTAAAAAATGCAGTAAATTTCCATATATTTTTAATTGTTCGTTAATTTTTTAATATTTTGCACTAAAAAATATTTAATACTTCAAATGATCACTAAATATAAAGTGCTTGCGTTCACCAAGACTCGAATTTTGAAAGGAAAATGGCTTTTGTATTATAATTTTTTCGGCATTATGGTTTTTTTGTACAATCGTGAAATTGCACTGAATTGCCAGATTGTACATTTTGGTGTTTGTAGATTTTGCTTATGCATTGTGTGTGTCGTTGGTTGCTTGCAGAGTCAGTATAAGCTCACATTAGCAGATGGAGAGGTGGAAAAGCTGAAGGCGAAGGTAATTATGAATGTCGTATTTTTTCTGTGAATGACTTTGTAGTTGGATGTTTATTTTCTACTTTGAATTTTGTTGTACATGCATAAAGTTTAAGTGAATTTTAACAAAGAATGGTTTTTAATGTTTCCCTAACTCGGACATTTTACAGCATATCATGAATATTCACTAGGGTGGTTCTTATTTATACTTGGTGGAATTTTTTTTTTTTAGAATTTCTCTGCCCCCAATCCTTCCCTCCAGTTTTCTTTGAATGCCCAAGAAAATGATCTCTAAATTTGAGCAAATAATACGAATGATTTTGTGTCTCAGTATATTGTTCAGAATTCGTCAGAGAATAAGAATCAATTATACATTTTGAGGGTGAATGACTTTAAGCCACTGCTTTTTGTACGTTTTTTTCATAAATAATCATTAATCGGTAATTTCAGAATACCAAAATACAGAATATTTATTTAAACATTTGTTTTCAGGTAAATCGCGAAATGAACGTATGTTCTAGACGTTATATGAGTTCTCTAATCAATGTGCACAAAATAATTTGTTTAAATAATTTTACAATCATTTACATAATACGTGTTTGTGCAAGTATATAGTAAACCTAAAAAAGCAGAACACTATTATCTCACCAAATTGTCGACAGATTTCAATATCTTTGAGTACTAATTAGTTTTCTAAGAATCGTCATACATGTTTAAACAAATCTTAATTTTGTAAACAATTTTATTTTATATAAATATTTTATATTTTCCGTTTTTCTAAAAATTGAAATATTTGTATGTAGGTGGAAATAAAGCGTTAATGTTAAATAAACATTAACTATCAATTTCCACCGGCCCTAAAAATATAAAAAAATTAAATAAATGAAAGAACGCATTTTCTCCTCTCTACCGATCAAAAACACATAAAATCAGTAAAGTAAAATAATTTTTTTTAAGAATTTCAATTCTTTTTAAGATTTAAGATTATTCTATTATTCTATAGTATTTAAAAAAAAAAAACAATACTTAAAAATATTAAGATCCCACGAAAAGAAAATCTGCTATGCACAAGATTTGCTAAGTACAATTATATGAAATTGTGAAATTATTTTGCTTGAATAACATTCAATTCCACCAAGTTTTTAATGTCTAATACGGCTTTTCAAAATTTATTTCAAAATATCTGTGGGCACTTTATAAAAAAAAGTATAATTATATATTTTATGAGGAATATTTTTACCCAAATTACTTGGACAAATTTGATTTCAGAAATTCATATTTTTTGCATCGCAGATGTTTTTGGTGGAATGTGAACTATTAAATTAATTCTTTGAATAATTTTCGTTAAAAATTAATTGTATTGATTTATTCTTTAATTCAATTTGGTGGTACCATATTATTCAATTAAAATTTCAATTGGATTTTTCAATTTGAATTAAAAATGGAAATAGTAGCTAGGTTCACTGAACTTAACAGATACTTCATTTTCTATCAGATTTTATAGAAATATATTTTATTTTCTTGAAAAAAACTGCATTATTGTTGAATTATTGTAAAAAAAGTTATAATTTTCACCTGGGCTGACCTCCGTAGGGTAATCCATCTAACCGATTTACATCAAATTTTAATGAGAAATCTGTAGTAATGTATTTTCGATACATATTGCAAGAATTTTTGATATCTTGAATAGTTTATAAATTTTTTTCTTTTTTTCATCTCTGAATTTTTATTTTTTACACTAAATACGTAAAATTTTAAAAATAGATTCAAGATATCAAAATTTTCTGCAAATTATATGGAGAATCTTTTGCTACTAACGAGCGCAACTAAAAAATTGATTGTTTTTATGTTTTTTTTTTAATCTCACGGTTTCTATGATATGAACATAAAAATCACGCCTAAACTTGTCTTTCAATAATTGGTCAGTCAGCTGCGAAGTTTAATTGAAATCGGCTGAGAATTGCGCCAAAAATCCGTAAAAAACTTGAACAATGTATTATTTAAATAATTTTACAATTTTATTGTTATCATTGATTAAAGAACTTATTACTTCTAGAACATACGTTCATTTCGCAACTTACCTGAAAAATATTAACATTGTTTAAACAATTGAAAAATAGTTAAGAAATTCCGTATCGAATTATTAAAAATATACTGAAACACGGATTTATTGGTAACATATCGTCGCGCTTAATTATTAGATTTACAAAAAACTGACTTCCCCACGTTAAATCAATGGGAAACTTCATGTACTGTGCGCCACCCTTAAATATTAATCGATTTGGCTCAAATTTGGAGATAATTTTTTTTGGTATTCGAATTAAATTAAAATTAAATTAAAAGTTACACGCCAAAATAAAAACTTATGCATCGTGATGAAGAAAAATCATAATAGTTTTTGATCAGCCTTGAATTAGATACTAAACCCATTAGTTTTCAAGTTTTTTAACAACATCTTCGACCGCATCGTGCATTTTAATTTTTTATGGAGTTTTTCGCCAAGTTGACATGTGAAAATGTTTATTTATTTACAACTTTAAAGATAAAGCACTTAATCAACTTTAGAAATTTAAAAATGATTTTCTAATAAATTCACTTCGTGGACTGTAAATTTTATTAACATAATTGGTCATGAACAACAGCTATTTTCTGGGATAAATGACCAAAAATCATAAACTTCACATTAGTTTTGATCATACTTGAAAAATGTATTTTACTTACTAACTTATTACAAAAGATTCTTTGTGGTATACAAAATTATTGTTCTAAATTTGTATAATTTGTAAGTGTACTAATAATGTTTAAACAAAATTGGCAGCAATTATTATTATTTTTTTTTTAATGGATGTAATTGATCGAAGGAATCACCACAAACAATGGGATCTTAAATTGTAGCTAGTACCTTCTTGTTGACTTTATTTCTACTCTTCATCCATTTTGGAAATTAATATATTTAGTTTTAAGTAATTAAATGAAATCGCACCTCTAATATGTAATTAGTTGATAATTAATAATTTTGGAAAAATGAGAAATTTCCAATGACTATGTTAGAAACAAAGAGTACCTATTACCTAGTTTTACTAAGGTTTATAAGTCCAGATTCCTAATTTCTTACAATCGGAAAATTTGTAGACAGCAATTGAAATACACTGCGCTGTCCGAAAGGTTATAAAATTAAGAAAAGGGTCTGGTCATTGGCATATGAAAGTGTATTAAAAATCAGCGTTTAATATTCACTTTTCTAACGTGACAATCTCCTCACTTTCATTTTCAGTTGGTAGAGCTTGAAAACAACGGAGCAGGCAGCGAAGAATACGCAGCAAAATTGCGTGAATCTGGATTAAGGCTGCACGAGTCCGAAAGAGCTCTGGGGACAGCTCGTCAAGATTTGTCAGCAGCTCGTGAAATGTTGGCTCAGGCGGCAGCCCAGAGCGCAGCGCTACAGCAGAAGTATGCCCGCGCCAAAAGAGCGGCCCGAGAACTTCGAGCCGACATAGCAGCTCGCGACGAATTTTACCAGCAATTGCTTCAAGAAAAGGACACCGAGTATAACGCACTCGTCAAAAGTTTAAAGGACAGGGTACGATTGTGAACTCGTTTGTAATAGAAAAAAAGTGCCGATCACAGTACTAATTGTCTTGTATTGCTAGGTCATTACATTAGAAGTAGAATTGACAGAAACTCAGAGAAGGTTCGGATTGCCCGTGAGATTGCCGTATGACGGGGCCACAGCGAGAATTGTAACACCGCAATTAACTAGACGTCAATTACCACCGCCACCTTCTGCTACGAGTTGTCAGCTCTCCGATACCGAAACCTCTGATCTTAGCAGTCCAGATGATGGGGATAAAACAGCAACAGTTGAGAGAAAACTTCCACTACCAATTCCAGTGAAGGAAGAACTTGATCGGGCAGTTCCTGCTCACCGACTACTTGATAATTCAGCTGGAAAGAGCAAAGCTGAATTGGCAAGCAGAGGGGGACTTGCGAATCGACAATTGCCCAAAAGATCAGGAGGGCTTAGTAATAGCAGCTCGGTAAGTACGGATGAAATATGTACCAATGGATCGTCCATAAACTACATTATCAATCTGATGGGGGAGGGGTTCATGCCAAAAACTATGGTTGGTAACAAGTGGGGAGGGGTCTCCAGTGGAAGTAACGTTACGAACTAAACTAACGTTTCTTGATGATAAATTTGACAAAAGTTTGCGACTTTCGCGAAAGATGTCCCTGGAACGGTAAAGAATATCTGCTTTTTCTCCTGTTTTAGAGAAATTTCCCATTTCTCTCGAGTTTTCGTTTAAATGTTTGTTTTGGTTAACAATTCTCCTATTGGATTGAGAATTTTATTGTTTTGTTGAAAATGCAACTATTCTGTTAAAAACTAATCTTTTTGGGTGAAAAATTAAACAAATTGTTTGAAAGTTAAACTAATTTCTTAAAAAATTATCTTTTTGGTTGAAGATTCATCCCTTTGGATGAAAAATTACAACTGTTTGGTTACAAATTTATCTTTTTTATTTGAAAGTACATTTTTTAAACTAACATAAACTTCAAAAAACCAAATTGCGCAACAAAATTGCACAAGAAAGCTTAAAAAAATTATGTTCTTCAAAGAACTGTTTTTTAACAACAAAAAATACTCAAGAAACTGAATGTATGCAAAATAATTGCACAAAAAGAGTTAAAATAAGAGAAATATGTTTACAACAAACATTGTAAGACGGCTCGTTAGAGACAGATATATGATAATTGAAAAAAGAGAGATAAAAAGAAAGAGACATCCAAATCCACCTCTCTCTATCTTTTTTAGTTAAAACTGTATGTATTCTATTAAAAATTTGTGTTTTTTGGTATAAACTTAACCTTCTTACTTAAAAATTCATCTTTTTGGTTCAAAATTTAACTATTTTATTGAAAATTCGTATTTTTTTAGTGCATTCAGCTGTTTTTGATTTAAATTAAAATATTTTTTGGTTTAAATATCATCAGTTACACTTTTCGTTTAGAATTCATCTTTTTTGTTTAAAAATTCAACTACCCGGTGGAAATTTGAACTAATTTATTAAAAATCAATTTTTTTGTGAAGATTCATTATTTTAGTTAAAAATTAATCTTTAGAGTAGAAAATTGAAGCAGTTTTTTTTTACTGAAAATATAACTATTCCATTTTTGGTTGGAACTTTATATTTTTAATTGAAAATTGATCTTTTCTATTTGAAAATTCATGTATTTTGTTGAGGATTCAACTATTTTCATCTTTTCGGTTTGAAAATTCAACAATTTGGTAGAAAGTTAAATTATATAGTTGAACATTCATAGTTTCGGGTGGAAAATTCAACTGTATTTTGAAAAATTCATCTGTTTTGTTGAAAATTCGTCTTTTTGGATATAAAATTAATCTTCTTTTTTGAAAATTCATCTTCTTGGTAATATAGTTTATGGATAACCCCTAATGCGCCTCAAATACAGGGTTGCTACTAGATCTTGGAAGACCTGGAAGTGTCATCAGGGTGTCTAGCGGACCGGGAAATCGGGAATTAATTAACCAGAAAACCCCCGGGATATATAAGATATAGGATCGGGATTTTTTTTCTTCTTTCGCAAAATTTAATGTTTCTACTTTATCTTCTTTTTCTTGTTTAGTAGAAAATCTAAGAGAGAAAAATCTGTTTGCTTCACGTATCGTACATATATATGATACCATCAGAGTTTTTCGACGATTGCTTAAGTTCTTTTAATGTTAAATATCTGAGAGTTACAAATTTTTCCTATTAAATAGGTTGAAAGCCACCAGAATTCTCCGTAAGAGAAGCCAGGTAGGGGGCATTTTGTCAATATTTAAGAAGATATTGCAAAATTAGTGCAAATTTTATATAACAAACATTTGAAAAAGTTAATTAAAATTTTTTTTTGGGAAATTCGAAGACATCTCATCCTTTGGAGGCTAATAATAAAAATCAAATGAATATATATTTTTAATAAATTTGATAGAAACCTCGTGATTATATATTTCATATATTTTACAAAAATCTTTCTTTCAGCAGAAAAAAATATTAAAATTTTTCCAACATTTTTGTTTTAATTTTAAACATGCTGCATCATGCAAGCAAAAATTTTCATAAGAATGGGAATAAGTTGGTGCGTCTTCTTAGAAATTTACCTTTAACATGATTCCAAGGATATTGAAAAATGTTTAATATATTAGATTTTATTAAAATTGTAAAAAAAAAAACTTCAAATTTGTTCTAATTTTGCAATATATTCTTAAATGTTTGACAAAATGTCTTCTGCCTGGTTTCTTTTCTGAAGAATTCCGATTTAACTCTCATATAAACATTAAAAGAATTTGAACAATCATCGATAAACAGGTGGTGCCATACTTCAGTCCACGATAAATAAATTATTGTTTTTTTTTTCATAACATAAATTTTGTACATGTATATTAATTTATGTTAAATTTCCGATTTCTATACGTTGATTTATGAAAATTTTCAAAAAGACATCATCAAATTTATTCGGGTTGTAGAAAAATGTAGTCAAGAAAAAAAAACAGGAAAAAATGTCATGGCATTTTGAAAAAATTACCGAATTTTTTTTTCCTGTACCTACTTTAAAGTCTTCATGATTATTTTAGTGCTTCACGGCGAATTTCAAATTTTCGAATTGATACGAAATGATTTTTTTACTAATAAAAATAATATTATAATTCTAGATTTTTTTTTGAATTTTATAATAATATTATAGAGATTTTTTTAGAATTCAGTAATTATTGAAATGCCTTTTGCATTCTCTGTTGAAAATCATTTCTATGAATTTGTACGAAAACATTTATGAATTTCTATGAAAACTAATTTTTCGTAGGAAGGATTTCACTGTAATTTTTTGCAGTATGTCTTCATTCTATATAATTTGCACAATACATTAAAAGTTTGTTAAACCCCGAAGCGATTTGTTTTTAAATTTGCATCGTCTAAAATTTTACAAATATTGGTACTGTGTCACCGTTTTCAAGAAATTTCAAAATTTAGGAAATCTTAATACTCTGGAAAAATTGTTTGCGAAAAACTACAGCTTTTGATGTTCTTTTTCTTATAAAATTGTAGAAAATTATCGATTTGGGGTTCTAAATTTTCCTAATTATTCATAGAAATATGTAATTACATATTTATTTATAATTGTGTGCAGAAATTTGTAATTTTATAAAAAAAAGCTATGAAAAATTACAAATATAGCTAATTTTTCTGACTGCAAATTTTCGTTATTTTTGGTAGAAATTCGTAATTTTCTACAAAAACCTATGCAAAATTATGAAAAAGTAAACCTTTATTTTGGAGTCGTAAATTTTTCTATTTATTCGTAGAGAATTGTATTTATTCAAACTTATTATCTATTACAACGCTGCTGAAGACTGGTGACCTTCTCAGCACAAAACACCAACCAATTGCGACTCTCGGTTTCCTTTCCTTGCCCCCCTCCCCCCCTACCCTGTAACAGAAGTTTTGGTGGGACTGACGTTACAACAATGACTCTCCACCATACGACGAATCACTTCTTAACTCGGACATGATTTTGAGCTGCAACGACTGTACCCAAAATATTCGGTACGAGTAATTGTCCTTGTGATAGGTGCTCTCGAAGGTGCGAAACTTTCACTGGTTCGTAACCTTAAAGCCATACCCGCATGCCGAAAATATGCCACGGCACTTGCGAGATCGATGCGGAAAGCTGTCATCCTTGGGTCGCTTTGTGTCTTCAAAACACACGAAAGTTTCGCCGACCTGTCGTTGTGATTTCCTCCTGTCCTGTGACCACCTATCTCACGGTTGTGAGACGTGGCCATGAATGTGATTTACCGCGGTCCTACTGGGAGCCGAAGTCATTTTTTAGATGACAGTTGCTCCCAGTGGGACCCTGCGGTGATTGTTAACCTTTAGTTTATATATATATAATATTTTACTGTTTATATATTAGTATTATATATTATATATATATTATTATTATCCAAAGAAAAAGTGGAAAATGACTGAGACAAAAAGTGTTTCAATTTTTAGCAATCAGCCGTACATATTTCAATCGATCGAATTACTAATTTTCTATAATTCGTTAGAGGCTCACACTAATCTAATTGAATTAGTTAATGTTTGCTAGTCATTGGTGAAATTTTACCAATTTACAGATTTAATAGAGAGCTCTGTGTTTTGATAATAAAAGCGTTATTTTAAATTGCACAATTTAGAAAAGAAGAGAAATGTACTGAAATCAATAATGTAAATTAAATTATAGCTACGATATTTACCAATAGGATTAGGGAAAACCAATAATAAGAAGAAACAAAGAATACCACCAGTTACTGATCTCATTTTTCTAGAGTGAAGCAGAGCCACTTATGAAGAATTTCAATAAGAATGTAACTAGTGAAGATTTTTCGAACTGGTACAGTATATTGCTATCTTGTTTGTCTTCTTAAATAATTATTTGCATTTTATATATCTGTTTTTTCTGTACCGTAGTCGCAATAAAAAATTAGATTTATAACATTATTATGTAACTTGAGTGTCGTATCACGTTACGATAAGCCTCAAATGATTTTATCTTAAAAGTTATAAAACTCGATTTTTCTTTGGGGAATACTTTTTTCATATTTTAAATTATTGTAAAACAGTGTTATTCTACATTGAGGTATTTCTTGTGCTAAAAAGCAGATCTCTGCAAGAACAGTTTTTCTCTGATTTTAGGCATAAAAGTAATATTACTGATAATGTTGTTTCAAATATAAATTACTTTTAATGGAAAATTTTTTTACCTCTGAAAAAAATTTAGTTCAACAATATTTTTTGGAGTTGAATTTTTTCTTACTATCGTCTCTTACAAATTTTCAAGAAAATGTATAAAATACGTATAAAGAATGATACAATATTTTCCAGCTCGAAGAAAATATTTCTTGTCTCAAAAAAATTCACTAGATTAAAAAGAAACTTGATTGTTAATTTTTGCCGTATATCGAACCCTTTCTCAAATAAGTAAAATACAGTTATGATTTTCTAATTATTCATTTATTTAACAAAAGAGAACTTGCAGGATGGAGATTTAGTATTCTAAAAAATTATATCGCGAAGTTTTTATTTAATCTCCTTTTGGACATAATACTCATAAAATTAAACTGAAGAAGAGCTGAAAAATTTTGTTTCAATTTTTTTAAACTCAAGTGTCTTGAAGATTTTAAAATTGCCTTCAAAATATTTATAATTCATCAGAAAGATGCTTTCTGTAAAGAAACGATGAGCTCAACCACTTTCAGATGTAAGATGGTTTAGGCTTACCGTGATATTTTTTTAGAGGAAATAGTATTACCCATTACGTTCTGCGAAGATCAGTATTTGTTGAAAAATATGAGAACATTTTAGTTGTCAATTAAGCCAAGAATATATGTCCATGTATATTTTTACCATGTACATAGTATAACTTTTATTATTAGAAATAATATAGGAAATTTAAAAAGGAACGCAAAATGATAAATTAAAAATCTAATATAGAATCGTACACTTGAACAATCTCAAAAAATAATCCTTCCTGAATACTTTCTTGCAAATTTTGTTATAACTGTAATTCAAAACCTGCATAAAATTGTCTTTGATTGAAACAGCTTTCAAAAGGTCAGTCCCTTCGGTCAAAACTTCAAGGAAATACCAAATTCAATGATGCACTGATCATCTTAACGATTCTTT
This sequence comes from Andricus grossulariae, assembly GCA_011634705.1. Taxonomy (NCBI): domain Eukaryota; kingdom Metazoa; phylum Arthropoda; class Insecta; order Hymenoptera; family Cynipidae; genus Andricus; species Andricus grossulariae. Next base: position 62,864,270 of record JAABKJ010000755.1, read on the forward strand.
TTCTCAGAAATAATATAATAATTTCTTCCTGAATTCAAATATTTATGTCGTAGCCACTCAGTGTAATTAGACATTATATTAAATATCTAGACTGTTCACGAACTGCGTATTGATCGACAGTTACACTATCTGTCTAAAATTGTGAGTCGTTTCATGAACTGTGCAATAGGGTAGTTATGAAAGTTCGAATTTCGTCATTTTGTAAGGCTTCTAAAAAGAGCAAATCCGTATTTTTTGTTCCTATCAGGCAAGGTTGAGGCGCTTCAAACGATTCTCGGTATCGCTTGATACACTGTAAGTCTAAAAGGATGAATTCTCAAACTTAATATTGTTACTACATAATCTAATAGTATATTATGCGCCGAAGTGCATAATGAGGGTCTTTACGCGACGAGCGGCAATGCTTGCAGGACGAACGAAACCGAGGCGAAGCCGAGGCGAGATAAGCCCTGCGAGCAATGTAAGCGATTTGCGTGAAGACCCGAATTGTGCACATTGGCGCATATACTACTTTATGCGAAGACGGTACATGAAGTCAATTATACCGTTTTAGACAGAGAACACTCTGACTATTATGTACGCTGGGCTACCGGTGTTGTTGGTTTCAGGCGCAAAACACACTCTATTTTCAATTTGAAAAACAAAACGAGAACATTTTCCGGGAAAAGCTCTCTGTCCAATCCGGTATAATTGCCTTTACATTATGTGGTAAAAATATTACGTTCAGAAATTCATCCTATTAGACGTATAGTGAATCAAGCGAAAACGAGATTTGTTTGAAGCACCGTAACCTTGCCTGATCGAATAAAAAAATAAGGGTTTATTTTGTTAGGAACCTTACCAAATATCATAGCGCCTTCAGGGTTCTGCCAACCCCTCGATTTTTCCTTTAAAAACACATGCATCAAATACACATTTTTATGAACTTGAGACTGGAAGGCGTAAGTTTTAATAAAACGGATGCAAAAAATCACAGCATCGAATGTAAATTATTTACTTATTTTTTACTTGACCACCCCCTCCTTCCCTTTCAGCATCAGAATAAAAAAGTTTCATGTATTTTTTTACTAATTATAAATTGTTTAAATAATTTTTTATTATTCAAGCGATACTTTTTTCACATTTTTAAAGAAATTATCGGTAACCTCACAACGATATTGAATAATTAGGCAATATGGAACATCAGTACAGTCGATTCAATTTCTTTTTAATGTTTTAAACCATTTTTCATTGCTTAAATGTAAATTTCGACTAGAATGAGGCAGAAATGTGCAGTTTTTTTGACATTTTGCAACAAACTTCACAGGATTAGGGTATGTTTAGTATTTTTAATACCTAAAACTAGTTAATTCAAATCGAAAATCAACTCGAACTATCAACAAATTAGTTCATGTCATTCAGAAAAGTGAAAATGTTGTCCAAAAAAGTTCTTCAACAAATTTTCACTTAGAGAAGATGTACATTTAGTATATTTTGTCATAAATATTGTTTAAAAACCTAAAAATTGAATTAACAATGATCAGTAAGTGGTCAAAATACTAGATATACCAGAATTCTATAAAATTAATTCAAAAATTTGCATAAAACTGTACCTTCTTTCCTTATTCCCGTCAAAAATTACATCTAAACAATAAGAAATGGTTTAGGCAATTGATAGAAAATTGAATCAAGCCTCCTGATTTTTTATATTGCCTAATTAGTTTATTTCTTTATGAGGGTCCAAATAATTTGCGTAAAAATGTGAAAAAAGCATTCATTGGACGAATAAAAATTGTTCCAACAAATAATAATTAATAACAAATGCAATAAAGTTTTCAATTTGACTATTCAAAATGATTTGTTACAGAAAACATACACAAAAGTGATATTTTTGAAAGATATAAAACAAAATACTTGATTTCTGCTTAGGCGGTAGATTTAGGGGCAAGCTGGGCACTGTCATCACTTCACCCTAAGTTTAGATTGTTTTTTAACTATTGATTTTGTTTAGAATCAAAACAGAAATTTTTGAAGAAAAGAATGAAGATTTTGTGAAAAATAAAGTTGCTTGAATATATAAAACTTTACCTTTTAAAAATGTCCTTCTCATCATTATTGACAAAAATTGCGATAAAATTTGACTGAACAGAAATATTATATTGTTTCAAACAAATTTGAATTCTGACGTCGAAATGCTTTAGTTTTAGGATAAGAACATTTCTAGTAACTAACTTTGTGTTGCTCAGAATAAATTGATTTTTACTGGTTAAACATTTTTTTTCATACAAAAAAATCGTTGGCAACTATAATTTCAAAAACTGAAGATGTCAAAGTATATTGATTTCTTGGCTGAATTAAATAAAACAAAAGCTTTGTTGGACAAAACTGTGAGTAACTTTTTAGTGATAATAACTTAAAATTATACGAATTAAACTTGTTATCACCTTAGCGAACTTATTCGAGGTCCTACGAAATGACGAAGATTCTAATGTGAATCTAGGTAAGAGGGGCCTCAGTACTCTCATGACTGGCGAGTCTATTGACACAAATTTTAATTATATATGGGCTTTCGTGTTTTTCTGAATGAATATTTAGTTTCAGTGAGGATTTTAATTTTTGAGTGTGATTGACTTTCACCTTAATCAATTTTTCTACTATAGGATTATTATTAAAACTTCACGCGCCAAGAAAAACACTAAAAAACAAGACTCGAGCGCGTAGACATGATCCTTCGATAAAAATCTTGTAAACTATGAATAATGTAAACTATGAATAATGTAAACTCTGGATAATTAATTTCAGATTTGACACGAAAGCGGAAACTTCGAATCAGAAATTCTATATGAGCGTGCTCCTTTTGACTTTGAAACTTGAAGAGCTGTCAATAATTTGAATCTAAAAACAATTTTTATCATATATAAAGGCTTTATTGGAAAAAGGTTGATTTCATCCAGGCAATCAAATAGCACAAACCAGGCCGTTGCAGTATAGCGAATATCATCACGATATCCAGTGAAGAAAATGCAAATCTAAAAGGCAAATTCTAGATTACGCAATCGTTAATTTGGCCATCTTCAAATTCAACAGAAGCTTCAAGAAATGTGGGGGTCTTATGCGTAAATATTGAGTATTGTCTTCGATCAAGTACAAGAATTAAAATTAATTCCTGTCCCTGCTTGTATATTCGTTCAGGTAATATTCACAGAATACGATGGCTGAGATTGAAAAAGCAAAACAAATTAAAATTAACTGTAAATCTCGATTACCAAAATTTGAAACTTTTCTTGATCAATGTTTAAATGTTCAATGTGATAAATAAATAGATGTAGAGGAAATTAAAAAACGTTGAAGAAAGATTGAAGAAACCTGGAACGAATATGATAAGGCTCAAACTGTCATGGAATTATTGGCTCCAGACTCGAATCGCGAGAAGGGAAGACCGGATTTTCGAGACAATTATTTTAAATACTCATCAATAGCAATAAAAATTCAAATGAAAAAATGCCTCGCAGTTCGTATACCCTCTTTTGAATTATGGGCAATGACAATGCCAACACGTTTTGCTTTGCCAAAGCTCGATCTTCCCACTTTTTCCGGTGTATGTAATAAGTGGTTAGGCTTCCGAGATTCCTTTACCGCAATTATTGATGATGATGAATCTATTCCCAAGATTTAAAATCTTCAGTTTTTGAGCAGTTACTTAAAGGGTAATGCGGCCTGCGTAATTGATCATTTAAAAACTTCTGAAGTCAATTACGATCTAGCATGGAAACTTTCCGAAGAGAGATACGAAAAAAAAGAATTATTATACAAAATCATACACAAGCTTCATTTGAATTAACAGCAATAAACATAGAGTTATCACTAGGTTTACGAAATTTACTTGACAGTTCTCTAAGGCACGTGCGTGCGCTCAAGGTTTTCGGAAAGCCTACCGATTCTTATGATACTTTACTTATTTATTTAGTTATCACTAAACTAGAAAAAGAAACACAAAAAGAATAGGGAAGGTCGGTGACAGGCAACGAAATGCACACGTTTAATCAATTAACTAAATCTTTTAATGAAAAATGTTAAATTTTAGAAATGTTAAATCCATTGATCAATCAAAATGGAATTGTAAGGCTGAAAATAAGCCGTTCTATAGTAGAAATAAGGGTCACTCGTCAAAGAAATTCTTGAATACACGATCAAATGTTTCATGTTTACTTTGTAAAGACGATCGGTATTGAAATGCATGCCCAGAATTTTTTAATATGTCTTCAAATTAAAGAATGCAAATAGCTTAAAAGAAAGGTTTGTGTTTCAATTGTTTGAGGCGCAATCATTCGATTAATGAATGCAAATCAGGAAGTTGCACTGTCTGCAGTCGGAGACACTATACGCTATTGGGCAGCAATTTTAAATCGTAATCGAATTTCGGAGAAAATAAAAAGAATAATATTAAAAGTCAAGGTAAAAATCAAAAGGTCAAGAATTCATCTAAAGGTTTATTGTCAACAAAATTAGAATCGTCTAATGAGGCAGTTTATAACGTCGAGGTAACAAGTACTGATTGGGTAGTTGCAAACGTTTAGTCTAGGTCTCCCAACTATGCAACAAAACTTTCCTTTTTGGTGCTTCCTGAAATAACTAGCCATACTCCAGCCTCATCCATCGATAAAAACATCCTCAAAATCCCAAAACACATGAGATTATCTGATCAAAAATCTAACCACCTGTGAGAAGCGAAAGCTCTCATCGAAGAGCACTGAATTTCGTTGGATAGTAACAGGCCACGTCAACTCTAGCTGGAATCAACAAAGACTTAAATGTCACTTGGTCGAGAATAATCTTTGCTCACAATTAAATAACTTTCTGAGAATATAAGATAGCAAAGAGAAACAATATTTATCGAAAGAGGGGGAAGCACGCGAGAATCATTTTCCTGCCAACGTGCAACGTGATTATTCAGGAAAGTACGTTGCACGATTTTCTTCCAAGGAACAAAAGGAAGAACTGGTGAACTCTTATGACGTAGCGCGGCAAAGATATTTTGCTTTGGAGAGAAGACTCACCAAGAACTCGTATTTGCAACAAAAGTACCATCAATTCATCAGAGAGTATATAGATCTAGCACATATGGAGCGCATCGGAAGCAGGATGGATCAAGGCTATTGCATGCCTCACTAAGCTGTCGTTAGAGAATCAAGTCTCAACACAAAACTAAGGGTGGTGTTTGACCTTCGGCCAAAACAACCGCAGGAATTTCTTTAAATGATATACTGATGGTGGGACCAACTATCCAGGACGTAATATTTACCCTGAATTCCCGCTTTCGTCAGAATCCATTTATTTTGAGTGCGGAAATCGAAAAGATGTACCGCCAATTGTGGGTCCATCCGAAAGATAGAAAATACCAGAAGTTTCTTTGGCAATATAGCACCGATGAACCACTAAGGGCCTACCAATTGAAGAGCGTGACTGATGGGACTTGTGCAATCCTTTTTTTCACCGTTTGATGCATCAAACAATCAGCAGAAGATGAAAGATCCTCATTTATAATTGCAGCTGAGGCGTTAAAGAACGATTTTCACGTGGATGACCTTCTCACTGGAGCCGGTTCACTGGAGGACGCTAAACAGCTGCTAGATTAGTTGATAAAGCTAACCAGTAAGGGAGAACTTCGTCTACGCAAATGTATTTCGAAAAGTCAGGATGTTAATAAGGACCTTCCAGACTACTCTAATCAAACTAGTCTTAAACTGGATCCTGATCATGCAACGAAGATCTTGCGAGTGTCTTAGAATTCACAGAAAGATATGCTTATTTTTGAAGTAGATTCGGTGCCTAATCAGAAACTCATTTCTAGAAGGGTTATGCTATCACAAATAGCCAAGCTGTACAATCATCTAGGACGTTTATCTCTGGTTATTATTTATGTTAAAATAAAAATGTAGCAATTGTGGAAAACTACAACAAAGTGGGATGACCTTGTTCCTCTGAAATTTTACTGGCGGCAGTACCAGAAACAATTACATCTGCTGAATCACTGAAAAATTCCAAGAGCTGTCCAGGTCCCAGGTGCAGATGAACTTCAACTCCATCGGTAGCAGACGCGAGCGAAAAGGCTTATGGGTATTTTTTGGATAGCACGCCAACCAAAAAGTTTCGTACGCACGACGAAATATATATAATAAAATATCTCATTCATGCGAGAAAACGCTGAAGTGAGAAAAATGGATCGATTAAATAAAAGGCGTCCAACTCGCAAAAATTTAGCTTAATAAACTATAATTTAATTTCATCATATTACTCCATGATTATAGTCGAAATCGTGTTCAACCGAAAGACTTCTGAAATCAAATGCATTTTACTGAATCAACGCATTTTCTCTTCTTTTAGCTTTTTTTAAAACCAGGAATATTTAATTTTGTAAAACAAAATAATGAAGCTCAGTTTACTGTAACTTTCTGAATAAATCTAACTATAAACAGAAAACATTATTAATTCACAAAATATTCTCAGCATTTTATCGAAAAATACCTGACACTAGTGAGAAAATGAAAAATAAATTTTTGCAAGTATTAGGAGATGTCATGTCGATTTAGATAACTAGATAAGCATTCTTTGAAACATTTTCTGCAGTGTTTCTTATTTTTATTTATAATATGTCATCAAAACATATGAACCATAATAATTTCGGTAATTCTTTACATCTTTTTTCTAACCTTGTTTTTTCGCAACCGCATAAATAGAAAACAATATAAATATAGATGATAAAAATAAAGTTCCTTAGTGCCGTTTATAATGTTATATTTCTCGTTGATAATGCTGAACGAATTCTTGAAAACTCTTATAATGACGCATCTCTGTTTCGCCAGTCTTGGCTTCTAAATATTTGTCTTACGGATTTGTACATTCGATAGATTTTTATGATATTCAGCATGAATGTTCATAAAACCTATAGTATTCTATGGAAAATGAATTCGCTTATTTGCCTATTATGGTTTGTTTTTCACCAGCTGTCCAAAAATAAAAAAGTAACGAATGGATCCCGCTTTTTAGACAAGTACTTGCTGAAAGTTTTTTTTTAATTTCCATTTTTTTTAACATCGACTCAAATTAAAGCTTTGACCATGAATGAAACTAGTGCTTGAATTTAAAATATTTGCCATTTTACCGCCATGTATACTCTTGAATTGAACTAATCACGTACAGGTATCTCACCAGATCGAACGTTTGCGGGCCCGAAGTTCCTGAAGAACTGATCATTAAGAGGATCCTCTTTTGATATATGTACACTTACGTTGGCATGGTTGCCATTTATTAGTAACTTTACTCTTCCATGGTTATCATGAATATATGCTCCACGAGTCATGAATGGAAACAAATTTCCCTCGAGAATTAATCCAATGACGTACTGATGATTGTCATCTGTTCCTACCCAATAAAAGCCTGGTCGTAAATGGTAAACTTGGATCATAGATCTGGTTGCGAATCTTTGATATGTACGAACATTAATTTGAAGGGGAGGAGGATGAACTGCACCCTCCTTATATGGCCAACCTAATTCTGAACAAAGAAAGTATATGTAGGAGATTGATTATTATTGTATTAACTATTAAATAAATGGGTTTTCTTCAGAAATGCCTAATTTTTAATTTGTAAATATAACAAGTTATATCCTAATATATATATATATATATATATTGATTGAATCACATCCCTTAAAATACTGCCTCACACTCTCACTTTTGTCTAATGGAATTAGTTGAATTTTGCTAATTTATAAATTTGCTGGAGAGCTCTGTGCATTAGAAAAATAAGCGTTATTCAAAATTTAACAATTTTGAAAATAAAATGAATATACTACAATTTGAGAATTAATTTTAAATTATACACATTATGATATTTACCGATTGGATTGAGAAAAACTACTAATAAAATGAAACACAGAAGACCAGTTACTGTTTGCATTCTCTCAAAATAAAGGAAACCCAATTATGAAGAATTTAGTTGAGAGTGTACCTATTACTTATCCATTATATGAGTCACTATTTGTCTTTTTAATTTATTTGTATTTCATATCTCTGTTTCTTCTATACTGAAGACTAATGGGTGTGATATAAATTACTACGCAATAAAATGATCAGTATTTGTTAAAAAATATAATAAAATTTCATCATTTGACCAAGAAAGAAGGTATACACGTGTACATGGTTTGCCATTTTTTAATAGGATGAGGAGGAAAATTGAAATAGAAGGCAAAATGATGAATTACAAGTTTAACATAATATCATCTATTTGAACAAGCACAAAAAAGGACCACTCAGAGTGCGTCCCTCAATGCTAAGTTAGTTGAAGAATGAGAAAATTTATTTGTGACTGAAAATCGACCAAAAATGTTGAGTGCTAAATGTTTTGTTCTAAAATTATATAAAGTGTAGAAAAAACGTATATCTCAATTTTTCATTTTTCAAGAGTAAAGTAAATGTCTTACTAGTCGTGACAGTGTCAGTTATCATGAAATTCGGTTATAATTCGAATATTTTGTTTTTAAAAATGTTTAAAAAACATATATAATGATAAACCCAAATATCAATTCGCAGTGTACAGCAACTTTTTTTTTGTAACAAAAGACTGAACTAGTTGATCTATATTTGAAATACTATATACACAAGCAGCGATTATTTTTTCTTAAACACGCTTACATTATCATTCATTGATTCTTCTAACCATTTATTTCCATTTTGGATCATACCGAATTGATTTTTTTTCCGAGGTATGGAACATTAACCATTTTTGTTTCAGACTGAAAAACTCGAAAAAATCCGCCATTTTGAATATTGTAAATCTGAGTATAAATCTGAAGTCAGCAAACTCAAAAAGCTTCAAGACCAAACCGATTATCGATTGAATAACAAAATCATATTGCCTATCTTCGCCCTCTTTGCTAGTTTTTCAATGTGAAACTAAAATCGTTAATGGGCTGTATCTCGGAGAGAAGCAATTGCTTCAGTATAATCCAAAATGGAAATTAAATGTGGAGAAAATTTAAAAAATGGTTAATGTTTTGCGAACAAATTAGTCATAAAAACTTATGTCTTGCTTCCTAAGAATTGGTCGACCATAGTTCCTTGTCGAGTGAAAAGAATATAAATATTTCGACTAATCGATTTACTTATATACTTCTCATCTTGAGTGTATCACTTTTATCAATTTGAATCAGTTGAATTTCACCAATAATTGTTAAACTTTTTCTAATTTATGCAATTATTGGAGGGGACTGTGCGTTGGGATAAGTGTTATTTTATAGTAGTTGCCGTAAATGCATCAGGCCTCTGAGAAAAAAGGTTTTCTATGACTTCGATCAATTGAAATTATAATATCAATCATGTCTTACGGATGAAAAACATTATCTTTCATGCAGCGAATTTCGTGTTGACGAAAAATAATTGTAATAGAAATTTTTTTTTCAGTTTATTTATTTTACTGTCGATTCTTACCAATTTTTGTTTTAAATAGTTGAATTTATTTAATAATTATTTATTCAAAACATGTTTTCTTCCGAAGAAATTGTTTCAACAATTTCAGCCATAGAAAAATTTACTTTCACAATTGAAAAAAAATATAATTGCAAAGAATATTTTATTCAAAAAAGAAGGCCGGAATTGATTGAAATTCAACTTTTTTCAAAAATTGGTAGGAATCAATAATAAGAAAAAATTGAAAATGAATAAGAAAAAAAACTATTTTTTGCAGAAATATGATTTTTGAAACGAGAAAAATACTTCAAATTGATTGAATTAGAAAAAAATGAACGTACTGCAATCAATAATCAAATTTGAATTATAAATATGATAATATTTACCTATATGCTCAGTAAAATCCATAAAGATGGAATACGTAATTTCAGTCACAGTTCTTATTTTCATAAAATAATAGAGGAATATTGGAAAAGAATTATAATTCTAAATAAGGAAATTATATAATTTTTGTTCATAAGAAATAAAATTCTAATGTAGAACATAGAATTTGGTACACGAATTATAATTCAAAATTTGAACAGGCAGTTTCAAATTTACTTCTTGTAAATCAGGATTGAAATTATTTCTCAACATTACCGTTTCGTGTCAAAAATTCTCTGTTTCAATTCAAATATTAATTATTTGTAAAACTTCTCTTCCCTAATGCGTAAATTATAATTCTTAACAGGATTTTTTTGGTTTTTCATTTATTCATCCCCCGTATAAACTCAGAATTATAATATGCATAGAAAATTTCCTATACCAGATTACATTTCAATTCATTACCAAAATTCTTTGTTCCCAGTCAGAATTTCATTCATTCACACAATTTTCTATTATAATTTTTAAATATAGTAGTAACTCCCCTTTTCGAAAATTTGAAGGAGTAAAGTTTGAAATTGTGACGATTTCTGAGTTGGAACGGGGATCTTTTTTAAAGTCCCTTCTTCTAAAACAGAATTGAAAATCCTTTCAAAAATTGCCGTTCCGTGTTAAGAGAAGAATTCTAATTCTTCTACAGAATTATTTGTTTCGAATCAGAATTGTAATTCTGATGTCAACAAATTGTCTGATGTGCCAACTTGAAATTATAATTCTTCTGATAAATTCCCTATTGCAAGTGATAATTACGACTTTGTTAATGAGATCTCAATTCCAAATCAGAATTAGAGTAATAAAACATATAAAACCACTTTTAATTTGCATATTAGTACATTTAAAAGAAAAATCACGGTAATCGAATCACAATCCCATTAAATAAAATACCTTCCTAGCTCCACTGGAATACAAATTTTTTCAATTTATTGAGGTGATTCTAATAAATGAAACGTGAATTTAATTGTAATTCAATTTAAATCAATTTTAATGAAGTTTATGTATTCAGATAGATAAGCGTTCATTTTTCTGCCAACTAGTCTTAAAAAATTGCCTTGCTTACACTTTCATGTTTCTACAGAATTGTCTTAAAAATAATCCCTATAGACTAACATTCATCCAAACCTTTTTTCTATGAACCTTCGCTCTTATCGCATTGCCTTCCTTGCTTCGTCTTGCACGCATGTCTCTACCATTCATCTTGCCTCGCAGTGCCAATTCCTACCTCCACAGTTTATATCTAATGCATATCTACTACCTTTCTCTTCTTCTACATCTTACCCAACACCCCCTTCATTCATGCAATCGCCTTTTTGTCCCCTCTTTCATGCAATAATACCTCTATGCTTATGCCACTCCTTTTCACACCCTCGTAATCCTCCAAATAGTGTTCCACTCTTGCATACCCTTTCTTGAAAAATGCACACATTTTCTTTTCCCTAGGAAGATAAAACCTATTAAAACCCTCCATAAAACCACATCTCATCTTCGATATTAACTCCTAAATCACTTTCTCTCCTTTCTCACAAAAATACTGCGCTCTAGTCCTTAATATGATTCACCCATAGTTCTCATTGAACCTTGACCCTCTTATTCTCTCCTCCCCCGCTGCCTCTTCTCTCTCCATGCCGTTCTTCCTGACTACCTCATACACCTTTCTCACATCCTCATGTACACTTCTCACTTCACACCCCTGCAGCTCATTCCTTTTTATATGCCTTTTCCTTTCAACCTTCATCTCTCCTTTCCTTCCTTTGTTCTCCTTCCGACTAACACCCTCTAAATATCTTACTTCCCCACTTTTATAAGAATTTCTCCTCATACTTACATGCCCTACTCCCTAACGGAATCCCTAAACTCGTTCTCTCCATCTTCTTTCTAGCAACTCAATTGGGTGTATTTCGTGACAACACCAGTGTCCACTTTCTATACCTCTCCTATATGCTCTCCTCACTCTCTCCTTTATATGACCATTCGCGCACTATAATATTGGACTTTTCTACATTCAACTTTGAACTATTCCTATCCAGGTATCTTCTCAACCCCTTTATCATCTCCCTGGAGTCACTATTAATCGGTAAAATTTCACTTATTAATAGATTCAGTAAGTAGCACTGAGAGTTGGGAAAATTTGGGATGCCGGACGACATCCCAGAGAACGCAGCCTTATCCTCATATACCGGGCTGTTACAGGAATGGACGAATCTTTACCCTAGCTGCTCGTGAAAACAAAAATGGCACTACCAAACAACAAAAAAGTTGTACATGAGGTTCAAAACGATCAAACGCGCAGAGCACCCGACAATGGGTTGACAAACAGTGTCGATCACTTAAGAGGTACGGATGCTGAAAATAATTCAGATATGAAACGCTCACATTTAGTGGATAAATCAACACAAGAATGACTTTCTGGACTGCTCATATACCAGCATTATGTTTGTTCACGGAGGGTTCATGACGCGTATGCACAATCTGTAGTGCTAGAAGCACCCAGAGCTTCAGCACGTTTCGCAACAGTCTTTACGAAATCAAGCAGCCTACCTCTCTAAAACTGGATATCAACGCAAAGCGTTTCGCCAACCGCTGCATTAACATTTAGATTCCTCCTAATCCCCATGATCTGTCCAAAATGAATGCCTCCCTGCTTGAAGATATCTCAGAGGAGTCCGACCTCTAGACCATCGATTTTTCAGTTTATGGTGCAGCGAGAGCTTTGGCTGATTCAAGTCAAAAGCTAAAACCGACGATGGATCGAAAGCTTGTATCAACTGAATAAGTAGATTCGACCGTCAAAACAGAATGCATGCCGTTTGCGGACAGGGTCAAAAAGTGGGCTCACGAGTAAGGATATACCATCACACACTGAACAATTCAAAGCTGCTGACAACCAAGCAGCACATTATTGACAAAATTCAAAGAGGAGAATACAGAAGAGGGAGGAATGGGTCAGAAAGGATAAGCTATTTCTTGCTGAACTATCACGCCTCTTCAGCGATCTTCCTCTTTTGTCACAAATCTACCTAAGCAATTGGCTCAGACACTTGGCCTGAATTATAAAAATAGAAGTAAACTTTGGGAAGTCTTTAAAGAGTACGGAGTCCATGGATGACTCCTGCAAGCAATAGAAACAATATAAGCAGGCAGTAAAGCGAGTGTAAGGGTTAATAAAAAACTGAGTGACTGGTTCGATATTATGCAGGGTGATAGACAAGGATGCGTTATGTTCTCAAGGCTATTTATCATATTTATGGACAAGTGTCTAAGAATGTCACTCTTCGACAAAGAAGGTGTAGATCTCGAAACAGTGAAGGTGCGTGGTTCGGCTTTCGCAGATGACAAGATTGGCATGGCAGAATCAATCGAGGATTCGCAAATAATGTTGAATAAATTTATTACAAGCATGAAGAACATGGACCTCAAAATTAACGTAAATAAAACAAAGTTAATGGTGTTTGAAGGAAAAAGTGAAAAAACAATGTGCAAAATTGTCCTGAATAGTGAGAGATTAGAGCAAGTTGACAAATACATATATCTGGGTACCCTCTTCACTAGCGACGGAAAAATAGATGGGGAGTTAGATAGGCGCATCAATGAGGGTAAGAAGGTTATCGGTAGAGCAGGGTGCATTTTCATAAATAAATTGGCATGAAACCTCTGCGCACAATATGCGGATAAACACTGACGGACAAAGTCCGAAACGAGGTAATCCTCAAAGAATGTGGTACAGGGGAGACAGTAGTTGATATATGGGAAAGAAATCATTTAAGGTGGTTCGGACATCTTGAAAGAATGAAAGATGAAGGACTGACCAAACAGGTGTATAGAGGTGAAGTGAATGGAATGATGCCCAGAGGTGGACTGCCGAAAGAATGGTTAGAATCTGCGAATGAGACATTAATCCGAAGAGACATAAGAAGCCATGGAAACACGAGAGCTTGCACGAAAAAATGCTTTGACGTAAAGGAAGCTAGCGTAGTATGCCAGGATAGAAAAGTTTGGCGACAAGTAGTTTATAAATGAATGTGAGTAGATTGAATGACGCCTGAAAAAAAGACTTTGGATACTAATGGGCCCAAGTGGGGAACCACACATAACAACTTTGTAAGGCTCTCCACGTGGGGTGATTGCTGAAGAAATTGATCAGCAACCTGGGTCGGAGCAGTGTTGCGGAATGAACGCGTTATTTAAATAAATATTACGAAACACACATTACAACTTTACAACCGAGCAATTCACGCCTACCCCGAAAGGAGAACGGCATAATGGTATAATAATAGTAATAATAATAAAGTAAGGTGAGTGCATTACTCTATCTAGATGCCTTGATTTTAAGAGCCTAAGTCACAAAAGCAGAGTTGAGACATACGTTATATATGGTTCAATGGATGAAGGACGAGCTAACGACCCTCGATATCGCCACGCGTAAGATCATGCATATGTAGAAGAGCTTGCATATCAATTTGTCGGTTCTGCGATTATACATCCTACGCTGTCAAGGCGCGTGCGGACTTCTGGATCTACGACGTCTTTATAACCGAATTGTTCTGAGTACAGCTTACATCGTTGAAAATGAGAAAGATCCTCTCTTAAAAATGGTTAAAAATCACGAGATGATTGTCAAAGGAGCGTTCCTTTACAAAGCCACGGAGCAGGTGTCCGAGACTCTTGGCCTGGATTTTAACATCAGAGGTAAGGAAAGTACATTACTTTATCTATATCTCTCACTTCAAAAACGTAATTGAAGAAAGCAGCGGTTAAAAAACTCCTTAAATAGCTATTCGGCCAGAAAGTGCACGGAAACTTTCACAAAAATGTAGAAGATCAGTCCTTGTCGAAGTAGCAAACTTTTACTTTCCTCCTCAGATCATCAGCACTAACTTTAGGTACAGAGGGTTTCATTTTCGAATGCCAGAACGGTGTCACGTCCACAATAGCATACCTGCCGCGTTTTACGTCAAGAAGGTCCCAACGATAGGTACAGAGCGCGTCATGCACAGGCTGAGTACCAAGAACATATACTATCCAGGCGTCCCTTTGATGATGGAACAACGTATCTCTACAGACATAATATGCCGAATGCTCGCAGGCAGATAAAGTCAATTGTCCGAAACGAGAAGTACCAAATTTTCTGGAACTACGATTTTCGGACAGCAGTCTCTTTTGTACACTCGAGGCCTGGAATTGTTCTCCAAGACTTCGAGAAATGAACTATGTTCGTCATTGAATTCTCCGTTCCTGTCTACTACAATATCACTGCGAAAGAGAAGGAAAATGTGAAGGGTTATCAATACCTTAATAGAAAATGGCAGCGAATGTACCCAAAATATTTTGTCAAAGTAATTGTCCTTGAGATCGGTGCTCTCGAAGATGCGAAACTATGACTAGTTTGTAGCCTCAAACCCATGCCTTCGCGACAAATGCATGCCAAGGCATTTGCGAGATGGATTGAGAAAGCTGTCCTTCTTGGGTCGCTTCGTGTCCTCAAGATACACGGGGGTTTCGCCGGACCTTCGCTGTGATTTTGTCGTGCCTGGTGGTTAACCATATCATGGTCGTGAGACGTGGCCATGGGTGTGATTTACTGCAATTCTACCGGAGGTCGATGTCATTTTCATAGAAAACATTGCTCGCAGTGGGACACTGCGATAGTAGTTTAACCTTATATACATATCAAAATCTCATTAAATATTATATTTCAATTTTGTCCTAGGTACACAAAATTAACAAAAAAATTTTTTCCAGATAGAAGTTTAACGTTGTAAAGATATTGTCAAGGTGATTATTAAGCTTTTTTTTGCAAGAAGTAGAAGGTGTCACGTTTACTGGAAAAAATGGTTACTAGGACCAACTATTTAGTTAGTAAGATATGATACTGCTATTTAATTAGTTGATACTGTTTCTTTATGAGTTGGCAAAACAATTCCATTAGTTGAAGTGATTAAACAATTGATATTGGCAAGTATGAAAATGGTTATCCCAACAAATAACATAGCAGCACCATATCTTACAAACTAAATAGTTGGCCCAACCAGAGCTGGACATTAATTGGCGAAAAATGTAATTCAAGTATTTTGAGAAGAAATTACATGTATTTTAATTCTAATATTAATTTAATTTTAAGGTTTCCTTAATTACCCAATCTGGGTGTAATCCTAGATAGCAAACTGAACTGGGCTAAGCACCTGGAGACCCAATGCAGGAAGTTTGTCATTACTTTTTGGATGTGTAGGAGAACCTTTGGTTGACGTGGGTACTAGGGCCTAAAATGCTTGCATGGCTCTACTCTGCTGTCCTAAAACCCAGGCTCCTACATGCGGCTGTGGTCTGGTGGCCACGGGCGAAACTCAAAATAATGCAGGACAGGCTGCGAAGATTACAAACGCTAGCATTTAGGGGTATGACTGGAGCAATGAGGACTACGCCCACAGCGGCGATAGGATTCATGCTCTGTAAAGAACCCCTGCATGTTGCGATAACCGCTAGAGCGGCACACGCGATGGGCTGCCTGGCAAGAGCAAATAGATGGACTCGGGGGATTAGGCACACGAGGCTCCCGAGTGATATTATTGCATTGTCGATCCTACAGATGAGGCAAGATAAATTAACAAAACGCTTTAAATTTGCCAAAGCTTTCCGCGTCTGTATCCCAAGCAGGGATCTATGGGAAGGAAATAGTAACCTACTCTTCCAAGGGGAAATCTGGTATATAGATGGCTCAAGGGGTGAGGAAGGATCAGGAGCAGAAATATATGACAGCAAGAGACGAAAAGGGATAGCGATAACACTTGGTCGCTGTGCTGAAACATTAACAGAAGGAAACCCTGCTGGCAGACAGATTACGATCTGTGCCGATAGCCAAGCGACACTAACTGCAATAGGGAAACCAGATATAACATCAGAACTGGTTTGGGAATGCAAAAAGGCATTAAACCAACTTGCAGAAAGAAATAACGTGGCCCTCGTATGGGTCCCTGGTCACACAGGGATCAAGGGCAACGAAAAGGCGGACCAGTTGGCAAAACAAGGTGCAGCAAGTCAATACATAGGATAAGAACCGGTACTGGCAATAGCGTCTTGCTGTATCGGTTTGGTCATTAAAAATTGGATCTGAACAAAGCACCGGGAATACTGGGAGCAGATCCAGGGTTGCCACCAGGCAAAATTCATCCTGGGTTATACCCATAGAATGGACAGAGCCAGGGAAATCCTGTGTTCACCGAAGAAAGAGATAAGGGCAGTGGTACAGATCCTAACTGGACACAATCACTTGAACTATCATATGCACGAAATGGGGTATAACCCCACAACAGAGTGCAGGAGATGCAGCAGGGATGATGAAACATCCCTGCATGTACTATGTCAGTGCCCAGTACTAGCTGGACTCAGGCAACAGACCCTCGGGGCTCATTTTATGGGTCCAGAGGAAATTACAACGCGATCAGTAGCCGACATACTAGGATTCGTCAAGAGGTCTTGGGTCAGCTGCTGAGAGCGAATAAGGAAGGGTGTGGCAGAATACGCTGTATAGCTTGAGCGCCAGAAGAGCTTTTCATGGGCTGTTCGCCCGTCCTAAAACTAACTAACTAACTAACTAATTAACCTATGTAATTGACCCAAGTTACAAATTACTCGTGTGTAATTGATGTGTTCTGCCATATACACGAGGTCCAATTATTAATTTATTTCAATGACATAGCCAAAGTAATTTCAATCACTTCTAAATTATTTTGACGGGAGGATTGAAGAGGTGGGTTGGGGAAGGTGGACTGCGCTGTAGAGTTCAGCAGTGAATGATGAGTTCAGCAGTCGTATATAGGGCCGCGCAGAAGACTTATGAAGTAGGTGGAGCTGCGCAGTGAAGTAGTACACCACTTAGGGGTGCCCAGTAGTCTTCCATGGAACATACATATGCGTAGTATAGTTTCTTGCTGCACAGGGTTGTCTAGTACCGTTATGAAGTACATCGGGCTATGCAGCGATGTTGTACGACACTTATGAGTGTGCAGTCGACTTCTATGGTACATGCAGTTTGCGCAGTGCACTTTGTAGTGAACATGGTTGCGCAGAAAACTTCTGCAGTACATAGGATTACGCTATGGAGCTATACGTCACTAGGTTTTACGCAGTAGGCTTATATGGCTTATAATTGTGCGCAGTACAGTTCCGTGTTACTTAGGTTGCGCAGTGGAGTACTTTAACACATGCAGCTTCGCAGTTCACTTCGACGACACTCAAGAGAGCGCAGTAGACTTATGAGGCACATGAGGGTGCATATTATAGGTCCGTTGTACTCAGGCTGCGTATTAGAGTTTTGTGGCGTATGCGCCAGCGCAGTGAACTTCTACGAAACCTACGGATGCACAGTAGACCTATCAGGCATATGCGGATATGCAGTACATTCACTTGACACTCTGACTGTGAAGTCGTGGTTCTCAGTACATGCAGCTGCGCAGTGCAGTTATAAGACATTTCAGGATGCTCAGTAGACTTATAAGGCGCATTTAGATGTGCAGTACAGGTCCATAATAATATAACTGCGCAGTATAGTTCGTCCACATATGCAGCTGCGCAATGCAGCTCTACGGCACTTGCGGACGTGCAGAAGATTTATGGGATACATAAGTCTGGGCAGTACATTTCTGTGTTACTTAAAGTGCACATTCGAGTTTTCAGACTATGCAGATGTGCGGTACACTTCTCGGATACTTTCGGATGTGCAGTAAGCACATTTAGCATGTAAGGGTGCGCAATTCAGTAATGTGTTACGCGGGCTGCGCAGTAGAGTTCTTCAACACATGCAGCTATGCAGTGCAGTTTTACATCTCTTATGGATGCGCAGTACATTTATGAGGAACAAAAAGGTGCAGATAACAGGTCCGTAATAATCTGGCTGCGCAGTAGATTTCTTTAGCACATACTGCCCAGTTCTGAACATATAGATTCACTGCGCAGTCTAAGTTCCACGGACGTCTTCTGTGCACCCTGATGTGCTTAAAAAGCCTACTGTGCTTTCTTAAGTATCGTTAAACTACACTGCGCAGCCGAATGCAGTAAGAAACTCTACTGCGCAATTTACACACCACGGATATTACTGGGCACTCCTGTGTGCCTCAAAAGTCTACTGCGTTTCCTTAGTATCATAGAATTGCACTGCTCAGCTGCATGTGTTGAAGAACTCTACTGCGTAGGCCGAGTAACACGGGCCTGTACTGTGCACCCTTATGTGTCTCATAAGTCTACTGTGCATCCATACGTGTCGTAGAACTCTACTGCACAGTCAATGGAAAAATCTGTGCACTCTTATATGTTTTCAAAATCTACTAAACATCCGTGAGTTCCGTAGAAGTGCACTGCGCAGCTGTATGTGTTAATTATTACTACTGCGCATACTGGGTAACACGGACTTGTACTGCGCACCCTCATGGGCCTTATAAGTCTACTGTCCATCTGTAAGTGCTGTATAACTGCACTGAGTAGATACGCGTGCTGAGAAACTCTACTGCGCAGCCTTAGTACGACGGACCTGGATTATCTACCCTTATGTGTTTTATAAGCCTATAGTGCATCCGAAAATTGCGTAGAACTGGCCTGCGCAGCCGCATGTGTTAAAGAACATTACTGCGCATACATGATATTACGGACCTATACTGCCCATCCTTCTATGCCTTATAAGTCTACTGTACATGTGTAAGTGTCGTATAACTGAAAGGCGCAGCCGCATGCGCTAAAAAAACTCGACTGCGCAGTCTTGGTTATACGAACATTACTTTACACTTATATTATGTGCCTCAAGCGTCTACTGTCCGTCCTTAATCATTCTAGAACTGCACTGCACTGACGCATGTGCTGGAAAACTCTACTGTGTAGCCTCAGTACCAAAGACCTGTTCTGTGAACTATCTAGCACTATTTACTGCAAAACTTTACTGCATAACCTTGCATACCAGTGATGTCTAATGCGGAATCGTATGCTTTATATGAGACTGCTGCACATATCCAAGTGTCGCAAACCTGCACTACGCAGCTTTATTCATGTCAAAACGGTATTGCGCAGCCTTCCGTGTAGTACAATTAACTGCGTGGCATCACGTACCACAGAAGTGCACTACGCAGCCCTATGTGCCGTATAACTTGACTGTGCAGCTCTATTCCCGCTTTTTCTTACCACTCACACCACTCCGCTCAAGACCACACCTCTCTTGTAAGGCACTTCTGGTAAGTTAATTTTCGAAATAATTCTAAATTAATTGTAATTACTTCGAGTATGTAATTGAAATAAATTAGTAATTGGACCTTGTGTACTTAGCAGAAAATATTAATTATATACAAGTAATTTGTAATATAATTCAATTCAACTGGAAAAAACGTGATTTCTCTCAAATGTAATTCAATTACATTGGAGCGAAATACATGTACTTTGTCGCGTGTAATTGAAATACTTTGTGCCCAGCTCTGGGTATAACTCACGATTTTTTCCATGTGTATTTCGAACACCGAGGAAACATTTTTTGAAAATCTTTATTGTGGTATGTTTTATTTTGCTGCGTTAACTGTAACCAATACAAATACAATACAACATAATGAAAATAAACTGCCTTTTGACATGGCTACATGATAAACATCGAAATATTTTGCTCTGATTTTGTAAGCCCTTATAAGAACAATATTTGTGCAACAGAGTTAGATGTGAGGTTCCTCGAGGAAAGCATCTAGTTCCTCTAGGTTGAAAAATAAGTCACTGAGGAATCTTCAAAGTTGTGAGTTCGCAATCCTGCTTTTTGAGAAAAGCGCATCTACAGTTGGTGAGTGCCCTAAGCGCACGTGTTAAATTTTCTGTTCGAATGCAAAATATAGCCACTTCCGGTCACTTCCGGCGTAAAAGTGTAATGTAAACAGATACACCATACATTGAAGTGTGATTTCCCATGGAAACTTCAAAATCGATAATTTCGACTGGAAACTATATTCCTCCGTTTGCCTAGATAAAGTTTTTGGTTTTTAATACTGGTACAAAAACAACAAAAGTAAGGAAAGTTGTTTTTTTTATGCCACTATCCTGGAAGCTTTTCTTTTAGTCTGATATTCTTTGGTGTTTGATCGAATTGAAGATCTTGGCATGTAGAAACTTGTTTTTAATTTAAAAAATGGCACTCAAAAGGGAATTGCAGTGAATGTACCAAAAATATACTGCCCATGCTCAAATTGAATTATTAGGGTACTGGTATTTGGGCAAGACGAATGTTTGTAGGCTCGAAGATCTTGAAGAACTGCTCATTCAGAGGATCCCTATTCGATATTGGTACAGTCTCGTTGGCAATATTTACATTTATGCGTAATTTAACTCTTTCATAGACATTATTCCGATGCACTTTAGGAGCCATAAATGGAAACAAACTGCTATGCATGAATAATCCAATGACGTACACGTGATACTCATCTGTTCCATCCTGGTAAAATCCTGGTCGTAAATAGTGCATATGGTTTACAACTGGGCTTGAAAGCCTTTGGTAATGATGCACATTAAGCAGAAGGGGAGTAGGATGAATTGCAATCCGCTTATGTGGCCAACCTAATTCTACAAAAAGAAAATATAAGTTAGAATTATTGTATTAACCAGTAAATTGATTCAATAAGAATACCATAGTGTATATTTTAAAAGAAAAATTTAACAAATACTCAAAAAAATAAAAATCAGTTGAAGAAAGGGTTGTCCAGCACCTACAATAGTGAGTGGTATTCGTTTCAGGATCCGTTTTCAGAGCCAATGAAACGTTTAGTATTAAAATCAAAAAACTAAAATTTAATTGATTGAACTAGTTAAAATTCACTACCAATTGATGCAAATTTTTCTGTTCTATAGAGTTAGTAGAGAGCACTGTATTTTGGAAGAATAAGTGTTATTCTGAGTGAGACGATTTTGAATAGGCAATAAATATACTGCAATAATTAATGCAATCAAAATTATAGGTATTATGATATTTACCAATGGTATTAGGAAAAAACAGCAATAAGATGACCCAACACATACCAGTTAATGTTATTATTTTTTTTAAATGAAGGAAATGTATTAATAAAGAACTTCGCTGAAAGCGTACCTACTAAATATTCTTTAGAAAGTTTCAGCTCTGGTTTCAATATCTATTATACCAGTCGTTATTTGTCTTTTAGAATTATTTGAATTTCATATCTTTGTTTCTCCTACACTAAACACGCACAAATGATTCAGATAAATAGTATTATTATATACAATTTCGTGGATATGAAATGACATATTACGAAATAGAGAGAATAATATTTGGGGAAATTAAAAATTGGAAAGAAATGCAAGATGATGAATTACAAATTCAATATAAAATGCCGCCTTCAAACAATCTCAAGAAATAACAAATGCTAAATATGTTCTTCCAAATTTTTAGCATATTTCATGAACTCAATTTTGGTCATAACTCTAATATAAAATCTTCATAACACAATCTCTTATTGAAACTCATTTTACACGGACAGTCTCGAGACTATGCTACGGTGTTTCATAAAACACGTGATCCTGAAATATACTTATACCTGATTTTAAAAAATCTTGAAGTATTGCAAAGAGAATATGATTAATTTAGGTGATTTACTGAAATTAAAGGTAAATTCAAGTTAATATTATAATGTTACGCATGGCAGAAGAGTATAATAGTAGTATGATAGTTATTCACCTTTTAGAGTGAAATGTTCTTATGGAATATAACAAATGTCCTGGAAATTTCGGCACATTTAGGATACTAAAATAACTAAAATTTACAAAATTAGGTTAGAAGCTGCGCACTCCTCGCTTCTCGATCGTATTCAAAGCGGACAAAGCATGGTGGTTGTGGTCATGGGTGGCAATGCTCTGCAAAAGGTTGTATTGAATTATAAAGATGCAGTCAACCTATTTTCTCCCAATCAGAAATTGAATGAGGGTTTACTGTAATTATCAGATGAAAAAAACGTCCATGTCTTAATTCAGCTTGTCATTTTCCAGGAATCTTATCAGTGCTAGTTTCTACATCTTTTACAATTTCAAAGATTTGTTAGTTTTCTGTAAATAAAAACGAAGAGCTGAATTGCCCACCTGACTTAAGAATATCATTACCATAATACAATATGATGCAATATGATACAGACTAATACAATATGATGCAATTCGATACATTACGAAAGAATACCATATAATATGATCCAGTATAATATGATATACAGCATGATGCACCAAGTTACACTATGATACACTATAATTCTGCACTATGAAACTATATGATACAATATCATACAATATCATATGCTATGATATACTATGATACAGTATCATACAATATGATGCATACATTATATGAAGTGATCAATTCTGCCTGGCATCCCACGACGGCTCACGATTTTTTTTTATTCATTTGACACAACCTTATACTGTCAATACTATAAGAACATTTTACTCTAAAAGATTGATGTCCGTCATAATACAATTATATTCTCCTGACATGCTTATTGAGTAGAATGATGTCATTGTTGTTTTCCCCTCATATTATATATGACTCTTCTATTCACGATTATTATAAGAGTGGAAATGATTATTTTTGAAATTGAGAATCGAAAAATATTTCAAATACTACATTTTTCAGTCTATAAAATACATACAATGCAAAAAAGCCTTAGATCTCCATTCTTAACACACGTCTATTATTATTGTCATTGTGGAAAACTCGGGCTCATAAACTACTTGAAATTATCTAAAAAGTGTTCTAAATGAATCCGGATACTTCCATAAAAAAATGGGCTATTTTTTATGAACAAGCTATTCATCAAAAATTATTTTTTGTTCTTTAATCTGAATCAGATACTTGTAGACTGAAAATAACTTTCTAATAACAATTATCATCAATAGTTTATCATCCGGTGAAAGGAGTATTGTCAATACTCTTTTAAGCCTATTTGATTTTACTTAGTTAAAATCTAAAATAAGTTTATAATTGAGAAATGTTTACTATTCCTGATAAAGTTTGCCACTGTTGGGAGTATGTCCTTGACGCTTCTGCTCCGCGCGGTCACTTTTCTTTGCGTCTGTCACTCGAGACCTTGTGACCGCGGGTGTGAAGCAGTATTAGACCGTGCCAGGCACTCGTGACCTTTTTCTTACACCAAGTTCAACGCGCTACATTATTTAACATGATATTAATTATTGGTTCGAGTCTCGACCCATAAAATCTAAAGCCATAATGCTCACTATACCGGGTGATTCTTAAACAGTGTCTAGTGCCCTTGCCTTTTGGGAATATTTTGAAGTAAAGTGATAAGTGATCCATCGGAAGTGTATAGTGTTTTTCTGTACTCGATTATTTTAGAGTTAAGTTACTTTTTCG
Source organism: Andricus grossulariae (assembly GCA_011634705.1). Lineage (NCBI taxonomy): Eukaryota > Metazoa > Arthropoda > Insecta > Hymenoptera > Cynipidae > Andricus > Andricus grossulariae. The sequence goes on from JAABKJ010000755.1 coordinate 62,888,513, forward strand.
ACTCAATCGTCTTCTTCGCTAACAAGTATAAATATTTCGACTGATGAAATGACAAATTTTCTACTAATTTTTAGTAGCTCATTTTTATCTGAACGAATTACTTGAATTTCAATAGTAATTGGTGAAATTTTACGAATATATAAATAAAGTGGAGAGCATCGGGTATTGGGCTTATAAGTTTTATTTTAAATTGAACGATTTTGAAAAGGAAATAAATACTCTACATTTGATAGTGCGATGTGTATGATAGATATTATGATACTTACCTATACAATTGGGGAAAAAAAGTAATACGAAACACAGAATACCAGACACTGATCTCATTTCCTAAAATAAAGGAAACCCACTTAGAATTAATTTCGATAAGAGTGTAACTAATGAATATTCTTCAAAATGCTGCAGTATGCATATATTATACCTCTTTTTAATATATTTGTATTTCATATCTCAGTTTTTTCCGCAATGATTTCATAAAATTAATTTAGATTTATAACATTTTATGTACAATTTATTGTGTGCAAAATTACTCACTACGAAATGAAAAGATCAGTATTTGTTAATGAGTATAATAAAATTTTATTTTTTTATTAGAAAAGGAAGATAAATTCAGGCTCATAGTATGTTTTCTATCAATAAAATGAATAGAGAAATTGGAAATGGAAAGGAATGAAAGATTAGGAATTAAACATTCAAAATAAAATCGTGTTATTAGGCATTCTAAAAAAAACGTTTCCTACATAAATTCTCCGAAATCTTAACATATTACCGATATTTCCTAAATTACATTTCGTCATAACGTTAATACAAAACCTTTATAACATTAGCTCTTATTAAAAAAAAAACATATAATTATATACTAAATATCAAAAAAAGACATAATCCAATGAGGAACTGAATCTAGACTTTCATTTTTAATTTCCTTGATTTCAATATAAGCAAAGTATTTATTTTCCCATAATGATAAATTGTACCCTTGAATTTATCTCTGATTAATTTTCTGTTGAATTTTAATATAAAATTGAATATGAATATTTTTTCATTGTCTTTTGCAGTAAAAAATTCAACTGTTTATTTGAAAATTCTACGTTTTTATTGAGAATTCATGTTTGCAGGATGAAAATTTAACTATTTGGTTCAAAGCTCACATATTTGTTGGAAATTCAACTCTTTGGCTGAAAATTTAACTATGTTGTATATTCATTTTATTTGGCTAAGAAATATTGACTATTTAGTTTTGCGCTGAGAATTCAAGTATTTATTTTTTTGTTTCAAAATTCGAATATTTGGTTGAAAATTCATTTTTACATGTAGGAAATTTAACTATTTTTCTGAACATTTGTCTATTTGGACAGGAAATTCCACATTATGAATTGATATAATTTAATTTTTTGTTGAAAATAAACTAATTAAATTAATTCTTCAAACTCAAAAGTTTTTGGACTGAAATTTATCGTTTTTACTTGGAAATTCAAGTATTTGGTTAAAAATTCATGTATTTTCTTGAAATTTTGTCTTTTTCGGTAGAAAGTTAACGAGTTTGGTTGAAAATTTATTTATTTGATTGAAAATCAAACTCCTTTGTTATTTTTTATTTACTTGAGTTTTTCAAATTAAATTTGGCAACAAAAAATGTATGTACTTTGTTGAAAATTCGTTTTTTTTTGGTTGCAAATTAATTATTTTTTACTGCCAATTTAAGCAATACAGTTGAATGTTCCACAATTTTTTAGTTAAAAATGCATCTCTTCTGCGGTTAAAAATTCAATTTTCCCAGTTGAAGATTCACCATTTTAGTTTAAAATTCATCACTTTGTCTGAAAATTTTACTACATTGATAATAATTCGTTTTTCTGTTGTAAAATTAATTCTTTTCAAACCTGAAATTTAACTACTGCATTTTTGGTGATGAAAATAAAAATTGTATGTAAAAGTTTACCAAGTTGGCTGAAAATTTATCTTTTTAATTTAAAAATTCAAGTATTTCGTTAAAAATTCGTATTTTTTGTTAGAAAATTAATAATTTTGGTTGAAAATTTATTTTTTACGTTGAAAATTTAATTATCTCAACAAAAACTAAACGTAAATTAACTTGAAATTCGATAACTCAGTCAATTTCAAACAATTCTAATAAAAAAAGTTTATTACACGCGGAATTGAACTAACTTTGATTATATATCAGTTTGAGGCTTTGAAAGAAATTTCGCAACGAAACTTTTTTTTAGTTCTACTAGACCTAAACATTCTACTATATTTCGTGAAAAGTATTTTTTTACTGTAAGAAAAAGTTACCTGGAAAAATTAACTTTTTTGTCCTGGAAAACCTGGAAAAGTCCTTGAATTTTTTTTTAAAGTCTTATAATAGTCTAAATATTTTAAATAATGCATTTGTCAAATTATAAAACATATGAAATGCAAACAAGACTTTGATCTTTATTTTTTGGCACTTCTATTTCAGATCATTTTACCTTTCAAGAGTATATAGATTAATATCTCAGAAAATTATATATTTGCATTTTATCTTAGGTACAGAAACTTAACAAATAATTCAAGATGTTTTATTTTTTTTATATTGTATCTTCAAAATCTAATATGAAACGTAATTATTAGGGTAAGTCTGAACATTTATTTTGGAGTTATATCCTGTGCAGTACCGTGAAAAATAAGCATTGCACATACAGATACAAGATTATAAAAATAAAGCACCTTAGTACCGTTCATCATGTAATATTTCTTCCTAACAATGCTAAACCGCTGAATACTTCAAGTAATTGAAATCATTAAAAAAAAGTGGATACATAATGTGCATTGACATTTATTGTTCTCATTTTTGTAACCTTTATAAGAACTATCAGATTTAAGTGGCTTACAACTCTTGACTCCTACAATGTTTGTGCTGTAGGATTATACATATGGTGTAAATATTGCTAAACTTCAGAGTATCCTATGAAAATATATTCGCCTGGTAGCTTATACTCATTTTCATTGTCTTCGTTGGTTCAAAAATAAGAAAAGTGAGGAAATTTATTTTTTAGACCACTATGATGGAAGCGTCTCTTTTAGTCTGATTTTCTTCGGGTTTGGCTCAAGTTGAAGCTCTTGGCACTTAGAAACTGAATTTCCAATAAAAAAATGGACCACCCTATTTTTAGTATTATTCAATTATATTCTTCACTGGAATTATTCAATTTCAGGTACCTCGGCGGCACGAATGTATTTATTTGGCTCGGTTCTTTTATAGAACCGACTATTTAGACGATCCTCTTTCAATATTGGTACAATCACGTTGGCATTGTTGCCATTAATGAGTAATTTTACTCTCCCATAGTTATTATTAAGATCCGCTCTAGAAGCCACCAGTGGATACAATTTTCCATATAGCAATAATCCAATTACGTACTTGTGATTCTCATCTGTTTCTACTTCGTGAAAGCCTGGTGATAACTCCTGCATAATGCTTAGACCTCGACTTGAGAAACTTTCGTAACTATCAACCTTAAGTTTAAGGGGAAGAGGATGAATTGCAAACGGGTTATGTGGCCAACCTAGTTCTGCAAAAAGCAAGTATGAGTAGGAATATAATTTTTTATAAATCATAGTTCCTATAAAAAAATAATTAGAGATAGAAACTTAAATTATTCTGCTGAAAAGTTAAGAAACGTATGTACATTCTTTTGATTTATTGTGAACGAATTAATTCAGAAAAATTCTTGTTTAAATATTAGAAAGACTCAGATACTTAGATACGTAATAACAATATTTCACTACGACTGATTAAATATAATTAACACTTAGTGGATTCTACGAGTGTCTCGTAAAAACCAGACCTTTACAATACCTGACATCATTGATTTTTTCTAACTTTCTCAATTCATTTGTTGACTAGAAAAAAATATATGCTGTGAAAGATTTCACTTAAAATTTTTCTTTCAGTTGTCGCTCTTTTTCTATTTCAAAAAGTTTTTAAGTTTTAGAAGCACAAATTGCAGTAGTTCATTAAACATACTGCTCAGCTGGGTTTCAATTTAATCCAAACCTTGAGTTTCCAATCGATTCTTGTAGCTCCCTTATATTTTTTTATGTAAAAAAAATTTAATTTTCTTAAAAACTCGATTCCTTGAAAATGCCAGCCCTGATTTTCCTTATACTGTTCTATTTCATACTTCAAAATGTCCTTCTAGAAAGAAAAATCGATGATGTAAAGGTCTGGTTTGTGTAAGTCTAGTGCGTAATCTACCTGTTAAACCCTAAATAAATAATGGGCTTCCGTTTTGTCATAGAATGAAACAAAAACAACCAGAAAATAATAATGATTATCGATAATACTATTGCCGAGTAAAAAGAGTATGAATATTTTTATACTCTTTTTTTAAGATTAAGTGGAGAGCATTGTGCATTGGGATAGTAATTTTTATAAAGTAGAAAATAATATACTCCAATGATAATGCAATTTGAATTATAGATATTATTATATTTACCAATAGGATTAGGGAAAACCACTAAGGTCAAACTTAGAATACCAGTTACTCTGCTCATTTTGCTGAAGTAAAGGAAACCCAATTATGAAGAATTCCAATAAGAGTGTAACTAGTGAATATTCTTCCATATGTTGCAGTATATATTATACTAGTCAGTATCTGATTTCTATTTTTAAACTATTTGTATTTCATATCTCTGTTTTTCCTGCACTGACGTCGCAAGAATAATTTGGATACATAACATTATCACGTAAGATATAGAGAGAAAAAATTTGATTATTATTCAGTGGAATTCAGTTGACAAATACGATAACATTTTATCTTTCGATCAAAAGAACAAGGTATATTCGTAAGTAATGCAAAATGATGAATTGCAAATTTAATTTCGAATTCAATTTGAAATCGTGTATTTGAACAAGTTAAAAAAAATAAGGTTTCCTGAATACATTATTCTGAATCTTTAGAATATTTTAACATCTTTCAGCATCTTTTTAGTTCTTTGAACCTTTAAAATTTTTGTAACGATGTGGACGTAATGAAAATGAGCGAAAGTACGGACCTCAATCAAAAACAAAAAAAAATTATATACATAAAAAAACAATTTGTTTTCACTTGCACTAACGGTTTAAATAAAGAGTTCAAATATACATTGAGGTTTATTTTGAATAGTTGAAGATATCAAGTCATCGCGTACCTATTGTAGTTCGAAAAGGTGAAAAGACGATTTTCCAGCGACAGCCCACTTATTCCGATTTCAGTTTGACTTGAATTATTTGATAGAAATAAATATTTCCTCAAATCTTGAGACCCAAGAAAATAGACATAAACTTCAATTGATAACATTGGAATCACACATTTTATTATTCGAGAACAGACCGCATTTATCGAAATAATAACACAGGATCTATATTTGAGATACCTACTTTAACTAATTTAAAGTTTCAGAGAGCAAAAAAAATGGAAAGGTACAAAATTTAACATTAAAAAATGGAATGACCTTAATGGCGAGAGAAAAATAAATGAAAGGTATATATGTAATAGGCGAAGTAGGGTACCAACCAGCAGGGTAACTGTGACTGGGGTAAACTCACCATGGCGACTATTTACTGCATTTCGAAAATAAAACGTGGTGTGGTTTTAAAATTCTCCCGATGAGTAAAAGTGCAAAACTTTCATAGATGGGAGTTTAAAAAAATATTTTTTTAAATTTTCTTCGACTTTTTAGTTCAAAGTCTACAAAGTCTACTTTAAAATCGAGCTACAAATAATTTTTTGTAGAATTTCGGTAGGTTTTTATAAATTTGACGTTCAAGGACATTTTGAATACTAAAAACTCTTAGAATATTCCTCCCCCCATCCTATCCCCTCATACCGCCGTTCATATTTAATAGTTTTAAATATGACCTTACGATAATCACAGTAACTATTGTCGTTATAAATGGTAGAAGATCATTTTTTTTTTGAAAAGACAACAAAAAGAAAATTTATATGTTTAATAGACGTGTAATTGAATGCCTATGAAAATGTTATTAGTTGAACTAATAATAGAACCTTGCTTCTAAAACGTTTTGCATGCGTACGATATTCATCGCGTGAGGCTATTGTCATTAAATACAAAAAAATTCCACTGAATCATTTCTTATCAGGCACGTAGTCCAGGCGTAAGTCACACAATCGGCGGGACACGAAATATGTTCTTTTTTCCTGTTATTATCAAAAAAAAATTGTTTACGACATCATAAGTATTTCAACTCCTAAAGCTGCGGCGTAGATGAATATTCAAGATTTTACAAGGGTTTTCTCAAAGTTTGGTATTATTTAATGATTTTTATTATTTTCATTCAATTCCTACTTCTATATGGTTACCGATATATGGGATGTGAAACTTTGACGTGCAGGTTAAAGTTCAGCCCTAGATATCGAAATTTATATTTCGTGTATAGGCATTTTATATTTGTATTGTTTCACGTTCCTGGGATTTTGTATTTACCCCACAAAGTGATAATCTGTGGAGCGGAGAAAAATGCTGGGAACATTGGGAACAATTTGAATCTTATTTAAATTCTAAATATCAAAAATGAGAGACGTGTGGGTGAGAATTGCTTATTCAAATTCCTATGCTGGAAACTTATAATAATAATTAACAAATATGTTGAAAAAAGAAGTACTTCTTTTGACATTCATCAACTATATATCATTTTTCCGAAAGATAATAAGTTTTGACGATTAACATTTTTTTCAAACTGTTCACACAATTGAAGTTCCTTCAGAAGATAATAAGGAACTCTCCACTTATTGATTGAAGATCATTCGTGTTGAAGAAACTTAAAAAAATATCGCCTTTAGCATGAATTTCATCGAAAAATGCTATTTTAAATTTTGGGGGCTTATTCCGAGCACAATAAAATGGGTTTACGGGGTGAAAATCGAAACTTAATTGTTAGAAATTATTTCTTAAACATTCCTTAAGAGGTGATTATACATTATTTCACAAAAAGTTGAGAAAAATTACAACTGTTTTTTCCATTTTTTCGAAAACCGAGCTTTCCCCATTTAAAACCCTATGTTAATTTCGGAATTTTTTCTTCCGCAAAAAAATTAAATTGGGGGGGACGGATCACCAAAAATCAAAAATCGAATTTTCGGACCACCCTAGCTTCAGCTCTTGCAACCCGCGACCCTAAGAGGACAGCGTGATGGCGGCGCACGGTTTCACTGAAATGACCATATCTCGAGACCTAGAAGACTCACCATAATTTTTTCTTAAATGAAAGGTGAAATCATAAAGAATTTTCATATTTTAATTAGAAAAAATATAAAGGTGCGTTATCGACGAAAAATTGATAAAATCAAATAGAAAAAGTAATATAAATTTTTTTTCACTACAGTATATATAAATAATTGTGTAAAACCCGCTTAGCATAGACATAGAAAAATCTTCCATTTGGTGAAAAAACAACTGTGCATTTTTTCAAATTTTTTTATCGAGGGGATCTTCGATCCCACAGGGCTCGAACCAACCCGATCGTAAAAAATCCGTATTTTCTCACAGAAATAGAAAATTCAGGGAGTTCGAAAATTCATTTTTTGTTCAGAAAAGGGGTGTTTTTTAATTTCTGTGGGAAAGTTTTCAACTTTTCTATACTTTTTCATTGTATTCCGTTTTCTGTCCACTTTCGCGGATATTTAGGCAGAACTAGAAATTTTTTCATCAAATCTGAGAGAAAATATGGATTTTTGAGGGCTGGGGGTGGTTTAACCCCTTGTAGGATCTAAGATCACTTTTGCTAAAAAAATTTGTAAAAAGATCACAGTTCGTTTTACCAAATATAAGCTTTTTGGGAGGCGAGCCCACAAATCAAACGAACTTTAGTTTTTTTTTAGCCACCCTAGTATATATATATATATAATTAAAAACTAAAGGTTAGCAACCACCGCAGGGTCCCACTGGGAGCAACTGTCATCTAAAAAATTCTGAATGTTCTTTATTGTACCAATTTTCTGTACCATTTCAACAGTCAGTGATGTGACTTAGATGTTATTTAAAATGAACCAGTTTTTTAATGGCATCTCTATTTGATTAATTAAAATAAACCTGAACTTTTAACAAAGCACGTTAGTAAGTTTTACGCGTGCAAACAAAGGGTATCGAAGTGTCAGTCACCGATTTACATCAAACTTCGCGATGTTGTAGAGGACAACAAATACGAGACACGTATATTTTCTTTTATGCTGAAAAACATTTTTAAGGGATAAAAAGCACCCCTAAAGTGTAAATCCCAAAACAAATTTTTCAAGATATCTTTGTTTCCATGCAAAATATTTTTTTGGAGACCCTTTTCATCCTTATTTTTTATAAAGATGAAAATGAGAATTTCTCAAATTTTTGCTCTGCCAAAATTATAAACTAGCTGTGAATTCGACCTCGCGTGTTTCCACTTTATTTGTATTTATATTTATATATGGTGCTCATTTCACGAGTACTTTGCTTCCCGTTAACAAATGTATTTGCTTCCTCATAGAGGAAGCATATGTGGTTTTTTAAATAACAGACAAACTAAAGTTTTCATTTTGATCAATTTAAGAATATAAATTTACAAAAAATACAAAATTACGCGATAATACAACATTTTTAAAAAATACAATGCCAAATCAGACAAATCAAATTTTGTATTTAAAATGGTAATTTTTCGAGCTGGGAAAGGGAAGGGGGAAATTCTATCGCACCCTATCCCTTCGCCAGCTTTATGCTAAGTTAATTTAAGTTAAGAGTTAAGTAATTTAAGTTTTCAATCAAAAAAATTAACTTTTAACCAAGAGGTTGAATTTTTAAACAAAATTATTAAAATTTTTAAATAAAAAACAGTGGAATTCACCGAAAAAATACGAATTCTTAACAAAAAAATTCAAAATAGATTTTCAATTATGTGAATGAAAAAAATGTCACTTTAAAACCCGTTTTTTCAAATATTATGCATTACCTAGCTTCCTTACTGTTCAATAAAATGTATCAATATTATCAGTCAATTGATTCGTCTCGAATCAACACATTTTTTCTATTCTCACATCAACCTTAAATTATGAGAATAAGAACATTTTTACTATAAAAATAGATTTTTAATATAATATAGATTATCATAACTTTCTTAATCTTCAATAAAATGTATTATTATGTCAATCGATTCTTCTCGAACCAAGGAATCTTCTTTATTCTTGTATCAACTTTGAGTAATATTAGTGAACAAAGTTTTACTGTAAAATACCGTATTTTCAAATATTATGCATTACGGAGCTTCCTTACTCTTCAATAAAATATATCAATATTGTAGGTCAATCGATTTGTCTCGAACCAAGGAATCTTTTACATTCTTGTATCAACTTTGAATTATGTTAATGAAAAAAATTTTACTATAAAGAACCGTATTTTCAAATATTATGCATTAAGTAGCTTCCTTACTGTTCAATAAAATGTATCAATATTATCAGTCAATTGATTCGTCTCGAATCAACACATAATTTCTATTCTCACATCAACTTTAAATTATGAGTGAGAAAAATTTTACCATAAAAATAGATTTTTAATATAATATAAATGACAATAACTTTCTTACTCTTCAATAAAATATATCAATATTATAGGTCAATCGATTCGTCTCGAACCAAGGAATCTTTTATGTTCTTGTATCAACTTTAAATTATGTTAATGAAAAAAGTTTTACTGTAAAAACCCGATTTTCAAAATATATAAATTACCACAACTTCCCTACTCTTTATAAAACAAGTATTGATATTATAGGTCAATCGATTCGTCTTAAACCAAGGAATCTTTTATATTCTTGCATCAACTTTGAATTATGTTAATAAAAAAAGTTTTACTATATAAGAAACCGAACACTTTCAAGTCAAGAAGGGGAAAAAATTAAACCAATTGTTAAATATCCAAACTAAAAAGACGAATTTCCAACATAACAGTTAACTTTTCATCCCGAAAATATGAATTTTCAACCAAATATTTGAATTTATCAACCAAATAGTTGATATTCAAACCAAAAAGCCGAATTTTCTCTAAACCAGTTGAACTTTTAATCCAAAAATATGAATTTACAACAAAAAAGTTAATTTTCAACCAAATCGTTGAATTTTCTACCAAATTATTAAATTTTCAAGCCTAAAAGATGAATTTTATAAGAAAAAAGTTTAATTTTAATAAAAAAAAATGTGAACTTGCAATAAAAAACTAAGAATTCTGAAACATCTGCAAGAATAATAAAAGGGCTAATGTATAAGAAACCTATAATAAAAATTAGCTTAACTAGGTAACATTCAACAAAGATATAATATTCTCCCTTATAGTCTCCCTTATACCCTCCGGCGTTACAGAATTACTGAAAATACCATAAAAATTTGACAGCCAGGCGAGGAAGAAACAAGGGGTGGGGGGAGTCAGCTAAAAAATAACACGTGAGAAGACAAAGCTGTGGTCTCTAACTGAAAGTCTCGTACATCAGCCTCCTTCACCTCAGTAACTGTGGCGACATCTAACCCTGATTGCTAGACCTTTTTCCTTGCAACATTGGCGCCAGAAAAACTTAGTTATTCTTGGGTTTGCTGAGAAAACTGCCCATAGAAGCGTTAGACGATGAAGATCTAGAGTAGGTGGCAGGCTTAGCTCTACAGTCAGACTTCACGGATTTAGTTTTGTTGCTCGATTTAACTGTATTCTTCGCGACAGCAAAGAGCATAGCAGAGTTGTTTTCCCGAGACCCATCTTCTGAATCTCAAGAGAATTTTGTCATCGGTCCACACTCTGTATCTTTTTATCGATTTATCAAAACCAAGCTCAAACAATTTGTCTTGCTCTTGTACAAGAGCTCTCCAGACTTACCTCTCAGCCACTGTTCTGTCATGAGCGATCGCAAACCCTATGGTCTTAAAATCTTTGGATTTCATGAAGATTAGCGATTAAACTCTTAATGGGATTACCTGTTCAGTCTAGATAAATACAAACCTGGGACACATCTGTAACCAGACTGCCAGGACATTTTTCCACACGGTAATGAATACTAGTCTAGAAGCCGGAGTCTTGACAATTCAGTGTGAAGCTTCCACATCATTTTCACTTTTCTGGTTATTAAGTTGGGCAAATTCATTAAGGCCTTTTCCAGATTTTAGCTCCTTTCAGCCAAGCTACTGCACATCTTTGATAGTGCCAACGTCATTACCAAGTACCTTAACACCATTCTGAAGTTTTGCAGTTGATTCCTTTAGTTGATTAATTAATCAACTAAACAAACGATATTAATATTGTTTGCTATTTTAGCGGTATCCGCTTTTATAGAATGTAGCAGATCTTCGATACAGTCTAATTTTCAAGCCTCAGGATCGCCCATGTTGAGGTCACGAACAGCTGATGCTGTGTCGGGTCGAAATACGTATTGGAGATAACTTGGCGAAGTTATGTCCATGCGACTGGTTTTTCAGAACAGAAATCACCAAATTGATCACTGTACACGCCACTGATAACCCCAAGAAGGATGAAGACGTACAACACCAGAATTATTAATAACTAACACTAACAACAGTCCACAAAGATGATTAAAAATCATCATTGATATGATATAATATTGTCAAAATCCGATTTGATTTCTTATTATAGTATCCTTCAATATCGCTATTTTGTTTTTTAAATTCTATTTTGAGGTTGCAAATGGTATCAGAGTGTCACAATATCATATATGAAAATCCAAATTCATATTAAGCCAAAATCGTTTATAAAGTTTGCAGAGTTTACAGAATTTTCAGTAACTTTATAAATTTACGGACAGTTTCTGCAACATATACTGAAATGAATTGTGAATCTGTAGTACAATAGCACATTCTTCGAAACAAAGTAGCTCAAAGCAGGGATGTTAAGTCGACGATACCTTCTTTTTCAGTAAAAAATATGCGATGGTGAAAAGAAGAATGGCTTGAATGCCCAAAAACGAGGTGTCTAGAATCACTTGCTCTTCCATAAGCCCAACTGCAAGTAGTACGACTTTCGGATACCGATAATAACATATATCTTGATCGTCAGAACAATTAAGCTTTTCACGATTAAACCCATAAACAGCATGTTTATGGGTTACCCAAACAGTAACTTGAGAACATGAGTTTACTGACATTGTACATAAACGGACTCATATGAGAAAATAATATCAAAAAACCACAAAAAGGAATATTTGTTGCACCAACTGCAATTGCTGCGAAAGTCCCAGTTATTGGAGAAAACATAGTACCACAAATTATACCTATGGCTTCTGCAATGAAGCAAATCAGAACTGTCATAATTTCAAATATGAAAAACTTATTCCATTCCGGTGGTTGATTAGTCATAATATATACAATAACTACAAAATAGGTTACGAAGAAAAGCTGTACAAGTAGATGAATTATGATAAAGCAGACATAATAGGTCCTGATTTTGTCCCAACCGTTTAAGTTTTGTTTTTAAGAATATGAAGTTCAAAGGGGAATTTCAAGACCGCGGGCATCATGCTAACATAAAAGAGACACAGAATTACAAATACGATCATTCCAATATTACTCTTGACTTTGAATGCATTCATACCATCGTCAAAATATGTTAGTCCTGTAAGTATGGCTATGATTGTCAAAACTATAAACCGTATTGACGTTGCAGACCAGTCTTTGTAATACCTCATCAGACGGTATTTGGAAATAATCGTCGCCTTTCTGGGTTAAGAAAGCGAATTTACACTGACAGTTTTCACTTTTTCTTTTTCCGTAATCTTCACATCTCACTTCCTCCAGGAAGAGTCTTGCGCAGCCGCCAGCCTTTTGTTGAAGTTTCCATATTCATTAGATATCACCTGTTGAAGAAAGCAACGTTAACTATTTTATTTTTTTATTTTCGTTTGAAGTGAAATGTCAAAACGATAAACATCCTGTTGATGTCCGGTAAACTATATTCATGGGTATCAATTATATTTATAATCATGAATCATATTTGGCGAACACCCAAGATTCTTTCTTTTGTCATCCGTGCATTCTAAACACATCAGTCTTGCGCAGATTCGGACAGTGAGGACGGAGACGAAATTCATGTCTGCGTATTTTGTAATTTTTAATTTTTTTTGGTCATTTTTATATAAAAAATGGACAATAAAACTAGTTACAACAAGTTCTTGTAACTGGACTACTCACTTCTTCAGACTTTTTAAATTAATTTAGTTCATAATACATTTGATTTCTTATTTAACAAAGCGTCCTGTTTTGCTCCGTGCAAGGGACAAAACGGGACGAAAAACTTTATTTCGAAAATCACCGCCGCCAGATCTAGTCCTTAAGTGTAGCATATGAGCATCTCTACCATGGTTGTCGGTTTCTGGCACAAAGAACTACTTCATCTTCAATAAATAAAATAACAACATTTTAGGGGAAAACGCCCTCCATACCCTACAATATAAATGTCTTCAGACTATGCGGTAAAAATATAACATCAAATAATTCATCAGCAGAGACGTAATTTTCCCGGTTTTAAACCCTAGGCATTTGAAGCACCTTAACCTGTAGGACAATATTGAAGTTTCAACCTCACCTCCATCGCGTAGTCTGCAGGATTGTGATACTTTGGACAGGTTAGGCCAACCCTGCCAAAATATTTCATTATCTGCATAGGATCTCCTTGATAAACAGAACGACCTTCTGCGATCAGATAAACATGGTCAAACAATTCATAAATAGCAGTGCTAGGCTGGTGAACGGTACAGACGATAGTTCTATTCTTCCTTGCCAACATGTTCAAAACTGTTACACATTGCATTGCTGCTACAACGTCGAATCCAGGTGTAGGTTCATCCAGGAAAATTACTAGAGGATTATTTAGCAGCTCTAGAGCTATACTGAACCTCTTTCTTTGCCCTCCACTCAGATTGCCGCAATGTGTCCTTTCGGTCTTTATCAGACCCAAAGAATTTAATATTTCATCCATTGTTTTCTGTTTCGCCCTGTGATTTAGATTCCTATCCATCTTGAGTTCTGTTGCGAAGGACATTGTTTCCTGAACAGTGAAAAAAGCGTGAAGGGCATCCTCTTGTTGGATGTATCGAGAGATCTTTTTGAAGGTTTGGAAACTGAGCTCGTCACTGTCGGTCCTGTAGATTATCTGTCCATCGAAGTTTCTTTGAAAACTGGAAAAGGTATTGAGCAATGTGGTTTTACCGGAACCAGATGGACCCATTACTGTTGTCAGCTCTCCTGACTTAAATAAACCACTCACACCCTGCAGAATTTGACTCTTCTGACTCCGAAAGCCTGTGAATTGACTGAAAGTATATTTTACATTTTTAAAGTCAATATCGATAGAGTGAATGTTTGGGGATTCATGCTGAGGCATTTTTCTTTCCTGGAGTTGTAGCGTGAAAGTGGATCAGTTTGACGCTCGATCATGAATTTTATTTAGTGATGTAGATTCTTGATATTTCGGATGAAGATTGGGACGCTGAGTTAATAGGCCACCGGCGTTAGAATCATTCTAGGACCTGAAAAAATTAGATTGATATGAAAAATTGTATAGACTATTTACAGTTTCAGGCTTCACAGCCTGTCCCCTATTTGGAGAATTTTCTTTAAATGATTAAGGGGTTCACTAAGGTGGTCCACAATTCGACTTTCGGTTTTTGGTGATCGATTCCCGCCCATTTATTCTTTTTATAGGAAAAGAAATTCCTTTTATTTTAATCAGTCTACATTAACCCGTTCCCCAGGCTTTTGAAATTAGCATGGGGTTTCAAATGACAAAACTTCGGGTTTCGGAAAAATGGGAAAAAGATGTAATTTTTACTAACTTTTTGTAGATTAAAGTATAGTCACCTCTTAAGGAATGTTTAAGGCATAATTTTCAAAAAATTACTTAAAATTTTTATCCTCTTAACTGTGCACAACCCAATTGTGCCCGAAAAATGACCCAAAGAATGCAAAGTAGCAGTTTTATAGTAAAAGAATATTTCCCCCCCAGTAAATCGTGAAAAGTTATTATTTTTCGGGCTAAAGGGTACAGTTGATGAGTGTCAAGAGCAATTTTTTCAAAGCATATTTTTCAATTTGTTTAAACAATTTCTATTCCTACACTTTTTGCAACAAATTGTGAAAAGTTAGTATTGTCTGAAATTAATGACAGCATTAACGAATGTTAAGAGTAATATTTTTCATTCAAAATGTTTGGAAATTATTCAAAGAATTTTCATTTGTTTAAAAAAATGTTCTTCTGTAAATATTGAAAATTTATTATTTTCTGGACATACTGAAGTAGGTAATAAAATTTAAGATTGATATTTTTTGTAAAAGACTTCTTCTTTTTATTATGACATTTGCCTTCTGTTTTTGCAATAATGCTAAACTTGGAAATAAAACCTCGTATGGCGTGTCCTAAAAACTTTTTTTTAGTTTTGTGCATTTTAATCTCTGACATATTATTAAATCAGCTGGTATTAGTTTGAAAAGTACAATTGATTATTGTGACAATAGAACATGAAGATAAATTTAACTGTTTTATTGAAAAGTCGTATTTTTGGTTTGAAAATCCAAATATTTTGGTAGAAATGTCTTCTTTTTTGGTTAAAAATTAATCTGTTTTGGTTAATAATTCAACTATTTTGTTGAAAATTCGTTTGATTAGTTAAATATTCATCATTTCAGTTTAAAATTCATTAAACTGGTTTAAAATAGACCTATTTTTGTTGTAATTCCTTTTTTTTGTTGTTGAAAATTAACTTTTTTTGTGAAAACTCATATTTTCGGATGGAAAATCTAACTATTTTAAGAAGGTTCATCTTTTTGGCTTGACAATTCTAGAATTTGATTGAAATTTTTTTTCTTGAATGAAAAATCGTTCTTGGTTGAAAATTAAACTTTTTTCGTTGAAAATTCGTTCTTTTGCTTTGAAAATATTCATCTCGTTTGGTATAAATTTGATATGTTTAGATTAAGAATGCAACTTTTTGTTGTTGCTGAAAAACCAAATGTTTTTCTTTAGGAAATCCGTCTTTTTGGCTTAAAAATTCTACAATTTGGTTGGAATTTTTTCTTCTTTCATGAAAGGAAAAACTTTCTTGGTTGACAATTTAACTATTTTATTGAAAATTCCTTTTTATTTGAATATTCATCTTTTGGTATAAATTTAATATTTTTGGCTTAAAAATGCAACTGCTTGGATAACAATTAATCTTCTTTTGGCTGAAGATTCAAGTATTTTGTTGAAAATTCAACTGTTTTGTTAACATTTCGTCTTTTTTATTTGAATATTCATCTTTTGGTATAAATTTTATCTTTGTTTTTCAAAATGCAACTGTTTTTTTGAAAATTAGTCCTCTTTTGGTTGAAGATTCAAGTATTTTGTTAAGAATTCAAACATTTTGTTGAAAATTCGTCTTTTTCGTTGAAGTCAGATGTTTTTGATTTCGAATCTTTTTAGGTTGAAATATCAACTATTACATTTTTTGTTGATAAATTATTTTTTTGATCAAAAAATCAACTGCTTTGTTGAAGATTGAACTACTTTGCTGAAAACTTTTTTTTGATGTTGAAAATTTCAATATATTTTGTTTGAAAATTCGTTTTACAATGGAAGAAAGATAGACTTACTTGCTGCTAGTCTTTGTGTTGAAAATTGTCAGGAATTTTATTGATTGCGCTTATCCTTTAGGAAAGCTCCAGCAACTCTTTCGGGAAACAACTTCTAATTCCAAGCAGCGAGAACTGTTTTATACTTTAGCTACAAAAAACTATGTACTCGTGAACTAAAGTCTCTGTAGAATGTGTGCTGTAATGAATGATTTTCTTAAGTTTACAAATAGAAGCAAAAACATCGATGTATATTCAATATCGTCTAAGGAATTAAAATACGAAAGGAAAACATTCATTTTCTCACTTATGAATTGTAAAGTATGAACGAGATGATAATGAGTGACAGTATCGGCTGTAGAACAACTTACTTTCAATATGAAATAGAAGTAACGAAAAAGTGTGAATTGAACTATATAAATTTAAAATCTAGCTATATACCCCGTAACTAGCCTCGGCTGTTGGGTATAATTATCAATAAAAAACATAACACAAAATACAATAAAAAACAGTTGGATTTAGCCCACAAAAATGAATTTTGAACAAAATACTTGAATCCTCAACGAAAACAGATTAATTTTCAACCAAGCTGATTCACTTTTTGAATTTTCAACAAAACATTTATTTTTTAACTGAAATTTCGACAGAAAGAGATATGTTCAAACCAAATAGTTCAACAAAATAGTTTAATTTTCAACAAAATATTTAAAAAAGAAAAAAATTGTTATTCCAGAATGAAAAAATATTTTAAATGGTTGAATTTTCAAGCCAAAACGACAATTTTTCATCCAGAAAGTATGACTTCTGAAAAAAATTATTGAATTTTTAAGAAAATAATTAAGGTCTATGCCAAATAAGAAAATTTGTAACCAGAAAAGATGAATTCTCAACCAAAAATTCAATAGTAGACTTTTCAGCTAGAAAAACTTTGAAATAAGAATAGTTGGATCTCCTTATCGGGTTCTAATAATTCAGTTCGCATTTAAGCAGAAAAACTAAAAAAAGGGGTATAGAGAAAATCCTGTGAAGCCCACGATAGATAAATAGGAATTTTGATAATTTATAGACTAAAGAATAGCATTTTAAACAAACATTGAAGTTAATTTTTAATCCTATCTGAAAAAATAGGTGGAACGAAATTATCCAAAATTTCGCAATCATTGTTGTTGAATATTTGTGATTGGTGAATTATTGTAATTACAATAATTTATTGATGAAATTATTATTTTATATATCATATAAAATTACATTGTATTTCCAATAATTTTATTTTCAAATTAAAAAAAATTAAAACCTCGTGAATATGACTTTAAGTGACTGTTTTTAGTTTGATTTCCTGAATTTTCTGGAATTTTGTAAATCGCAATTTTTCAAATGAGTAGTTTTCATTCTAAAAATTTATTTTCAAGAAAGAAAATTTAAATTATAAAGGATTCTTTAACAATAGAAGCAGCAATTCTGTTTTTAACAAAAGACCAAGTGTTTTAAAAATAACAAAAGGATTCTAAATAAAGGATATTAAATTATGTTAAAGTAAAACCCTGATTTAGCCCCCCTCGATTGTGCCCTTCCGAGAATTGACGCCGCGCCGTGGCAATAAGTGAGTGGCTTTTGCGGGGGGATGTGCGGTGTGCACGCAGGCGTGACAAAACAGAGAGAGAAACAGGAGAGAGACAAAATAGTTCCGAGTCAATGGATTTAACGTCAATATCAGCCCCAAATCCGGCGCTAAATCCAGATTCGACTGTATATGTATTTAGCTATTCATAAAGATGACGGACTTCCTGCAGAATTAATTTAGTAAATCACAATTTCCAAATAAATAATTTTATTGAATGATACAATTTATTTGTAAATGTTTTTTAATATTGGGAAATAATTATGTTCTTTGTCGGTACCGGTCACAAAAAAAATTACTGGTACCGGCAATAAGATAAAAAAATAATTAATGATTTAATAAGGTTTCTAAACATGTTAAACAAAATACAGATTTTTAAAGATTTTAAAATAAAATTTTGAAAGGTTTTTAAAAGAATAAAAAAATGTCTAAAGATTTCTGGGAAAATTTTTAATGATTTTTTATTGTACAAAATTTTATTCTGAGATAATATATAAAAAGATTTCAAAACATTCGGAAAGATTTCCGAAATGGTTAAAATACAATCTGGAAAATATTGAAGCAAATCTTAGTTGTACATAATTTTTTTTAAATTTGAGGAAAAATTACAATTATTTAAAAAGATATTTGGAAGTTTTTAAAAATTTTCAAAAATAATTTAAAATTTGAAAAGAGTTCAAAAAACTTCAAACAAAATGTAGATCTTGGAATATTTATAAATCATATTTTGAAGCTTATTAATGATTTTGAAAAGTTTCAAGATAATGAAAAAAATAGGATTCCTAGGAATATTTCAAGAGATTCTATATCTTAAAAAAATAATTTTGAGAGAATATTCAAAAAGCTTTTAAAACGTTACAAAAGATTTCCAAAAATTGTCAAGAACGAACCCGGAAGATTTTAACGCAATTTTAGGAATACTTCGAGTCAGCTTAAAAGGTATTTAGGAATTTTAGAATATTTTTAAAAGAATAAAAAAATGTGTAAAGATTGGAAAATTTTTAATTATTTTTTATTTAAAAAATTTTTATTCAGAGATAATATAAATAAAAATATTTCAAAACATTCGAAAATATTTTCAAAATTGTCGAAAAAGAATCTGGAAAATATTAAAGCAAATCTCAGTTGTACACAATTTTTTTTCAAATTTTAGGAAAAATTCCAATTATTACAAAGATGTTTAGAAGTTTTTTAAAACTTTCAAAAATAATTTAAAATTTGAAAAAAAAAATTTAAAAAGTTCAAACAAAATGTAGATCTTTGAATATTTCTAAATCATATTTTGAAGCTTATTAAAGCTTTTGAAAAGTTTCAAGATAATTAAACAAAAAAATAGAATTCCTAGGAATATTTCAAGAGATTCTATAGCTTGAAAAAACAATATTGAGAGAATATTCAAAAAGATTGTAAAACGTTACAAAAGATTTCTAAAAATTGTCAAGAACGAACCCGGAAGATTTTAACACAATTTTAGGAATACTTCGAGACAGCTAAAAAATATTCAGGAATTTTAAAAGTTTAGAAGAAATCAAAAGTATAACATTTTTCATTGAGAATTCATATATTTTTTTAATGCAAAATTTGACTCTTTGTTTAAATGTTGAACCAAGCTGTTCAAATGTAATTTTTTTGTGGAAGATTTATATATTTAGTTAAAAATTCGTCTTTTTTGGTTAAAAATTAATCTTCCTGGTTGAAAATTCAACTATCTGGTTGAAAGTCAACTGCTTTGTTGAATATTCATATTTTCGGGTTATAAAATTAAACTGTTTTATAGAAAATTCGTTGAAATAGTTGAAAATTCAACTATTTGGTCGAAGATTACATTTTTTGTTGACATTTTTATTTGACATATCCGAAATTTTCAAAAATATTTTTGAATTTTCTCAAGGATCTTAGGAAAATTATGTTTATATAACCTTAAAAATAAATTAATTAACTAATTCAGATCTAGTGTATAATAGTTTTTAGAACAAAAAAAGATTAACAATGTAACAAACAATTTTCAATCATTTTTATAAATATAAATATTCTTTAATTAATTTTTCAGAACATCAAACTAATTTATAATATTTAGCAAATTGATGCCATCTTCAAAAGAAAAAAAAACAACTTTTTTCGACAGAATCATCACTTACCTTAAACAGAATTTAGTATTATCAGCAGATATTGAGTAACTAGTATGGAAGCAGAAAAGTTATTACCACAAGTTATATGATCAGGTTTTGTAAACCTTTTTGTGCATTTTGACCCACCAACTTAGTTTAGCATAGCGCATACCAAGCAGTACAAATTCTTCAAGATTGTAAATGAACTAGCATTCAGAGATTTTCATAAATTATTCAGTTTTTTTTTCTTTTTTCAGTTTTTTAATTAGCAGACTTTTTAAAAATACGTTAAAAATATTTTTTTATTTATATAATTTTCAAGAACACGACCGGGAGTTTCTTTCCCCTCTTTTCCCCGTTTTTAAGGAATTTCCCTTGTTTCCCTTTTTGCTTCAATGTACGTAATAGTTGATATTCCAACTAAATTTTTGTTTTGAATAAGAAACAGAAAATTCAATAAAACAGTACGAATTTTCAACAAAATAGTAGATTTTTCAAAAAAAAAAAAATATTTTTCAGTCCAAAAAGAAAAAAATATCAACCAAACTGTTGAATTTTCAAGCCAAGAAGACGAGTTTTCTACAAAAAAGTTTAATTTTCAACCCAAAAATATGGATTTCCAACAAAATAATTAACTTTTTAACCACTCAATACCATTTTTAACCAAAGGAGAAAAATACTAAGCAAAAAATGTTAACCAAAAAAAAGATGAATTTTCATTAAAATAGTTCAATCCTAAACCAGATTAATTTTCAAACAAACAGCTGCATTTTTAACCCAAAAAATTTTTCAGTCACGAAGGAAAAAAATTCAATTATGAATTTTCAACAAAAAAGTTCATTTTCAACCATCTAGTTAAATTTTCAACCAAAATATGACTTTGTAACAAAATTCCTCTTTTCTCCCTCCTTAAAAAATGTTCATTTTTTACCCTGTTTTCAAGAAACTTCCTCTTCTTCCCTTTTCCAAACTGAGTGAATAGAACTCGACAAAAAAATCCAACTATTTTTATTTGAAAATTAATTCTTTTTGATTGAAAAGTCTACTAATATATTTTAGGTTAAAAATTCTACTATTTGGTTGATAATTTAACTATTTTGTTAAAAAGTCATCTTTTTTCGTCGAGAGTTCAACTAGATGGTTCAAAGTTGAAATACTTTGTTAGAAATGCATTTTTTTGGTTACAGATTTAAATATTTTATTGAAAATTCGTTTTCTTCTTTCTTGAAAATTGATTTTTTTAAAAGAAAATTTAAATATTCCATTGTTGGCTAAAAAATTGATAGTTTTAAGTTGAACGTTCAACTGTTTGGTTAAAAATTCAACTATTCTGTTGAAAATTCAACTGTCTTATAAAAAACTCTTCTTCTTTGCTTAAAAATTCAACTATTTAGTTAGAAATGTAAATGAAATTCCTGTATTTTGTTAAAAATTCGTCATTTTTGGTAGAAATTAAATTTTTTATCCTTTTTGGTTGAAAATTCAACTATTCTGTTGAAAATTCAACTGTCTTATAAAAAACTCTTCTTCTTTGTTTAAAAATTCAACTATTTAGTTAGAAATGTAAATGAAGTTCCTGTATTTTGTTAAAAATTCGTCATTTCTGGTAGGAATTAATTTTTTTATCCTTCTTGGTTGAAAATTCAAATCTTCGGTTAAAAATTAATCTGTTTTGGTTGAAGATTCACCTATTCGGTTGAATTAGTATTTTTTTGGTGCAAGAATCAACTACTAGGTTTAAAAAATTATATAAAAAAACTTTTTAACTACTGTTAAAAAAATTGCTGCAATTGACCCATCATTATAGATGAAAATTGATTTGATTTGTAGAAAATTCATCTTTTTGGCTTGAAAATTCGACAATTTGGTAGAAAATTAAACTATTTGGTTTCAAATTCATCTTTCTTGTTTGAAAATGTATCTATATGTTTGACGATTCAACCCCCTTTCTGGGTTGAAAATTAAGTTTCTTGTTGAAGATTCAACTTTTCGGGTCGAAATTTCAACTGTCTTCTAAAAATTTCGTCTTTTTGGCTTAAACATTCAACTGTTTTTGGTTGAACTTTATTCTTTTTTGTTTAAAATTTTTGAACATTTGGTTGAAAATACACCTTTGTAGGTTAAAAATTCAACTATTTTGATAAAGTCATCTTTTTATGGTAGAAAATTCAACTGTTTTGTTAAAATGTTGTCCTTTTGGATTGAAAATTCATCTTTTATGGTAGAAAGGTGATCTTTCTTGGTTGAAATTTTTCTTTCTTGGTTCAAAATTAATCCTTTTTGACTGAAAATTCAACTGGTTGGTTGCAAATAAATCTGTTTTAGTTCAGGATTTAACTATTTTGTTAAAAATTGTTATTTATTCATCGAAAAATCAAATACTTGGTTTAAACTTTAACTACTTTTTAACAAATTGCTACAATTGATTCATAGTTTTAGTTGAAAATTAATCTGTTTGATAGAAAATTCGTCTGTTTGTCTTGAAAATTCTACAATTTGGTAGAGAATAAAACTATTTTTGGTATATTTCATTATGTTAAAAATTCGTTTAGTTTTAAAATTCAGTTTAAAAATTAAAATTTTGAAAATTCCATTTCCGGTTTAAAAAAATTTTTTAGTCGAAAATTTAACTATTTGGTTTAAAATTCACATTTATTGATTAAAATTTTATCTATTTGGCTGAAGAATCAACTTATTTGTTAAAAATGCATCGTTTGGTAAAAAATTCATCATTTATGGTAGAAGTTTCATCTTTCTGGGTTGAAAATTAACTTTTTTGTTGAAGATTCAATTTTCCAGTTTGAAAATTCAACTATCTTCTAAAAATTTCTTATTGGCTTGAAAATTCCACTGTTTCTGGTTTAATTTTAATCTTTTTTGTTTGAAAATCGCAGCCACTTTATTGAAAATGCACTTTTTTAGGTTAAAAATTTAACTTTTTCGATAGTCATATTTTTCGGTAGAAAATTCTACTGTTTTGTTAACATTTACTCCTTTTGGATTTAAAATTAACTTTTCATGGTAGAAAAATCATCTTTCTTGGTTGAAAATCCATCTTTCATGGTTGCAATACACTTTTTTTTTTGCTTGAAAATTCAACTATTTGGTTGCTAATGCAAGTGTTTGATTAAAAATTAATTTTCCTTCCACATAGAGGGTAATTTGTAATAATCTAAATTTTCAAATCTACGTTTTTGTCATATCTCGATATAATTAGAACCCAAGAGCTTGAAAATATAATTTTCAACAAAAGTTTTTAGTTCAGAGATCTACAAAAAATTAAATTTACAGCAATAAAAAATCTAATGTATTTGTGCGCGTCTTCGAGATGCATCGATCGACCAATTGTTGAACCTTTTATGACTCACCAGTAACGATTTATGAAGTTTTAAAAAACTTTGTGTATTCTATTCATATGAGAAGAACTTTGTTCATATTAGGAATACTACAGTACTGTATCTGACACGTTTTTTCGCGTCTTCGTGACTCGTCAAATGCTCTATTTATGAATCTTCTATGACCTCTTATTATCCACCAATACGGATATATAAATTAAAAAATATATATTGTTCATTTTGTTGATATGAGGAAAACTTTTTTAATATTATAAATACAATACTAATATATATGATATATGTGTTTGCGTCTTCCAGACGCATTGATTGCCCAATTGAAGAATCTTTCAAGACCTACCATAACCTACCAATATCGTTTTAAATTTCTTTAAAAAATTATTTACTTTATTTTCAAGAGGATTTTTTATTGGAAGTATAAGAGTATTGTATTTGATGTAATTGTTCGCGTCTTCGTGATGCGTGGATTGATCTATTGACGAACTTTCGATGACCATTCTTGACCAATCAATAGCGATTTAGAATGTTCTAAAAAAGGTTACATGGTTTTAATGAAGAAAACTTTTTTTTAATTTGGAATATAATTTTACCGTAAGTTGAAAATTTGTTTAATTTGGCGGAACATATTGATTGCATTGTTGATGGGCTCTTTGATTTTCTGTAAAAAAGGGTTTCGGTTCGACAGAAAGATAAGCTTGAAAAATATTGAAAGTATTTTTTTTCTTTTGTCAGAGAAACACATCCCTCTGTGAGGAAGCAAAATGCTCATAAAATGAGCACAAATAAATACACCCATAGTGAATACATCCATAGTACTTCGCAGCGGTATTGTTGTTGTTTAAGATTCGTCTTCTTGGATTTGAGAATTCATTTATTTTGCTAGAAAAACCTTTTCCGGTTGAAAATTCAACAATTTTGTTGAAAATGCAATATATTTTGTCTTGAAATCTTAGGAACTGAAAGTGTTTCATATTCAATTAAACATGAACTTACCTATTATTCTCCTATTTTATTGAAAAATTGCCCTATTTCTCTGGTTTAGAGAGAATTTTTGGCTAAATTACTTTTAGGGGGGGGGGGTAAGAAAGAAATACTGTCGGCAAAGAAGGGGGATGGGGGGTCCAAAATAGCACGAAGTTGGTAAGGTAGTTTGTGGATGACCCTTAAAAGTGAAAAAGTTACATAATCGCCCCTCTGGTGAAACGGGGCATATTTTGAACTTTTTTTGATACTTTAGTCCTAGTTCATAATTGTGGTATATTTATTCTAGAATCTTTATATTGTTCAATTAGACCAACAGTAATGTAAGAGTGTTAATTCCCCAGTATGAGAGACATGGTGACCAAAATTCAAAACCTCGGTATTAATTGAATATATAGTAATAATTTCGTATTAGAAAACTTTTATTTCCATAAAATGGTACAAAAAAATCTTTCCCAAGTAGAATTTGTTATTGTCTCTTTTTTCTGAACAGAAAAGACTAACTTCATAACGGGAAAATGTATCGCTTATATAGGGGACACATTGGGAAAAAGAAGCATAAGCACGACTGTCGAATGCACCGGGCACGTCCGCAAAAAGATTCATAGCCGATATTATTCACAAACGATTTAGCGCGAGAATAATGAGTACTGTAATTTATGCAAGTACGCCAGTTTAACTGTCAATATCCCGGGGCAAGAATTCGTGGATAGTTATAGTTATGATTTTTTATATTCAAATTTTCCCAGAAAAGTGTAATATGCGTTCCTAAGCCGATTGGAAAATGCTGTTTCAGACTTCACGCTCTTTCCCCTTTTTTAAAGAATTCCTATTTTTCCCCTGTTTTCAAGAAATTCCCCTTTTTTCATTTTTGTTTTCTCAAATGAGTACTGAATTAATAGAACCCAATAAGAATACCGCTGCGAAGTACTACGGATGTATGACCTATGGGTGTATTTATTTTTGCTCATCTTATGAGCATTTTGCTTCCCTATGGGTATCAAATGATTTTGTTTCCTCATAGAGGGAGGGTTTTCCCTAACAACAAAAATTTATACTTTCAGTATTTTTCAAACTTATGTTTCTGATTTACCGAAAATCTTATTTTTAGAAAATCAAAATGTCAATTGATGTGTTCTGTTACAATGTATAACTTTTTAACTTATGGTAGTGTTATATTACAAATTAAAAACTCATATAAACAATGTAACTTAATCAAGACTTTATAATTAGCTATTGATTAATCAAGAATGGTCATCGAAAGTTCCTCAATAGATCGAATCTACGTGTCTCGAAGACGCGAACAACTACATCAAATGCAGTACTGTTATATTCCCATTATTTAAAAAAATCCTCTTATAAAAAAGGAAAATAATTATGTTAAAAAATGTTAAAACGATATTAGTAGTTTATAGTAGGTCATGAAAGATTCTTAATTTGGGTAAATGATGCGTCTCGAAGACGCGAGCAAATATATCATATACATTACTGTTATATTTCGAAGAATGAAAAAGTTTTCCCCATATCAACAAGATATAAAATATATGTTTTAAACGTATAAATGGGCATTGCTATTAGATCATAAGAGGTCACAGTAAGTTCGTCAATTGGTCATTCGATTGTCTCGAAAACGCGAACAAACATGTCACATACAGTACTGTAGTATTCCTAATATGAACAAAGTTTTTCTCACAGAAACAGAATACACATATTTTTTTAAGCTTTGGTAATCGGTACTGGGGGGTCATAACAGGTTCAAAAATAGGTTGATCGATGATTCTTAAGGACGCAAAAAATACAATACATATAGTATTGTCGTATTTTAAATATCAAAAAAGTTTTCGTTACATAAACAGAATAAACCATTTTTTCAAACTTCATAAATCGGTACTGATAGGTCATAAAAGTTCCAACAATGAGTCGGTCGATGCATCTTAAAGACGCGAATAAATGCGCTAGATATCGTATTGTGGTATTTTGCATATTAAAAAAAATCTTTCTCATAATATAAACAAGGTAATAATAATAACAGACTTGGATATCATTTGAAGCTACGATTTTTTATGAAATTGAAACATGTGAACAGAAAAAAAATAAAAAAAGTTACACACATGAAATTTAAAAAAAATTGTATTTTTGAACTCCTGGGATCGAATTAAATCGAAATATGTCAAAAAATTATATTTCAAGATTTAGGTCATTACAAACCTCCCTCTACGAGGAAGCAAAACAAATATTTTTGGTTGAAAGCTTATTTTTACAGTTGAAAAGTGTCCTATTACATTTTCGGTTTTGGATTCTGCTCTCTGGGTTAAGAATTTCACCATTTTGTTGAAAATTTAATAATTTGTTGAAAATTTAATTATTTTGTTGAAAATTCATCTATTTGGTCAAAAAGTAATCTTATGTGGTCAAAAATGCAACAGTTCTATATAGAAAACTCGTTCCTTTGGATTGAAAGTACATCTTCTTTGGTAAAAAAGCCATTTTTCTTGATTGAAAATGAACTTTTTTGTTGAAAATTCAATTTTTATTGTTGAGAATTCAACTGTCTTCTAAAAAGCTCATCTTTTTTACTTGCAAATCCAAATATTCGGTTATTGGTTAAAGTTCAATCTTTTTGCTTAAAAATTCGACCATCTTGTTGAAAATTCATCTTCTTAGCTGAAAAATTCCAATTCGTGGATAAAAGTTCCACTATTTTGTTGCAATTTAATTTTTTTGTTGAAAATTCTGTCATTTCATTAAAAAGTCATTCTTTTTTTTTCTCGAAAATTCAACTGTTTTATTGAAGATTTTGCCTTTTGGATTTGAAACCTTATCTTTTTTGCCGAAAATTCACCTTTTTGGCGTGAATATTTTTCAGATAGTTTAATTGTACTCTTAGTTTTTTTTTTGGTTTAGATGCCTACTATTCTATTTTTGGTTTTTTATTTAAAATTCAACTATCTTCTGAAAAAAATCATCTTTTTGACTTAAAAATTGAATAATATGGTTAAAAATTCATCTATTTTGTAAAAAAAATTTGTCTTTGACTTGCAAGTTCAACTGTTTGGTTGAAAATTCATCTTTCTTGGTTGAAAATTAACTTTTTAATTGAAAAGTTATCCTTTTCGGGATTGTAAATCGAATTATTTCTGAAACATTCGACTTTTTAGCTTGAAAACTCAACTCTTGTGTTGACAATTCATCACTTTTGATAGAAAATATTTGTTGTTGAAAATTGAAATATTTTCTTTAAAATTTGACTAGTTTAGTTGAATTTAACTACTTTTTATTCAGAATCACAACAATTTTTTGTTAAAATACCAAATATTATATTGTTGTTGAAAATTCATCTTTTCTGGATGAATATTCAACTACTTGGTTGAAAGTTGAACTGCATTGTTAAAAATTCATTTTTGTGAATGTTCATCCTTCTAATAATTTTGATGTTAATTTATTTTTGTCTGCTGGTCTAGAATCAATATTTTTAAATATTGATTTTTTCTTAATTGTGAAAAAAATGCTCTCTTACTCCGCTGGGATCCGAACCTAAGTCTTTCAGATTTCGGATCTGATGCTCTTACCCACTAAGCTACGGACCGACGAGATTATTTTCTTCACAACCCCTACAAGTTGAATTCCAATGTCATTCATTATACTTGTAAGATTTAATTTTTAAACATGTAAGTTATATTTATTTTTGATGTTAACGTTTTTGACCAGGTACGTGTCGTTAATAATTTTTCTTAAATTCATTTTTGTTTACTGATCTAGAATCAATATTTTTAAGTATTGATTTTTTTTGAATTGTGAAAAAGTGCTCTCTGAAAATTTTATCATTTGGTTGAAAATTCAATTATTTGGTTAAAAATTGAACTATTTTGTTGAAAATTCGTCTTTATTGGTTGAATTCTAAGTTTTTTTTTTAATTAGAATCTTTTGTGGTTGTAGATTCCACTACTCAGTTGGAATATGATCTAATTTTTTAACTGAAAATTCAGCTGTTTTTTATTTAAAATTGTAATTTTTTGTTGTTGAAATTCGACTTTTCTGATGGAAAATTCAACAGTATTCTAAAAAATTCATCTCTCTGACCTAAAATTAACTATTTGGATAAAAATTCTACTATTTGATTGAAAATTTGTCTTTCTTGGCTGAAGATGAACTTTTATATAGAAAATTCATCTCTTTTGTAAAAAATATTATTTGGTTAAAAATTAAACTATTTTGTTGAAAATGCAATATATTTTGACTTGATATCTAAGTAATTTCCTGAGTTTCATATTAAATTTAATATGGAACCTACATTATTTTTATTTAAAAGAACTTTTTCCCTCTATTATTCCCTTATTTTCATGAAAAATCACTCCATTTCCCCTGTTTTGAGATCATTTTGGGCTGTAAAGTCTGCAATTTACTTATTGTCCGTACGATTTTGAGAAAGTGAAAATGGAAAGAGTTCAGTAGTCCGGAAAAAGTTTTTTATAAAAGTAAAGAAAGAAGAGTTGCAGGGCTGAAGAAAATTGAACCTCATCATTTGCATTAAACACATTCTCCACACGTTTTCGCTGACTCTCTTCCCACTTTAGGAGAAAGCACTTACAAGTTTGGCGCGTTACCTTCTTCCATAAACTTTCTACCCTTTGCTTTGAGTCTATTGATTCTAAGCTTCTTCCTTTTCAAGCTCCATCTTCTTAAGGAGAAACATACCTGGGAGAAAACACTTTCCAGAATATCGGGTGATAAAATCTTGATGTGTTTTTTTTACAAATTTCTAATCTGGAATTTAAAACCTGTTCAATGTCATTTCATCAGTTTTATACATTAACAAATATTTTTAATTTTTTTTTTAATAAAAGACTATGAAACACACGTCCTAGGGGTCATCTATAAACTACGTTACCAATTTTGGGTTATTTTGCCCCCTCCCGTTCCTTCCATCGAAAAATGTACCCCCCCCCCCCCCCCCCCCCCCCCCCCTTCCTTCCATCGAAAAATGTTCCCCCCCCCCCCACCTATAGCCCATCTTGAAAAGTTACGTAGGGGAATATATTATTTTACATGAATCATATTGAATTCAATATGAAACACTTAAC
Source organism: Andricus grossulariae (assembly GCA_011634705.1). Lineage (NCBI taxonomy): Eukaryota > Metazoa > Arthropoda > Insecta > Hymenoptera > Cynipidae > Andricus > Andricus grossulariae. The sequence goes on from JAABKJ010000755.1 coordinate 62,918,252, forward strand.
ATTTTTAAGATACCCAGTCGAAATATGTTGCATTTTCAACAAATAGTTGAATTTTCAGCAACAACAAAATTATTTTTTAACCAAACAGTTGCATTAACAACCAAATAGTTGAACTATCAAGCAAAAAAATTGTCAACCAAGAAAGATGTCTTTTCTACCATAAAAGATGAATCTTCAATTCAAAAAGACTAATTTTTAATGAAGCAGTTGACCTTTCGACCAAAAAAGATGACTATCAAAATAGTTACATTTTCAGCCTGCAAAGATGCATTTTAATCAAATTGTCAAATTTTCAAACAAAAAAAGATGAAAAGTCAACGTAAAACAGAGGGATTTCCAAGACAAAAAGACAAGGTTTTTTTGAAGAAAGTTGAATATTCTACTCAAAATATTAAATTTTTAGCAACAAAAAAAACATGATATTTCAACCAAAAAAGGTATAATTTTAACGAAATTGTTAAATTTCTAACCAAAAAGATTAATTATTCGCCAAGAAGATTAATATTCTTTAAAAAAGACGAATTTTCAACAAAATTGTTGAATTTCTAAGCCAAAAGGATTAATTATCTACAAAACAGTTGAGTTTTCATCCGAGAAATGTGATTTTTCAACAAAAAACTTCATTTTCTACTAAATTGTTGAATTTTTTATGCTAAAAGGACGAATTTTCTACAAAACAGTTCAATTTTTAACCCTAAAATATTAACTTTCAACTAAAATGGTGAGACTTAAAATAAATGAATTTGAAAAAAAGTAGTTTAGCTTTAAGACAAGTAGTCTATTTTTTAACAAAAAAATACGAATTTCCAACAAAATAGTTGAATTCTTAACCAAAATATATTAATTTTCAGCCAAACAGTTGCATTTTTAATCAAAAAGAATTACCGAGTTGTCAATTTCAGATCATTTAATTTTGATCTACTTTGATTTTAAATAATGCCATTCTTAACTTTTCAATTTCAAATCAAATATTTTTTAACACTTTGTTTAGAATTATAATTCATTCAATTAAACATCGGACAATTTCAAGATATTACATTGAATATTAAAAAAAGATACTGCAAAACAATATTGCTATATATGATTTAAAAATTGTTCTTTTTTTAAGTTGAGTTTAAAATGCTCAATGTTTTGTAAAATTTTTAAATAAAAAATTATTTAATTATCAAGCACTAGTTTTTTTAAGTTAGTTTTGAATTTATCTGGAGGCATTTAATTCAACATAGTTTAATTATACATCCCTTAAGCTCAAAATTGTACATCTATCAAGACTTAATTTGCTATTTCGCGATTGCAAAGAATTTGAAAAGCCAAACAATTATGTACGTTTCAAATTGAAACTAAACAATTTGATACAATTAAATCTAAAATTATTAAATTTAAAACTGAATAAAATTGAAACAAAGCAATTTAGAATATTTAAATCTAATATTAATTAATTCAAAACTGACTATCAAGGCTCTGAATATTTAATTTTGCAATTTTGCAAGCTTTAATAGTTAAGTGATCTTAATATTTTTAATATTTGAGCTTGAAAATGCAACATTTTGAAGTTGGAAACCTTAAAAAATGAAGAAGTTTAAAACTAAATATTTTTGAATTCAAGCTTTTGAATCAAAGAAACTTTTGTTTTGTGGCCTTAAAAATTAAATTGTTTTAGAATTGCGTATTAAAAACTATAATTTCAAATTTAAATTAAACTAATTTTAAAGATAATGAATATATTATTAATAAATATCATACCGTTATTACAACTGGACCGGGAAAACCGAGAAATGACCGGGAATTTTCTGAGACTAGGAAAAAACTGGAAGTGGCAGTGAATTTATTGTATGATCGGGAATAATTGTTATCTTTTTAAATTATGATATCATTCAGTTTAAAACGCGTAATTCAAAAATATTTCACCTTAAATATTTTCCATTTTAGATTTTTATTTATCAGCGTACATTTTTAATTTAAATAACTTTAAAATGCAGCCTTAAAGACATAACTTATTTTTTAAATTGAACTGTAAATTAACTTTTAAGAAGTGAACAATAATTGATTTGACAATACGACTCTTAGTCGTTAAAAAAATGTAAGAGTCCATAATAATAGATTTATAACTAAAAGCTTTTATTAAATTGAAAATATTGTTTCAGTGTAAAGTATTACATTTTTAATCCAATCAATTTGAAACATTTAATTGCTTTAAGTTCAAGCCATTTAGGACCATGCCCGAAACCGCACTTAATTTTTTTAAATTAAATTAAATTAAATTTGTTAATTAAATTTAAAAATTAGAAAAAAAATAAAAGTTTTAACTTTTTTGGTACTTTGCAGGATTTTCTAAACATTTTAGAAAAAATTCGAATCATTCAAAAATATACTTAGAAGTTCTATAAAAATGTACAAAATTGAAATTTTGAAAATATTTAAAACAACATCTAGTTATTTTAAGATTTTGAAATAAAATTTTGAAGCTTTTCAAAGATTTTTAAACTATTTAAAATTAAAATAATTTAACTCCTACTTTAAGAGGTGTTCAGTTTAAAAAATAATTCAATCGTTCAATTTTTAATGTTTCTAGCTAATAATACAATTTTTTTAATTAATTGATTTATTCTTCAATTTAGAGCATTGAACATGATAACGTGGATTTATATTTTTTAAACTGAATCTGACCTTTGAGCTCTAGAATTGATAAAAGTTGAAAATGGTAAATTTTGCAGTGTAACTGCATTTAATTAAAAATTGTTCAATTGAAAAGTGTTAATATCTTCGATTTTATACTTTTAAATTATTGAGCATTTATATACAAAATTTTTTAATTAAAAAACTTTCAAGCTTCAATTTTAACTTAAAAGTTTAAACTTTAAGAGTTCCACTTTAAGTGCTCAAATTCGCAGTTGAGTTTTTATTACATACTTCAAATGGAAAAATCTTTAGCTTTAGAGTTCAAATTTTTTAATTTCATTGATCGTGAAAAATGTTTACGAACCGGAAAAAAACCTGGAAATGAACGAGAATTTTTCATTTTTATTAAAGCGGCCACCCTGGTTATACTATAAACAAGTAACTATTTCTCTTAATCATTTTTTTATTCAGGAATATAAATCTAAAAAATTTTACATAATAAAACGCTAGTAAAAAACATAATTTTTATATATTTTGTATTGCTTATCTCGTATATATGTGGTACGCATTTAGAAGGTTTAACCAATTAGAAGAAACTAACCATAGAGTATTAAAATACACATTAAATGGCTATCTAAGATTTTATTGCTGTTTTGATGTTCATCTAATTAATGAAATAAACTTTCATAAAATAATAGGAATAATTCTTTTATGTCATATATTTAAAAAGGCTTTTAATTTAAGTTTATGTTTTTACAGGTTTCATAGCCAAATATTTTATTTTTATTTCGCAATTCGGTTACGAAAACAATTAAATGGCTAAACTCACCATTTAACAAATAGACGCGTTCATGATTTTCCTTGCACAAGTTACAATTTAAAATAATAAAATTTAATTAATTCATAGAAAAAGGTGTGATCAGAGTTCAAATGAAGCATGTTAAATGATGAATTTAGCTATTTACTAACAAATAAACAATTTTCTTGTAATTTAAAGTAGATACTTTCTTATGATTTGTATTAATAACTGTTATGAATTCTTTATTTAATTACTATACATGATTTTTCATGATTTTTCGATTAAGTGATTACAGGCCACGGTCTCAGTTAAGAATTCATCTTTTTTGGATAAAATTTTATTATTTGGTTCAAAATTAAATTTAATGTTGAACATTCCACAATTTTTTTAAAAAGTCATACTTCTTGATTGAAAATTCAACTATTTAGCTTAAAAATTCTACAAATTGATTCAAAATTTTTTTCTTTCTTGATTACAAATGTTTTCGTTGAAAATTCACCTCTTGCTGTAGAAATGTAACCTTTTTTGTTAGAAATCCAACTGTTTTGTGAAAAATTTGTATTTTTGACTCGAAAATTTAAAAATTTGGTAGAAAATTTAACTCTTAGGTTAACAATTTATGTGCTTTATTAAAAATTGATCTTTTTTGTTAGAAAATTTTTTTTGGGTAATATTGCAACTTTTTGGTTGAAAATTAATCTTTTTCCGTAGAGGATTCAAGTATTTTTTTGAAAGTTCGCTTTTTTTGGTTAAATTAAAATGTTTTTTATATTAAATTAAAATATATTTTTTTTAAATTATCATCTATTACATTTTGTGCTAAAAAGTAACATAAAAATAAAAACAAATATGGAAATAAAGAAATTTTTAATTATATTTTTTAACTGAAAATAGATCTATTTTTATGAAAATTTATATTCTGGGGTTGAAAATTTAACTGGTTTGTAGAAAATCTGTTTTTTTTTTCACTTGAAAATTTAACACTTTGGTAGAAAATTCAACTATGCGGTACAAAATTAAACGGTTTTGTAGAAAATTTCAAGAAACTAGCATCATATCTATTGTTCAAAATATTGAGTTAAAAATGTATGCAACATGTTGAAAATTCGCCTTTTTTGTAGAGAAGTAATCTTCTTGGTTTGAAATTCAACTATTTGCTTCAAAATTGATGCATTTTGTTGAATATTCGTTTCTTCGGTTAAAAATTACTTTTTTTAAATAAAAATTTAACTATTTTCTTGAAAATTTAACTGATTAGTTGAAAATTAACTTCTTTGTTGAAAATTCATATTCTCGGGTTGAAAATTCGACTTTTGTAGAAAATTAATCTTTTTCGCTTGAAAATTAAACTTTTTTAACAAATTACTTGAAATCGTTATTCTTATTATTTTTTAAAAGTTTATTTTATTAATTAGATGAAAATAAAATGTTAAATAGCCATTTAATGTGTGTTTTAATACTCTATGGTTGGTTTCTTTTTATTACCTAAAAAGCTTCAGGCATTTAGAAGAATGGTTGAGTATTATTGTTCTGAACGTCGGCATTCGGCTGACTGCCTAGATCTTCTAAATGCCTACGACCTAAACTCAACTCCCGATATAAGACCCCTCGGTTTACGATATTCTTAGAACTGATGGGCTCCGCCGTTTCATGATGAGAGGAGCCGTGGGGCTGAAAGAGTGGATATGCTCAGTCAAGCGTGACAAGCAGCTCGAGGGCCGCATTCTCAGTGCGTTAGTTGCATCAGATAGCGTCATGCGTCCAAATCCAACAGAAATGATTCAGGCGACCCTGCTTGTTTACGTTTAGAGTCCCTCGATTTAGGATCAAGGCCATGCGCGAAACCGGTCTTATATCGGGAGTTGAGTAGATTAATCTTCACGTAATTAAGGTCTAACTGTAAAATCAGCCCCCAAAACTAGTGGTTCTTTCCTTGCTGCTTTACGAATATACATTACGTACACTACAAAGTTTAATCCGTATGAGTGAAGATGACGGACTAGAATATTTTGTTGTTTTCTAGCTTGGCCAGATGGGGTATAATTTCTAGGGTAAAGGCCAATTCCTTTCAGGTTTCGTTTACCATCTAGCCACAATCCAATTGGGGTTTCTAAATACCAAATATACATATCTGGCCGGCGCTCTGGGGGGATTGGATTATATTTTGGGCCAGGTGTATTAGGCCGTGGGCCAGGTGGCCCGAATGGACTACCTTGGTGAATTCCCGCAGCATTCAGTTCTGTAAAGAGAAAAGAAGATTTGTGATTTTATAAATATTAAAAATCAATATACCTGGAAAAACCTGGAAAAGTTAGGAATTTTTTTGAGAGCGTGCTTAATTTTTTTTTCAAATTGCAATATAAAATTGAATAAAAATGATTCTTTACTTGTAAAAGTAGCTTTATAATACTCTATTAACCTATTTTGTTGAAAACTAGCCTTTTCTTGATTTGAAATTAATCTTGGAACTAAAAACTTAAATTCTATTTTTTGTTGAAAGTTTATTGTTTCTGGTTGAAAATTCATGTATTTTGTTAAAAATTCTTTCTTTTGGACGGAAAATCAATTTTCTTGAATGAAAATTCATCTTTATGCTCTTTTGTTCAAAATCAATTTTTTTGGTTGAAGATTCATCAGTTTAAGTGAAAATTCATCTCGTTGGTTGGGAAATGAGCGATTTTGCTGCAGAGCCGTTTTTTACCGAAAATTAATTTTTTTACTGAAAATTTAACTATGTTAGTTCAAACTTTAACTATTTTGTTGAAATTTTCTTTTGGTGAAAATTATTTTTTTAATTTGAATACGTAACTGTTTCAGCTGAGCTTACAATCGTTTTAGTTAAAAATTCATCTCTTTGATTAAACATTTATTTATTTAACTAAAAATTGTACTATTAAATATTTAGCTGAAGAATGATCTTTTTTGGTAGAACATTAAACTTCCTATATAAAAATTCATATTTATGGTTGAAAATAAGTTAAATTTGTTAAAGATTTATCATTTTGGTGGAAAATTCATCTTTTTGGTTTAAAACTTAACTATTCTAGTTGACAATTTTTCACTTTACTTAAAAATGTAACTTTTTTTTTAAATTAGTTCTTTTTTGTTGAAAATTATTATTTTTTTTACTGAAAATGTAACTATTTCAATCGAATATTGCATCATTTTAGTTGAAAAATCATCACTTTGTTTGAACATTTATTTTTTCAACTTAAAATTGCAGTATTCAATTTTGGGTTGAAGTTTAATATTTTTTAGTTGCAAATCCATGTATTTCATTGAAGAATCGACTTTTTTGGTATAAATTAATTATCTTTGTTGAAAGTTCATCTTTTTGTTTGAAAATTCAATTACTCCAGTTAAAGATTCATCATTTTAGTTTAAAATTCATCTTTTTGGTCGAAAATAAAACTACCTGGTTTAAAGTTAAACTCTTTTATTAAAAATTAATTTTTAGGTTGAAGATTTATCATTTTAACCAAAAATTCATCTCTTGTTTGAAAAATGAGCTATTTTATTGAAAACTTGATTTTGCTTTGGCTAGAAATTAAATTTTTACGGAAAATTTAACTATTCCAGTTAAAACTTTAACCACTTTGTTTAAATTTTTTGTTGAAAATTAATTTAATTTGAATATGTAATTAATTCAGTTGAGTATTCCATCATTTTATTTAAAGTTCATCTCAATGGTTGAAGATTTGTTTATTTAACTAAAAATTTCACCGTTCAATTTTTAGTTGACAATTTATCTTTTTTAGTTTAAAATTTATGTATTTTTTTGAAGAATCGTCTTTTTGTTAGAAATTAATTTTCTTCGATAAAAAGTCATCTTTGTGGTTGAGAATTCAACTTTCTGGTTGAAAATTCAACCATTTCAATCAAAGATCCGTCATTAAATTAAATACTGAAGAGTCTTCAATTTCAAATATTTAAAATTCAAAAAATTTAAATTACAAATTGTTAAATTTGAAAAATTGTCAGTTTTCAATCTTCAAATGGAACTATTTAAAAAAAAGTTGAAAATTACATATATTTAAAACATAAATCTTGAAAATTGAATACTGCTTCCTCATAGATTTTAAATTCATAAAATTAAACCTTCCTCAATTTAAGAATGTCTGACACAATGTTTCAAGCAATATTGTCCGGATATGCGTGAGTGCGTGGACGTCACACTTTTTTGTGAAAACGATAACTTGAAAACGGTTGCATATAAATTGATGAAATCTGGAGCGCTTATTTTTACCAATAATAACTTAAAACTGACCGAAGGATTTCTAAAAATATTTATTGCATTTTTTTTAGCATTTAATAATATTTTAAAAATCGGTTTTTTATAGTAAAACTCTTTTCATTAACATAATTCAAAGTTGATGCAAGAATATAAAAGGTTCATTGGTTCGAGACGAATCAATTTACCTATAATATTAAGAAAGTTATCGTCATTTATCATATATTTAAAATCGATTTTTATAGCAAACATTTGTTCATTATCATAATTTAAAGTTTATGCGAGAATAGAAAAGATGTGTTGATTTGAGACGAATCGATTGACCTATAATATTAATACATTTTATTGAAGAGTAAGAAAGCTATGGTAATGCATAATATATGATAATCAATTTTTGTTAATAACAAAAAACGTGAAATCGCAACATTTTCTCAACATGTTTGTTTGGATTGTTACTTTCGATTAAAGGATATGTTAAAAGTGTATAGGACTTCGTTTTTAGAGCATAAAATAGGATTTAAAATCAACCCTTAGCAAATATCTTACGACAAATAGTTTAGAACATATCAATTTGTTAGTTAACATTATGCGTTTTTGAGTGAAGACAAAGCGATGATGAATTTTCATTGTTGCAAAAAAATGCCAGGGAGGTGGGTGGCAAAGCATTTTTTTTAAACATTCATATTTTGTAAAAAAAAGGCTGTATAATCATTCAGGAAGGTGCTTGAAAAGCAAATTATCTTATCAAATTTTATAAACAATTTCACAGAACTTCACAGACACTTGTAAGTATGGTAAAAAATTTGTTTGCAACAATTTTTTATAAACAATGTGAAAAATGTTGTAGACATCTTGAACATACTTTCTTTTGAAGATACATAATCTGTTAGATATTTCAGCGAATTTGAATTCAACAGATTCCTTTTTACAAAATATGAATGTTTAAAAAATTGCTCCCCCACCCATCTGCCATTTTTGATTCTGAAATCCAAAACTTTTTTTTTAATACTTTGAACTATCCAATTTCAGAATTCAGTAGCAAAAACCTGATCGCGATTCTTTTTGCGACAATGAAAATTCATTATCGCTGTGTCTTCTCTGAAAAGCGCATAATATTAATTAACAAATTCAAATCTCGTAAACTATTTGTCGTAGGATATTCACTAAGGGCTCATTTTAAAGCTTATTTCGTGCTCTAAAAAGTAAGTCCAATACAGTTTTTACCTATCTTTTAATCGATAGTAACAATCCAAGCAAACGTGTTGAGGAAATGTTGCGATTCCACGTTTTTTTGTAATTAACAAAAAATTGATCAAGAAATCAGCTTCGAAAATTTCAAGGCTTTAAAAAGACGTCCATTTAAACATTTTGAAACAAATATCTCCGGGCTACTAATTTGCTCCAGCCAATTAAAATTCAAACTAAAATTGAAATTAACATTAAAATTGTATGCGAAAGACGATGTAGCTATTTTTAAAATTTATTTTAATGTATTAATAACAATTATATTTTATATTACTTCAAATTGAAATATATATGGTAATTTGATAATCAGGCAGTCAAAACAAGAAATGTGTAATAAGCGCGCGTAGCGCACTATTTTTAATAGTACACTGAATAAGTTTAAATTGTAGCATTTAGAACAAAACAATTTTAATTTGTAACTCTTTGAGAGTTCACAATTTCAAAATATAGCTTTTAATAATTACTTATTTCAAACTAAACGTTTTTTAACGCATAGAATAATCTGAAAATTAAAATTTTTTAAATTGAAAAATTTTCAGCAAAAATATGTAAAATTAAAAATACTAAAATTGTTTAGATTTTTTAATGTTGTTATACGAGAGGTAAAACTTGTTCTCTCAAATAGTTTGAAAGCTATTGCTATTGAAAAGATGGGTATGGTGATAAATTGGTTCGATTCTACAGAAATTTACTTTCAAAATCAGCCCAAGCACATTAAAAAATGTTTGTTACTTTTAATTTTATTTAAAATTTTAGAAAACATTGAAATTTGCACTATTTTTCAATATTTTCTTAAGATATTGTCCAAATTACTTCACCCTAGGCTCATGTTATAGAAAATTTGTATTATTTTGAACCTGTTTAAAAAAAGTCTCATTCTCGTGTATGGTAATGTAAGTTTTAATGGCTAAAAGAATAAAGAATGTAAAATTTGCTTATTTTACTGTTCAAAATCGAACAATTTGTAGGTTGAACAATTTTTAAAAAATGAACACATTTTGAGATTGCACAATTCAGTACTAGAACAATATCATTTTGTAAATGTGTGAAAAACATTAAATGAAAAGTTTAAAACTTAGAAATTAAATACTAAACAATTTTAATTTTGTTTCCGCTGAAATTGAGCAACTTTAGATTCTAAGTGTTTGAAATTTAATATTTAATTACAAATTAAATAATACACTAAATTTTGTTTTCAATAAAAATTAATATTTAAATTACACTTACCGCCAAAATTATGGAAAACCGTAATTGTCAGGAGTAAAGTACTAATGAGAATCTTCATTTTTTCCAAATAAATGTTCGTGAAGAGTGACTGATAAAATTGGAACGTATCCAATGCTATATATGCTCTTCGCTACCTCATTACACTCAATTTCATTATTACCCGGAACATCTTCCAAATTATTCAAATTTACCATGTTTGCAGACTACGTAGTAGAATCAATCAAAACTATTTTTGAGCCAGAACAAGCTGTTCAAACTGAAAAGATCATTTAATAAATCTTGGAGTCGACTCTTCTTCTACTAATATTAATATTTTATATTTGTCAATTCTGTCAAACACATTTCACTTGAGTGATTTATTTCCAAATATTTCATGAGTTCACTTCAGATAAAACGCCCCTTAATACTGATTATGCCAACCAATAAATTAGCAGCGGCATATTTCACAAACTAAAGTAGATTAAATATGAGTTTTTCAGGGTATATTATTATAAATGTAAATATTAGACTTATTTTGACCTTGATGTCAAAATATCTTAGATACCGTTTCTGATATCACATTTATTATCGCTGAGAGCGCTAAACTGCGGAATAAGTCAAGAATTTATATGACTGTGATTGACAGTAATATAATAAAATATAGTAAATGTAATTTTAAAAAGTTCTTCAAATATTATTTATCCGAAGTAATCGCCTTAACATGGAAATTTGTATTGATTAGAAACTTAAAAACGGACGTTAACATCTTCAAATGGTGAGAAAATCTTCTGAAACTTTATTAGATTAAACTTACGTTGATCAAAAAATGGTATCTTTGTCGCAGTGGAGAAATGTGTATAGCATTTTCCTGTAAAAAGGTAGCTATGAGGAACAAGAAAATATCTGCTGATGTCTCCGTGGCACAATTGCTTAACGCTCCACTCATGGAAGTGTGGTTCCGGGTTCAAATCCGGGCTGAGGCAGATTTTTTCTTTTGCCTAAACAATTATTTGTCCGAAGTTATCGTTTTAACATAGAAATTTTTATTAATTACCAATTTAAAAACTCGGACGTTAACACACGGAGAAAATTTGTTCCTTAAAATTTACCCAATTAGTTAGGTAAATGGAGGACATTACTGCATTTAGATAAAATTGACAATTATTTTTGGATTTAATACAAAATAGAACTATAACCAAAAGTGAAAATTCTGATATGTAATAATTGATATAAGTGTTCTATTATTTTCATATAAAATAACGCAAAATATTGTAAATTGTTATCAAATGAATGATATAAAGTTTTCTTTTGTGTTATATTAACGTCTCACTTAAAAGAAAGTATAAATTGCAGAATTTTTAAAGAGATTTTAACTTTCATTAGGAGAGGAATTACACAACAGTAAGGTAAAATGGGAGTCGCTAGGGACGTCAACATCAAAATTCGAAAAATGGAGTATATTAAAAAATTTTTTTTAAATTAATTTTTAAACTTTTTTTTAAAAATAATTTTTAATATAAAAAATAATTTTCAAATGTAGAAATGAAAATTTCGACCAAGAAGATTAATTTTTTAACAAAAAAGAATAATTTTAAAGAAAATACATGAATTTTCCATCAACATTTTTTATTTTCAATGGAATTTTCAACACAATAGTTGCCTCTTCAACCAAAAAGGTTGATTTTCTACCAGAAAAAAAAGATAGATTTTCAACTTAATGGATGAATTTTCAACTAAAAAACATACATTTTTAACAACGTATAGAATAGTTTATATTTTAGTTAGAGAAATAAGTTTTTAAGCTAATAAAATTAATTTTCAACTGAAAAACGGAATTTTTTACCAAAAAGATTAACTTTGTATGAAAAAGAATCTCGATAAGAAATTGAGTTGAATTTTTAGTTTGAAAAATCAATTTTTAATAAGAAAAAACTATTTTTTAACCAAAGAAATTAAATGAAATACATGAATCTTAACTAAAAAGGTGAATTTTCTAAAACAACAAAAATCAACAAAATACATAAATCTTTGACTGAAAAAGCTAAATTTTCAACAAAAAATATGTTAGTTAAATTTTAAGACAGAGTAATATGTTTTTAAGCAAATAACTTTAAATTTTGTAGAAGTATTTAAATTTTCAAGGAAACAAATGAATTCTCTACCAAAAAGATTAGATGTCTATAGACAAATTTCAAAACAAAATTGAGTTGACTTTTTAGTAAAAAAAAAATAATTTTCAATAAAAAAACTAATTTTGTACCAAAAGAAAGAATTGTAAGTAAGTGGAAAAAGTTATTATTCATTATGAATTCACTGGAGGAATTTCCTCCCTATAATAAGGAAACTATTAAATTTTATTAAGAAAAAAGATCTTCTCCTTTCACTCCGCTGGGATTCGAATACAAGGTCAACTGATTTCCGGTCAGGTGCTCTAACCACTGAGCTACAAGACTTTTTGGTAGAAAATCAATTTTTTTGGTAAAAAAAACAACAGTCTGGTTAAAAATGATCCGTTTCGGTTGAAAATTAAATTTCTTGTTGAAAATTCAACTATTTTTAAGAAAATTCGTATTTTAGACTCGAAGATTCACCAATTTAGTTTAACTGTTTGAAAATAAAAATGAGAAATTAATGTATTTTGATAAAAATTCATCTTTTTTTAGTATAAAATCCATTTTTTTGTCAAAAAAGCAACTTTCTGGTTAAAAATTATCTGTCTCGGTTGAAAGTTAACTTTCTTGTTGAAAATCAAACTGTTTTGCAGAAATTCGTATTTTCAACTCGAAAATTCATCAATTTAATAGAAAATTTAACCATTTGAAAATTTAAAATTGAAAATGGAAATTGATGTATTTTAATAAAAATTCGTCTTTTTTGGTAGAAAATCAATTTTTTTGGTAAAAGAAACAACAGTCTGGTTAAAAATTATCCGTTTCGGTTGAAAATTAAATTTCTTGTTGAAAATTTAACTGTTTTGCACAAAATTCGTATATTAGACTCGAAAATTCAGCAATTTAGTAGAAAATTTAATCATTTCAAAATTGAAATTGATGTATTTTGATAAAAATTCGATTTTTTTGGTAGAAAATCAATTTTTTTTGTTCAAAAAAGCAACTGTCTGGTTAAAAATTATCAGTTTCGATTGAAAGTTAACTCTCTTGTTGCAAATTCAACTGCTTTGCAGAAAATTCGTATTTTAGACTCGAAAATTCATCAATAAAGTAGAAAATTTACGTACTTGGTTCACAATTTATGTATTTTGTTGAAAATTCATCTTTTTTGGAAGAAAATCAATTTTTTTTTTAAATAAGCAACTATCTGGTTAAAAATTAATCTTTTTCGATTGAAAATTAATTTTTTCTTGAAAATTTAACTGCTTTATAGAAAATTCGTATTCTCGGCTCGAAGATTCAACAATTTAGTACAAAATTTAACTATTTGGTTGAAAACTTATGTATTTTGTTAAAAATTCATCTTATTAGTCAAAAATCTTATTATTTGGTTCAAAATTGAATTTGTTTGTTGGAAATTGAACGTCTTTTTTTAAAAAGTCATACTTATTGGCTGAATATTCAACTGCCTCATTAAAAATTCATATTTTTCGATTGAAAATTCAACAATTTGATTGCATTTTTTTTCTCTTTTAAATAAAAAAATTTGTATGATTGAAAATGTATCTCTTTTTGTAGAAAATTAAACCTTTTTTGGTTAAAAAAGCAAATATCTGGTTAAAAATTAATCTGTTTCGGTTGAAAACTTTGTTGTTGAAAATTCAACTGTTTTGTAGAAAATTCATCAATTTATTAGGTGGGTTGAAAATGCAACTGTTTGTTTTAAAATATGTTTTAGTTGAGGATTCAAGTATTTTCTTCAAAATTCATTTTTTTAGTTATATTTAACTGTTTCTTATACCAAATAAAAATGTTTTTTGATGAAATGTCAATTATTACCTTTTTTGTTAAATTAATTAATTTTTTTTGTTTGAAGATTCATCATTTTAGTTGAAAATTCGTTTATTTTTGTTGAAAATCCAACAGATTTGTAGAAAATTATTGTTTTTTTTGGCTTGAAAGTTCAACAATTTGGTAGCAAATCAATTATTTGGTACAAAATTAAACTTTTTGTGGAAAATTTGTTTTTTAAATTTGAAAATTAATTCTCGTGAATGAAAATGTAACTACTCCATTTTTACTTAAATACTAATCTTTTTTAAGCATAAAAATTCAACTATTCAGTTGAAAATTCGTCTTCTCTAGTAGAAAATTAATGTTTTTGGTTGAAAATTCAACTATTTGGTTAAAAATGTATGGATTTTGTTGAAAATTCACCCCTTTCTGTCGAAATTTCAGCTATTTAGCTAGAAAACGAATCAGTTTCGGTTGAAAATGAACTTTTTGTTGAAAATTCAGCTGTTTTGTAGAAAATTCTTATTTTCGGCTCGAAAATTCAACTATTTGGTATAAAAATTATGTTCTTTTTTTAGAATTAATTTCTTTTTTTGGTATAAAACTAATATTCTATGTTGAAAATTCATCTTTTCGCTTGAAAATTCAACTATTTGGTTAAAAATGTATGTATTTTGTTGGAAATTCGTCATTTCTAGTGAAAAGTTAATCTTTTTGTTTAAAGATTCAACTATTTGGTTTAAAAGTTATGTTTTTTTTTTAATAATTCATCTTTTTTTGGTAGAAAACTAATATTCTGTGTTGAAAATTCATCTTTTCGCTTGAAAATTCAACTATTTGGTTAAAAATGTATGTATTTCGTTGAAAATTCGTCATTTCTAGTGGAAAATTAATTTTTTTGTTTAAAGATTCAACTATTTGGTTTAAAAATTATGTTTTTTTTAATAATTCATCTTTTTTTTCGTAGAAAACTAATATTCTGTGTTAAGAATTCACCTTTTTGGTTGAAAATTTAACTATTTGGTTGAAATATCAAATGTTTTGTAGAAAACTCATGTTTTTTATTGTTGGAAATTCTTCCTTTTTCGTTCAATTCAACTCTGTGATTTTTTTTGGAAATTCAACTATTTTGCAGAAAATTCATCCATTTGGTTGAAAATTTAATTATTTGGTTGAAAGCTTAATTATTTTGCCGATAATTCAACCATTTTTTTTCAAGCAATCTTTTTGGTCGAAAATTCAAATGTTTTTGTAAAAAAATCAACTATTTGGTAGAAAATCAATTTTTGGTTGAAAATTTATATTTTTATGTTAAAAATTGAACTGTTTTATAGAAAATTATTCTATCTAGCTTGAAAATTCAATAGTTAAATTCCAAAAATTTAGTGAAAATTTTAATTCTTAGTTGGCTGAAAAATCGTTTTTGAATGGAAAATCAAGTATTTTGTTCAAAAATCATCTTTTTGGCTTATAAATTCAAAAATTTGGTTAAAAATTTTCTTCCTTTCTTGCATGAAAAATCTTTTTTGGTTCAACAATCAACTATTTTGTATAAAATTCTTCTTTTTTGATAAATTCAACTATCTTTAATTTCCAATAAAAATATTTTTAGTTGATATATCAACTATTACATTTTTTGTTGAGAATTCATCTTTCTTAGTTGAAAATTATATTAATTGATTTAAAATTGTATTAATTGGTTAAAAATTTAATTATTTTTTTCAGTTTCACACTTTTTTGGCGACAGTTCATATTTTAGGGTAGAAACTTCATCTTTTTTATTAAAAATTACATTATTTGATTTAAAAATTATATTTGATTGCAAGCTTAATTATTTTGTTAGAAAGCTATCCTATTTAAATAAAAAATCAACTATTTGTTTGAAAATTAATTTTTTTGTATTAAAAATTTATATTTTTGTGATGGAAATTCAACTGTTTTGTAGCAAATTCGACTATTTGGTTGAAAATTGAATTATTTGGTCGAAAGCTTTATTATTTTGTTGATAATCAAACAATTCTGTTAAAAAGTAATCTTTTTAGTGTGAAAATTTATTTTTTTTGTTGTAAATTTATATTTTTAAGTTGAAAATCAAACTGTTTTATAAAAAATTCGTCTATTTATCTTGAAAATTCAGCATTTCAGTGTAACAAATTTGGGTGAAATTTTACTTCTTTTTTGATTGAAAAATCAAGTATTTAGTTGAAAATCCGTCGTTTTGGCATGAAAATTCAACCATTTGGTTGAAAATTTTGTTTATTTCTTGACGGAAAAATCTTTTCAGGTTGAAAAATCAATTATTCGGTTTAAAAGTCGTATTTTCTGTATGAATTCAACTACTTCTGATTTCAAATTAAAATATTTTTTAGTTGATATATCAACTATTACATTTTTTGTTGAGAATTCATCTTTCACGATTGAAATTTTAATTAGTTGAAAATTTAATTATTTGATGTAAAAATCTTTTCCTGGTTGAAATATCAACTATTACATTAATTAAAATCGTAGGTGGTTTAAAATTTCATCAGCCATTAGCAAAATAGGGTTATCGATCAAAAAAAGTGTCAAACAGTGTTAATAGTGTGGTGATAGTCCGAGGCTTGTCATGATTTAATGATATTTATACCCACCGGTTGTGGAATGAAGGAAAAATACGTCCCTAGAGTAGCAGTAGCTAAAAAAATTAGTATATCTTCGTAAGGAACTAATCCATTAGCACAATGAGGATGATATGAACTTCCCACGTGTAAAAAACTACAGGCAACAGTAGTCGCTCGTAATTTTTGTATCACTGAGTCCATTACATTAGCGTCCGAAACTCCAATGATCCCATCAGTTACAATAACTAAATCTGTAAAAGAAAGCTTCAATTTTAATCAGTACCGGTTTGAGGAACAATGCACATCTAGGTATTACATCTTTTCATACATTTTTCAATTTATTTTCTATTAAATTCTATTAAATTTATAAATTTATAAATTACTTGCTTATTTTATAAGTACATATTATATAAACAAATGTCCTGCATGGGTTTAAAAAAATGATTTTCTCTCTTAATTTTCCCTCAATTATGTTGCATCTGATTCAAAATGATTTAGGTTTTATTTTTAAAAATTAATTTCAAGTTTTGAAGATATCAAAATTATGTCCAAAAAGAAACTCGCAGATTTTAAGAATCTTTTTTAATTTTTGAGAATTTTAACAAATTTGTTAAGAAAATTTTCAGTTATTTTAAAAGATATTTAGAAGTTTTGAAAAGATTCGAAAATAATTTTAATCTGGAGAAGATTTGAAAAAAAAATTTCAACAAAGTGTAGATTTTTGAAGATCTCGAAAAAAATAAACTTTTGAACAATTTTGAAAGGTTTCAATACAATACAATATTTGCTTTAGATTCCTGGGAAAATTTCAAATGATTTTTTACTTTGAAACATTACATTTCAAATTATTTCTAAAAATATTTTTAAAATCTTGAAGACTTAAAGGCATTTTTCTTAGTTGTAAAAGGTTTTTCAAACATTTTAGAAAAATTTCCAATCATTTCAAAAGATATTTAAAGTTTTGAAAAAATTCAAATAACATTTTAAAATTTGAAGATTTAAAAATTTTTTAAACAGAATGCAGATTTTTGAAAATCTTGAAATAAAGTTTTGAAACTTTTTAAGAATTTTCAAAGGTATAAAGATAATAAAAAAAAATTCTTAAGATTCCCCGGAAATTTGAAAATTATTTTAAGACAATATTGAAAAAGATTTGTAAGCATTTGAAAAGATTCCCAAAAGTGTCAAAAAAGAATCTTGAAGACTGTAACACAATTTTTTTATTATGCAGAATTTTAAAACAAGTATGGAAGGTTCAGAAGTTTTTAAAAGATGAAAAAATAATTAAAAATTTTGAAAATATAAACCAAAACGTAGATTTTTTAAGATTTCTAAAAACAATTCGACGTTTTATAAGAATTTTGAAAGGTATCAAGATAATAAAAAAACTTTTCTTAACATTCCTAGGAAAATTTTTAATAATTTTTTATTATGAATAATTAATTTTTCAAGATTTAACAAAAATTTGAAAATATTTCTAAAAATGGCTTTTTTAGTAGAAAATTAATCTTCTTCGCAGAAAATTCATCTATTTAGTTAAAATTTTACTTTTTTTTAATTAATCTTTTTTGCTTGAGGAATCAAATAATTTGTTAAAAATTCGTCTTTTACGACGAATTCAGCTGCTTTTAATTTAGAATAAAAATCTTTTCGGATTAAAATATCAACTATTACATTTTTTGCTGAAAACTCATCTTTTTTGGTTATAAATTAGAAGACTTGATTGAAATTTGAACAACTTTGTTTAAAATTCACTTTTCTGGTTGAAGATTCACAATTTTCGTTAAAAATTCATTTTTTTTTGCTCAAAATTATTATTTTTGTTTGATAATTAATTTATTTTGGTTGAGGATACAAATATTTTGTTGAAAATTCGTCGTTTTGGATGAATTCAATTGTTTTTTAATTTTAAATAAAAATCTGTTTTGCTTGAAATATCAAATATCACATTTTTTTCTGAGAATTCATCTGTTTTAGTCTAAAATTCAACTGCTTGGTTGAAAATGTATATTTTCGGGATAAAAAATTTAAGTATTTGTAGAAAACTCGTCTCTTGGTAAAAAAGTAATCGTTTTTGGTTAAAAATGCAACTGATTGAAAATTAATCTTTTTTAGTTTAGGATTCAACTATTTGGTTGAAAATTCGTCTTTTTTTGGATTAGTTCAACTGTTATTGACTTTAAATAAAAATCTTTTTCGGGTGAAATATCAATTACGTATTACATTTTTTGTTGAGAATTCTTTTTTGGTTAAAAATTTAACTATTTATTTGAAAATTACCTTTCTTGTTGAAATTTTGATTTGACATATCTTAAATCTTAAAAAATGTTTTTAAATTTTCTCAATAGTTTCAGGAAAATTATATTTAGATAACAACCTTTAAAACAAATAAACTTAAGAAATAGTTATTCAAAGTTTTTATTTTGTATTCAAAATAATTTTTTTCATCCAAACGAAAAAACTGCACGTGCGCGTAGCGCGCGATTAACTGTGCAATTAATTAATTATTATTAATTAATTCTCTACATTACGATTTTCAGTTCTGGAGTCTCTTCTTTAAAATTGAATGAAGAATTTTTCTGAAAGAAAAATCCAAAATCGTTCAAGAATTGATTTCTGAAATTTATTTTGAACCTCGGTTTTTGATTTCGCCCCCCTTTATGGGGCGTGCTGCAGTGAAGTTTTTTTTTTAGAAATCATCGTAAATCTTCCAGGTATAACAAGTGACTGCGAATATTACACTCTGAATAAACAAAAAGTTGTTATTTAATAATAAATGTTTTACTTTTTGTTATCTAAATATTCAGTGATACCATTTCTTTAAATATTTTCAAATTTATCAAAACAGGTCATAAATCAATGTAATGACCACCTTTAAATAATTTCCAGTAAGTAAAAGTAAGAAAAAAAAATTATTCAGAATGTTATAAACAAACTATTCAACAAAAGTAATTTTTTCGTGATTCACAATTATAAGCTATTTTGAATCCACATATTTTGTATGAAATAAGGCAGATGTGCTTACAATTCGTTAAGAATAGTTGCTGTTTACCAATTATTTAAACAATTTTTCTAAACAAATGCACACTTTAACCATTTTTTCATGAATGGGATTCATTTTTTTGCGGAATCAACTTGAAATGTTTTGCCAAAGACTGTTTGCTGTCATAGTTTTCACAGTTGCAAAAATTGTTAATTATTGTAAACAATTTTTATAAACAAATGCACATTTTCATCATTTTTTCATGAATATGCTTAATTTTTATTCAAAGAATTAATAGCTTTTATCAGTTTGAAATACGTGCAATATATGAAAAGCCATTTCGAATTGATTCCGCCAAAAAATCGGTTTATTCGATCAAAAAATTGTTAATACTTACGAGCACAACTATGATCTGGCAGAAGGGAAAGAGCCAGCATCCCATATCGTACCATATTAACAAAACTAGTCTCCGGCGAAACCATTGACATGCTCGACATGTTATTGCTGTTGTTATTATTGTTATTATTTCCTATACTCGTGCCTCCCTCTTCAAAAAGACCTCCGACCAATCTTTCACTTTCCGCCCGCTGGTTTTCCAATTGTTGATTCACTACTCTCGTGACTTGTGCTACTTTTCCCTCCAAAATGTTTAATTGCTTTTCTATAAAATGCATGAGAGAACCAAGATTTCCCATGGTGACTAGCCAGCCCTGCACTAAAACTTGCTGAGCTGGATTCGAAAAAAATGGCGTATGTGCTATCACTGTTACATAAATCTCCGGCTTCATCAGTCTTGTACTCCCAGGGACAATGAACTAGAAAATTTAATTAAATATGATAAATCACTCAAATATACATTTTTCATGGCAAAAACGCTGCATAATTCAGGGTGGTCGTAAACTTCAATAATTCTTCAACTTCACTAATTTTTTTTTTTTTCATTGAACATTAATACTTTAAGACTACAATTCTCGTCTTGTAACATTTTTCATATCGAATATTTTATAAATGGAATGAAAACTTTTTTAATTTTGATTTATAAATTTTTAATTTATAATCTCAGGGCATAACAATTAATATAACTCGAAATGTCGAAATATTTCAAATCTTTTTAAAACTTTTGAAATCTCTTGAAACTTCTTAAAGATCTCGAAAATTCCATGGAATTTTAAAAACTACCCTGCAATCTTTAAAATACCTTAAAATTATTGAAATCTACACAAAATTCTTTGGATTCTTTTGAAAGATCTTGAAAAATCTATATAATTACGAAAATACCCTAAAATACTTTAAATTCTTTAAAATCCCTTCAAATGATTGAAATCTACTATAAATTCCTTGGAATCTTTTAAAATACCCTAATATATTTTAAACACCTTAAAATCCCTTTAACTTACTGAAATGAGTTAAAAATTCCTTAGAATCTTAGTATTCCCTGAAATATTTCAAAATCTTTTGAAATCACTTGAAACTATTTAAAGATCTAGAAAATTCCATAGAACTTTTAAAATACCCTAAAATGTGTTAAATCCTTTAAAGTCCCTTCAAATTATTAAAATCTACTCCGAATTCCTTGGAATCTTTTTAAATATCTTGAAAATTCCATGGAATTAAAAAAAATACCCTAAAATATTTTGAATCCTTTAACATTCCTTCAAATTATTGAATATATGCTCAAAATTCCTTGGAATCTTTTTAAAGATCTTGAAAATTCCATGAAATTTAACAAACTACGCTGCAATCTTTAAAAAAAACCTTCAAATTATTTAAATCTACTCAAAATTCCTTGGAATATTTTTAAAGACCTTGAAAATTCCCTGGAATTTTTAAAAATACCCTAAAATCTTTAAAATCCTTGGAAATCCCTTCAAATGATTGAAATCTACTAAAAATTAATTGGAATCTTTTAAAATACCCTAATAAATTTTAAACTTTATTTCAAATTCTTTAAAATATTTTGAAATCACTTGAATCTTTTTAAAGATCTCGAAAATTCCATAGAATTAAAAAAATACCCTGAAATATGTTGAATCCTTTAAAATTCCTTCAAATTATTGAATATATGCTCAAAACTCCTTGGAATATTTTTAAAGATCTTGAAAATTCCATGGAATTTTAAAAACAACGCAGCAATCTTTAAAATACCTTCAAATTATTTTAATCTACTCAAAACTCCTTGGAATATTTTTAAAGACCTTGAAAATTCCCTGGAATTTTGAAAAATACCCTAAAATCTTTAAAATCCCTTCAAATGATTGAAATCTACTAAAAATTAATTGGAATCTTTTAAAATACCCTAATATATTTTAAGCGTTATTTCAAATTCTTTGAAATCTTTTGAAATCACTTGAATCTTTTCTCGAAAATTCCATAGAATTAAAAAAAATACCCTAAAATATTTTGAATCCTTCAAAATCCCTTCAAATTATTAAAATCTACTCCGAATTCCTTGGAATCTTTTTAAAAATCTCGAAAATTCCATGGAATTCTAAAAAATACCCTAAAATATTTTAAATCCTTTAAAATCCCTTCCAATTATTAAAATCTACTCAACCTTCCTTGGAATATTTTTAACGACCTTGAGAATTCCATGGAATTTAAAAAATACCCTAAAATCCTCTAAAACCCACTACAATTACTGAAATCTACTAAAAATTACTTAGAATCTTTTAAAATACCCTGATATATTTTAAAGACCTTAAAATCCCTTTAAATTACTGAAATGAGTTAAAAATTTCTTGAAATCTTAGTAATCCCTGAAATATTTCAAAGTATTTTGAAATCACTTGAAACTATTTAAAGATCTCGAAAATTCCATGAAATTTTGAAAAATACCCTAAAATATTTTAAATCCTTCAAAATCCCTTCAAATTATTAAAATCAACCCCAAATTCCTTGGAATATTTTTAAAGATCTTGAAGATTCGCTAGAATTTGAAAAAATACCCTAAAACATTCAAAATCCTTTAAAATCCCTTCAAATGATTGAAATCTACTAAAAATTCTTTAGAATCTTTTAAAATACCCTAATCTATTTTAAACGCCTTAAAATCACTTTAAATTACTGAAATTAGTTAAAAATTTCTTGGGATCTTAGTATTCCCCGAAATATTTCAAATTCTTTGAAATCTTTTAAATCACTTGAAACTTTTTAAAGATCTCAAAAATTACATGGAATTAAAAAAAAATACCCTGAAATATTTTAAATCCTTTTAAATCCCTTAAAATTATGAAAATCTATTCAAAATTCCTTGGAATCTTATTAAAGATCTTGAAAATTCCATGGAATTTAAAAAATACCCTAAAATCTTTAAAATCCTCTAAAATCCCTTCAAATGATTGAAATCTACTAAAAATTCCTTAGAATCTTTTTAAATACCTTAATATATTTTAAACGCCTTGAAATCCCTTTAAATTACTGAAATGAGTTATAAATTCCTTGGAATCTTAGTATTCCCTGAAATATTTCAAATTCTTTTAAATTCTTTTAAATCTTTTTATATCACTTGAAACTATTTAAAGATCTCGAAAATTCGATAGAACTTTGAAAATACACTAAAATATTTTAAATCCTTCAAAATCCCTTAAAATTATTAAAATCTACCCCAAATTCCTTGGAATATTTTTAAAGCTCTTGAAAATTCTATGGAATTTTAAAAAATACCCTACAATTTTTAAAATCCTTTAAAATCCCTTCAAATTATTGAAATCTATTAAGAATTCCTTGGAATCTTAGTATTCCCTGAAATATTTCAAAGTATTTTGAAATCACTTTAAACTATTTAAAGATCTCGAAAATTCAATGGAATTTTGAAAAATACCCTAAAATATTTTAAATCCTTCAAAATCCCTTAAAATTATTAAACTCTACCCCAAATTCCTTGGAATATTTTTAAAGCTCTTGAAAATTCTATGGAATTTTAAAAAATACCCTAAAATCTTTAAAATCCCTTCAAATGATTGAAATCTACTAAAAATTAATTGGAATCTTTTAAAATGCACTAATATATTTTAAACACCTTAAAATCCCTTTAAATGAAATAAATGAGTTTAAAATTCCTTGGAATCTTAGTATTCCCTGAAATATATCAAGTTCTTTAAAATCTGTTGAAATCACTTGAAACTATTTAAAGATCTCGAAAAATTCATGGAATTTTAAAAACACCTTAAAATATTTTAAATCCTTCAAAATCCCTTCAAATTACTGAAATCTACTAAGAATTTCTTGGAATCTTTTCAAAGATCCTAAATATTTAATGGAATTTTTAAAAATACCCTAAAATCTTTAAAATTCTTTGAAATCTCATTAAATTACTGAAATAAAAAAAAATCCTTTGAAACCTTTTGAAATCCCTCGAATCTTTTTAAAGTTCTTGGAAATTCCTTGGAAGTTTCAAAATTATACTAAAATTCTTTAAAATCCTTTCGAATTATTCAATAAATCACCTAATTTACTTGAAAAAAGTGGAAAAGTGACATATTTAAATAAAAAAATGACCAATTTAAATATAAAGTGTCCAAAAGTGACTAATTTCTAATCTAAAAAGTGACTAAAAGTGTCTAACGTGCATTAATAATGTGACTAACCTTTTCTTGAATTTAAAACAATTCAAGTAAATTGAGGTGAGTTTAAAATACATCAAGATGATTTAAACAAAAACTGAAATAAATTCCTTGAATTGAGTAAAATTGAGTGCATTTAGAAGAATTAAAGTAAATTTTAAAAAAATCAAGAGAATTCCAAAGAATTCAAAATAATTTTAAAAAAACAGGATAAATTAATAAAAATTCCATATGAATTCAAATGAATTGCAAAAAATATTTGAAAAGTCTCTTCAAATCTTTGAAGCCCTACAAAATCTCTTACTACTAGTGAATAAATTCTTTAAAATCCATTAAAATATTATAAAATCCCCTGAAATTGCATAAAATCTGATAATATTTCTTGAAATCCTAGGAAATGTATTAAAGCACCCTGAGAGTTTGTAAAATCCCATAAAATCTTTAAAAACTTCGGAAATCTTATAAAATACTTTGAAATCATTAAAATCCTTGCAAATGTTTAAATCTCTTGAAAATGTATTGGAATGTTTAAAAATACCCTAAAATATTTCAAATCCTTTGAAATCCCTTCAAATGATTAAAATCAATTAAAAATTCCTTGGAATAATTAAAGAAACCCTAAAATATTTCAATCCTTTGAAATCCCATTAAATTACTGAAATCGATAGAAAATTCTTTGAAATCTTTTAAAATATCCTAAAATATTTCAAATACTTTGAAACTCATTGAAACATTTTAAAGCTCTTGAAAATTCCTTGGAATTTTGAAAAATACCCTCAAATCTTTCAAATCTTTTGAAATTCCTTCAAATTATTGAAATCTACAAAAAATTCTTTGGAATATTTTAAAATATCCTAAAATATTCCAAATCCTTTGAAATCCCATTAAATCATCACAATTTATTAAAAATTCCTTGGTATTTTTTAAAATGTCTTGAAAATTCCTTGGAAGTTTTGAAAATACTCAAAAAAATTTTTGATCCGTTAAAATCGACTCCAAATTCATTGGCATTTTTTTGAATACCCTAAACTATTTCTAATCATTTAAAATCTTTTAAAACTTTTTAAAGCTCTTGAAAATTCCTTGGAAATCTGCTCAAAGTTCATAGGAATTTTTTAAGTACCCTCAAATATTTCAAATCTTTTGAAACTTTTTAAAGCTCTTGAAAATTCCTTGTAAATTTTGAAAGTATCCTAAAATCTTTAAAATCCTGTTGAAATCCCTTTAAATTATTGCAATCTACTAAAAATTCCTTTCAATATTTTAAAATATCCTAAAATATTTCAAGCAACGTGAAATGCCTTTAAATTATCGAAATCAGTTAAAAATTCCATGAAATCTTAAAATTCCGTAAAATATTTCAAATCCTTTGCAATTACTGGGAAAATATTAGAGATTTTGAAAATGCCTTGGAATAATTTAAAATACCCTAAACTATTTCAAATACTTTGAAATGTTTTGAAATCCATTGAAACTTTTGAAAGTTTTTGAAAATTCTTTGGAAGTTTAAAAAATATCCTAAAATTTCTTTAATCCTTTTGAATACCTTTAAATTCTTAAAATAAACTCAAAATACCTTGGAATCTTTTACAATAATCTAAACATTTTTAATCCGTTGAAATCGACTCAAAATCCCATTAAATTACCGAAATTTATTGAAAATTCCTTGAAATCTTTTGAAACTTCTTGAAGCTCTTGAAAATTCCTTGGAAATCTACTCAAAATTAATCCTTTGAAATCTTTTGAAACTTTTTAAGCTATTGAAAATCTCTTGAAAATTCATTGGAAGTTTTAAAAATACCCTAAAATCTTTAAAATTCCTTTAAATGATTAAAATCTACTAAAAATTCTTTCAAAACTTTTTAAATACCCTAAAATATTCCGAATACTTTAAAATTATTTAAAAATTCCTAGAGACTTTTGAAAGTTTTTTAAAATTCCTTGGAATTTTTTTAAATATCCTAAAAAAAAAAATACCCTCAGATATTTCAAATCCTTTGAAATATTTTTAAACTCTTGGAAGTTCCTAGTAAATTTTAGAAATACCCTAAAATCTTTAAAAGCATGTGAAATCCCTTTAAATTATTGAAGTCAGTTAAAAATTCCATGAAATCTTAAAATTCCCTAAAATATTTAAAATCTTTCGCAATTACTGGGAACTTATTAGAGATTTTGAAAATGCCTTGGAATAATTTAAAATACCCTAAAATATTTCAAATGCTTTGAAATTTTTTGAAATCCATTGAAAGTTTTTGAAAATTCGTTGGAAGTTTAAAAAATATCCTAAAATTTCTGTAATCCTTTTAAATACCTTCAAATTCTTAAAATATACTCAAAATATCTTGGAATCTTTTAAAATACCTAAAAAATTTTCAATCCGTTGACATCGACTCAAAATCCCATTAAATTACCGAAATTTATTGAAAATTCCTTGAAATATTTTTAAACTTCTTGAAGCTCTTGAAAATTCCTTGGAAATAAGTATATTAATCATTATATTATTATATATTCTATTATTAATCAAAATTAATTGAAGTTTGTAAAATACCCTAAAATATCTCAAATCCTTTGAAATCTTTTGAAACTTTTTAAGCTATTGAAAATCTGTTGAAAATTCCTTGGGAGATTTAAAAATACTCTAAAATTTTAAAAATCCCTTTAAATGATTAAAATCTACTAAAAATTCATTTGAAACTTTTTAAATACCTTAAAATATTTCAAATGCTTTAAAATTATTTTGAAATTCCTAGAAACTTTTTAAAGTTTTTTAAAATTCCTTGGAATTTTTTTAAATACCCTAAAATATGTCAAATCTTTTAAAACTTTTCGAAGCTCTTGAAAATTCCTCGGAAATCTACTCAAAATTCAGTGGAATTGTTTTTTAAATACCCTCAGATATTTCAAATCCTTTGAAATATTTTAAAGCTCTTGGAAGTTCCTTGTAAATTTTAGAAATACCCTAAAATCTTTAAAATCATGTGAAATCCCTTTGAATTATTAAAATCAGTTAAAAATTCCATGAAATCTTAAAATTCCCTAAAATATTAAAAATCTTTTGCAATTACTGGGAACTTATTAGAGATTTTGAAAATGCCTTGGAATAATTAAAAATACCCTAAAATTTTTTTAAACCTTTGGAATACCTTTAAATTCTTAAAATTTACTCAAAATGCCTTGGAATCTTTTATAATACCCTAAAATATTTGAAATCTTTTGAAATCCCTTGAAAATTTTTTAAACTCTCGAAAATTCCTTGGAATACCTTGGAACATTCTAAAAAATGTAATCCTTTGTAATTCCCTAAAATTATTTAAATATATTAAAAATTTCTTGGAATATTTTAGAATATCCTAAAAGATTTAAAAAAGAATTCAGAAAAAGAATAACAAGAATTCCTTGGCTTTTGCCATTTTTGCCCCAAATCACTGACTTTTCCCTGACCAACAAAATTCCCTGATTTCCTGGTTTTTCATAACCTGCGACTACCCTGATAATTATTATAATTACCGGTCTAGTGATTCCTTCCAGGCATCTTTTTGTGGCTTGACATACTTCGTCGATCACAACTTGATCATTTTGAACATCCTGTAATAAAAAATATTAAATGTTAAATGTTATTCTTAAGAAAGATTAACGGATTGAATATGAAATCCGAATTAAATATAAAATGTAAAATATAAAATGTAAAATAATAAAAAAATTGGGGGAAAAACTTACAATAGTAGCAAGTGATGGACTCAGATCTAAACTAAAAACCATTCTGTATTTATGTGCGAGAAATATAAGAGAAGTCGTCGACGATATTCGATAAAAAAATTGATGGCTATTATCAGCACTCCAGGAGGCTGGTTTTTCTTTTGGAACTACTGAAACAATTTCCAGTTCTGGAGTTTCTTCATTTTCAAAAGCAGTTTCTTGTATTGCTACGACTGTATCTAAATGTTCAATCTTCCACTGAGCTCTCACATTCCGAGATATTGGAAAGCCCTTTTTCATTAAAAGGAACACAGTCTCAGCTTCGAGGACTGATTTTGCCTTAAAATATTAAACAAATTATATTATATAAATATTCCAATTATATTAGCAACTTTATTAGAATTGTAATATCAATAAAGACTACAAGATACATCACTGAACAGAAAACTACCAGTGATAAACAATAATTATTTAATTTACAACATGCAAACTTAACTAGACTTTACAGCAGTGTTTGACAGTAACGCGTTACTTTTTTTTTTAATTGGTAAAGTACGTGTTACTTATTTTTAAATGTAAAGATAACGTTAACGCATTAAAATTTGTAGGAAACTTTCCCGAAAATCCTCGAGAAAATTCCCTGACAATTCCAGGTTTTTTCTAAGTATCTCAAATATTTAAAAAAATAGATTTTTTTTAACTCTTTGAAATCATGCTGAGTAAAAAGTGGGCCGGAAATTTTTTTCTTGGTCAAATTTCCGGCCCACTTTTTATTCTACATGATTTCAAAGAGTTTAAAAAAAGCTATTTTTTTTAAATAGGAAATTTTTTTTAAACATGGGTTTTTTCAACAAATCAATTTCAAATTTGATTTTCGGGGAAAAAATACAAAATAAAATAACATTTTAAAATTAAATATAATTTTTTTAAATTGAATATAATTTTTTTTTTAATTAAATATAATAGCAAGATATTTTTGAATATCTTAGCACCATCGATTAATCAAATAATTAAATAAATACTAAAATCATAATTAAGCATTTCTTGAATTTGTCTATAAAATCCATGAATTTGAATAATAATTCAAACAAATTTTTACTTTATCTGCTTATAATTAAAATGCAGTGCATATTTAGGTAAAATTAATTTGGTTTACTATATTAAATTCAAGTTACGCTTAAAATTCCTAACTTTTTATGTAAAAATATTACATTTTTAACAAGATAGATGAATTTCTAATCATAAAGTTAAATTTTCAACCAAAAAGATACATTTTCAACCAAATAGTTTAAATTTTGAACTAAAAAAGATCATTTTTAAACCAAAAATGGAATAGTTAAATGTTCAGTTGAAAAAATAATTTCTCTCCAAATAAAAAAATAAATTTTCAACGAAAGTGATTAATTTTCAACTGAAATGATGAATTTCAAACCAAAAAGATGAATTTTTAACAAAACAGTTCAACTTTCGATCAAGTAGTTTTATTTTTAACCAAAAAGTTTTCAACCAAATAGTTGAATTTTGAATTGAAAAAAGATTATTTTTCAATCGTAAATATAATAGTTAAATTATTAGTTAAAAAAATTAATGTTCAACGAAAGCAATTGTTACATTTTCAATTAAATTAATGTAAATACTATATTGAATGTAATATGAAAACCTTAAAATTCCTAAGATTTTAGGTCGAAAAATATATTGAATTTTCAACAAACAAGATTAATTTTCTAGTCCAAAAGACGAATCTTCAACAAAAGACATAAATTTTCTACCAAATAGTTGAATTTTTAAATTATGAAGTATAAATTTCTAACCAAAAATGAAATAGTGCAATTTTCAGATTAAAAAAATTAATTTTCAACGAAAAAAAACCCAAATTTTCGACAACAAAGTTAAATTTTATACCAAAGAGATGAGTCTTCAAAAATATGAAATTTTAACACATTAGTTCAATTTTCAACCAAGTAGTTGAATTATTAACTGAAAAGGGTGAATTTTTAACTAAATAGATAAATTTTCAACCAAAAAGACGAATTTTCTAGCAAAAAGATTAATTTTCTACCCAAAAATACGAATTCTCAACAAAAAAAATCAATTTTCAACAAATTATAACAAAAAGTTAAATTTTCATAAAAGTAGTTTAATTCTTAACCAAATAGTTAAATTTAAACCAAAAATATGAATTTGTAAGAAAACAGTTAATTTTCAACCGAATAGTTTGATGGAATATTTACATGTTTAGTTGAAAAAAATTAATTTTGAACCAAAAACAACAGAATATTTAACAAAATAGTTATATTTTCAACAAAAGGAATGAATTTTCAACTAAAACAGATGAATTTTTAACAAAATAGTAAAATTTGTAACCAAACAGGTGAATTTTCCAGCAAGAAGATTAATGTTATACCAAAAAGACACAAATTGTCAACGAAATAAATAAATTTGCAACCAAAAAATATGAGTTTTGAACAAAAAAAGTTAATTTTATACCAAAAAGTTAAATTTTCATAAAAGTAGTTTCATTTTGAACCAAATAGTTATATTTAAAGCAAAAATATGAATTTTTAACAAAAAAGTTAATTTTCAACCGAATAATTTAATTTTCTATCAAATTATCGAATCCTCAAATAAACCAGATCAATTTAGAATCAAACAGTTACATTTTTAATTAAAAATATATGAATCAAAGTCACATACATAATTAGGGATTCAGTATTAATTTTCAAACAAGAGAAAGGGAATTTTCAACAAAATAGTTAAATTGTCAATAAAACTGATGAATATTTGATAAAAAGAAATAAATTCTCAACAAAAAGTGTAAAAAATGATATTTCCAAACAAAATATTTTAATTTTCCATAAAAAAAACTGTTAAATTAAACCAAAAAGTACGAATTTTCAACCAAGAAAGATTTTTCAATCAATAAAGAAAAAAATAAAATCCAAAATGTTGAGTTTTCAAGCCATAAAGTCGAATTTTTGAAAAAGAAAGTTCAATTTACAACCTAAAAATATGTATTTTCTACCAAATTAATTGAATTTTCAACTAAAATGGGACAAGTTTTCAACAAAATAAGTAAATTTGCAACTGAAAAAAATCAATTTTCTAGCAAAAATGGAAAAGCTACATTTTTAGTACAAAAAAACTAAAATGATACATCTTCAATCAAAAAATTAAATTTTTTAACCAAATAGTTGAATTTTCAACCTAGAAGATGAATGTCCTACAAATAAAGACAAATTTTCAACAAAATTGATGAATTTTCAACTAAAAAAGACAAATTTTCAACAAAAATAGAATTCTTTAATTTTAAGTTAGAGAAATAAGTTTTTAACCAAATAAAATAAATTTTCAACGAAATAGTTCAATTTTCAAGGAAACAGATGAATTTTGAACCAAAAGGATATTTCGATAAAAAAGATTCGACAAAAAGTAGAATAGTTAAATTTTTAGTTAAAAAAACTAATATTCGATTAAACAAACTAATTTTCAAGCAAAGAAACGAACTTTCAGCCAAAAAGATTAATTTTCTACCAAAAAAATAATGATTTTTAACAAAATACATACATTTTCTCTCAAGTGTTTTAATTTTTAATGGAATTTTCAACCTTATAGTTGGATTTTCATCCGAAAAGGTTCATTTTCTACCAAATAAAGACAAATTTTCAACAAAAAAGATAAATTTTTCACATAAAATGGAATAATTTAATTTTCAGTCAGGGAAATAAGTTCTTAACCAAATAAAATTTAAATAAAATAATTCAATTTTCACCCAAACAAATGAATTTTCAACCAAAAGGATTTATTGTATATTAAAAAAAAATTCGACAAAAAATTTAGTTAAATTTTTAGTTAAGAAAGGAATTTTTAATATAACAACAAATTTTCAACCAAAGAAATGAATTTTTCACCAAATAGATTAATTTTCTACCAAAAGCCAATAATTTTTAACGAAATACATGAATTTTCAACCATAATGGTGATATAGTCACCAAGAAGATTTAATTAAATTTTTAGACAAAAAAAGACAAAGTTTCAACAAAATACAGAAATTTACAATAAAATAGTTTAATTTTCAACTGAAGAAGATAAATGTTTAACCAAACATGGAATAGTTGAATTTTCAGTTTAAAAAAAATAACTAAAAAAAATTTATGAACAGAAGTAGTTAAATTTGGTAAAAAAATTAATATTTTTCAACTAAAATGATGAATCATCAACAAAAAAATGAATTTTTAACAATGTTGTTCCACTTTAAACTAAGTAGTTGAATTTTGAACCAAAAAAAGTTTTTCAGTCGCTATTCACGATTAGAAAAAATCTTGAAAATTAAAATTGAAAAAATTAAATTATTAAAAAAAAATTAAATTAATTCAAATTAAATTAAAATTGAAAAAAAAATATTAGAAGAAAAATCCTGGGACCAAAGTCAAATTTACAGGACGATTCGAGCAACAAAAGATTTAAATACCCTGTCAATTTAAGATATTTTCCGTTTTTCTTTCTATGAGGTATCCATCTTGAAAAATATGGAAAACCTCTAAAGTATAAAGTTGTAAAGTTAAATTTGTCATATTACAGGATCAATACCATTTTGACTGTTATTTTTTTTTCTGTAAAAAAAATGTTCTGTAAAAATTAGCCATTTCATTTTTATTGGCCAACAATTTTTAAAGAAAGCAGAACCATAAATAATACAAATTCTTAATTTTTTGCGAACATAATTTGTCTTTGAAATCATTGAAAACTTTGTGAAATCTTGAAATATTTGTGAAATTTTTATAAATTCTTTGAAATATTTCTGAAAGCTTTCTTTAGTTTTTCTTTGTGAAATATTTTGTGTTCATTTGAAATCTTTTGAAATCTCTCAAATTTTTTTTGAAACATTATGAAATAGTTTAACATCTTTGAAATATTTGTGAAATCTTTCGCATTCGTTTGAAATCTTTGAAATCTGTTGTACTGTACCCTTTTTTAAATCTTTGGAATTCTTTTGAAACCTTTATGAAATTTTTATGAAATCTTTGAAATATTTGTGAAATCTTTTATATTTATTTAAAAGTATTAAAATATTTTTTATCTGTATACAATCTTTTGAAATCTTAGAAATCTGGTATACTCAAACCTTTTTAAAATCCTTAAAATCTTTGAAATCTTTTGAAAGTTTTTAAATCTTTGGAAATGTTCGAAATCTTTATAAAATCTTTTAATTCTGTTGTACACGCCTTTTTCAAATCTTTGAAATCCTTGCAATCTTTATGAAATGTTCGAAATCTTTGGGAAATTTTTGTGAAATCTTTGTTAAATCTTTTGAAATATTTGTGAAATTTTTTGTATTCATTTAAAATCATTAAAATATTTTTAATCTGTGTAAAATCTTTTGCAATCTTAGAAATCTGGTTTAATATAATCTGTAAAATAATGGCTAAAGTCTACAAAAAATGCCTAAAAATCTCTTTGTTAATTCTGTAATGAGTAAAAAATAAATTATATCTTGATAAATAAAGCTGTTCAGTAACAATATTTCTTCTAAACGAGATATTTCTTTCATAATAGACTAAAATATTTGAATTACTTTTCGCATTTCAATAAAATAACTTTTCTAAAAGAAAAAAAAATGGATTCAAGGCTCTCGTGAAAAATTCAAGGAGATTTTCAGGTTTTCAAGGTTCAAACAAAAATTCTGGGAGAATTCCAGGTTTTTAAGGTTTTCAAAGTCGCTGGATACCCTCTTTAAATTCCTAAGATTTCAAATCGAAATATATTTTCAACGAGAGTTGAGTTATCAAGTTAAAAACTCAAATTTTTTAGAAAACAGTCGACTTTTAAACACGAGAAGGTGAATTTTCAACAAAAAAGTTAATTTTAAACACAGAAAGATGATTAATGAACCGAATAGTTGAATTTTTAATAACAACAAAATTATTTGAGACCAAACAACTATTTACAACCAATTTTCAACTATCAAGCTATTTTCAATAAAATCATTTGGATTTTCAACAAAATAATTTGAATTTCCAACAACATAGTTGAATTTTCTATCCAAAAAGACGAATGTTAAACAAATATAAGTTAAATTTTCGACCAAAAAATAAGGTCTTTTAACAAAATAGTGATACTTTCAACAAAATATAAAATTTCAACTAAACAGTTTAATTTTTTTTCCAACTAGTTGAATTTTCAACCTAAACAGATGTTTTTTTCAACCAAATGGTCGAATTTTCCAACAAAAAAGATTATACTTCAACCAAATATTTGAATTTTCAAAAAAATTAAATAATTTTGTACCAAAGAGATGAATATTCAACTAAAATGATAAATAAACAAACAACAAAAAAATAATTTTTAACATAAAAAGTTTCTTTCATAATAGAATAAAAGATTTAAATTACTTTTCAAATTTCAATAAAATAATTGTTTTGAAAGAAAAAAAAATGTAGTTCAAGGTTCTCGTGAAAAATGCAAGATTTCCAGGTTTTCAAGGTAGCTGGACACCCTGGCAATAATTATACTTACAGTATATGCTCTGTCCAAAACCGCAAATCTGTTCCTCGCAACCCAAATAGCAGTGATTCCAGACGCCCTTTTGGTATCCGCATCTGAACTCGAGTCCCCATCTCGTGGAATCGTATAAAGATCATAAGTGCTGCTTTCAATATTGGATGCATTCCTCGTGCAAATCAGAACCGCATTTTCCGCCTGATTATAAGACATACTGTAGGGAGGAATTTTTCCGCCTCCACGAATTTGCATAATCGAAACATCCTTCGATGTTGTAAAATCCAATTTTCGCAAAAAGCGTTCCTTCACATAGAAGAGAATATTGCCACAAACTGCATACGCTGGACGTTCTCTTTCCAGTTTAAAAATGATCATTCCGGAATCATGTCCAGCAGCAAACAGATTCAAGGTAGGATGAGCCGCCAAGACCCAGAATCTCTCATGTTCTCGTCTAAAGGTGTGCAGGCAAGTTCGTTTCGTCATGTCCCAAACTCTGATACTCTTATCCTCCGAGTTGGACAAAATAATGTCCTGTCTCGGATGGAACAAGACGCAAGAAACGTTGTTGTAATGTCCTCGACACACGTCCACCTCCCAAGCTTTCAAGTCGTTCATTCGCCAGATTTTTATCTGGCGATCGTCGGCACCGGAAACTATCAAGGGTAGGGTTGGGTGAAAACTGGCCCAGTTCACTCCACGATCGTGTCCTTCCAAAACGTGTTTCACTAGAGCGTCGGCTTGCCCAAAAAGATCCGTTGCGCCCGGATTTTTCAGGTGATCTTCAAGTCCTCCGGGTCCAGGGGCAACATTCTTTTTTCGCAGTCCGGATATGTCCCAGACACGAACTGTTTGATCGAGTGAAGCTGAGACGATGATATCCTCCGAGGGGTGGAACTGAGCTTGCATCACGTAGTGATTGTGTCCGGTCAGGACACAGATGCAAGTTCGACTTTGCCAGTTCCAAATCCGGATTGTCTGATCGTCCGAGGCACTCAGGATCCATGGGTACTCGTGGTGAAAAACGGTCGTTCGGATGTAGTCCAGGTGACCGAGGAGAGTGAAAATACATCTTCGTTGCTTGTAGTTCCAAACTTTTATCTTGTAGTCGTCGCCACCGGATACGAAGAGAGGTTGTTGGTTGTGGAAGCATATGCCACGAACTGGACCATCGTGTTCGTCAAATTTATCGAGGAGGGTGCACATTCGATAGTCCCACAGTTGGATGACGCCATTGTGCAAGCTGAAACATAATATTTTTTTTTTATCGGTTTAAATTCAACAAACTTTCAGATATTTTTTACGGTTTGGTTGAAAAACCTTTAACAAAAACTATCTGATAGTGTCAGATATCACAGCGCAAAAGGAGCTCAAAAAAAGAAAAATAGAGTAATTTTCTCACGAAAAAGGGGAAAATAGGGGAAAGATTAAACATTTATTTTTACATGTCGAAAAGAACAAACAGCCTTTTTAAAAAAAAATGTTATATTTTTAAATAATTTTCAAGGATTTTTCTATGATTTCTGCCATTCAAGAATTTATTTTAAAAAATTGGATATACTTAGGTTGTTTGAAATCCATTCACAGTGATATAGAAAAGTTCAAAAAAAAATTAGTTAAATACACAATTGTAATATGTTTAACATTGTTCTCATAAATATTTCTTTTCAAGATTTGGAGGGCTCGGAACGGGTTACTTTTTAGTAACTTAGTTACTTTTTTGATACGCGGTTACTAAAAAGTTACTTATTTTATGAAAAGGTTACTTTTGTTTTCATTTTTCGCCCTAAATAACGAAATTCATTAATTAATTAATCATATTATTTAAAAACTTGTGGAAAATGTAAAAATTCAAATTTTTCCAGTAAATTTGGCGCTTTAGAGCCGGGAAAATTAAAGAATAACAATAAAATAATAATTAGTTCGTATGTAAAATGTATAAATGGGACTATCAATTGAATTATTATGAATCCTGATAAAAATTGCGATTTAGCTAAAATTGCTAGTTTTTAATTTAAAACTTAAATCTTTTTTGTTAAAACATCAAACTTATTATATTTTCCGATGAGGATTTGCCTTCTTAGGTTAAAAGTTAAACAATTTTTGTTAAAACTATATTTTTTTGGTGAAGATTTATCATTTTAGTTGAAAATCCATATTTTTGGTAGCAAAATAATCTTCTTGATTGGAAATCGCCCTTTTGTTTAAAAATACATAATTTTATTTGAAAGTTCATCTTTTTGGTTAAAAATGTACTTATTTTGTTGAAAATTAGTCTTTTTCGTTTGAAGATTCCCCTGTTTTCGTAGATTCAACTATTTGGTTGAAAGATACCTTTTTTGTCAAAAATCCATATTTACGGGTTGAAAATTCAACTGTCTTGTTATAATTGGTATTTTTGATTACAATAAATTACAATGAATTCTACTGCTTTTGATATTAAATTTAAATCTTTTTTGCTTATTATATCAACTATTACATTTGTCGTTGACAATTCATATTCTTTAGGCAGAAAAATTCAACCATTTTGAATCCAACCATCAATCCAGAAAAACAAAAAAAACATGTTTTTTGCATAATTTCAAAAAAAAATTATTACTGCGCAAAAAGTTTATTTTTAAATTTCGTATCTTTTTTATTATTGTTCACTAGTAAAAGCTGTAAATATAACAAATTTATCATAAATTATTAAACAAGAAGAAATATTTTGAAATCGTTAAATCAACAACCCACAAGTGCCCCCCCCCCTCAGCTCCAACGATTTGATGTGTTTTAGCATTTTTACTCCGCCCTACTCTTCAGTGCTCTTAATCTCAAATTAAAAATTGCTCAAGTTAGAACATTTAACATTGCAGTTGATGAATTTGGAATATTCCATTTTTTAGTTCCATTTTAATTGTTTAATAGTGTTCAACTTCTAATACTTACTTAAAAAGTACTACATATTTTGTAATGTTATTGGTACCTTATTTATTCATAAAAAATTTATGTAAGTGCTATGATTGCTTTAATTATTATTCAATAATGGGTACACTTACTAATTTCAGAGAATTTTCCGCCTAATTCAAATATTGTATTTTCAAATATCGTGCATTTAAAAAGAAAAAGGAAAAAAGGGGAATTTTTTGAGAACAGGGGAAAAAGGGGAAGACTGTGCACCCTGCAATGCAAATAATTGTTTGCTGTTGATCTAGTCAAGGTGAGTTCAATTCCGTGTGTGACGACCTTTTTTATCAGAATTGGTTGAAATTTGATTGAGCTACCGAATATAAATTATCGAATTTTAAACAAAAAGGATTAAACTTCATCCAAAAACACTTGCATTTTTAACGAAATAATTTTTTTTTTAGAAGACAGTTCAATTCTTAACAAAAAAATTAATTTTATATCCGAAAGGACGAATATTCTGTCCAAATAGACGAATGTTCAAACAAAACAGTTAAAATTTCAACCAAAAATGATGACTTTTCAACAAAATACTTGAATTTCCTAATTACAAAATGAATTTTCATCCAAATAGTCGTATTTTAGAACAAAAAATATTAAACTTTAACCAAAAACAGTTTAATTTTTAACGAAAAGATGAATTCCCAACGAAAAGTTAATCTATTTTGTTAAATTAAATTCAATAAAATAGTTTAATTTTTGACCAAATAATTCAACTTTCAACCCAAAAAGACGAATTCTTTCCCAAAACGACGAATTTTTACAACAACAAAATATTGTTTACCAAAAAAGACGAATTTTCAACAAAATACATCAAATTTCAAATAAATAGTTGAATTTTTAACTAAAAACGAAACATTTGTCCTAAAAAATATTACAATCAAATAGTTGAATTTTCAGCTAGAGATAAATTTTCAATTAAAATGATGAATCTGCGATTCTGCAACCAAAAAAATCAATTTTTAATAAGGTAGGTCAACTTTTAACCAAAAATACTCATTTTCTACAAAACAGTT
This sequence comes from Andricus grossulariae, assembly GCA_011634705.1. Lineage (NCBI taxonomy): Eukaryota > Metazoa > Arthropoda > Insecta > Hymenoptera > Cynipidae > Andricus > Andricus grossulariae. Next base: position 62,956,555 of record JAABKJ010000755.1, read on the forward strand.
CAATTTTTAATCCGCCAATATTAATTTTCTAACAAGAAGACGAATTTTCAACAAAATAATTTAATTTTCAACAAAACAGATGAATTTTCAATTAAAATTTTGAATTTCCAACGAAAAAAAAGGATTTTTAATAACATAGTTCAACTTTCAACCCAGAATTCAAATTTTCTGATAAAAAAGCAGAATTTTCAAAAAGTAAAGATTTTTCAGTAAAAACAGATAAACATTTCATTCAAATTGTTGAACTTTCAAGCCAAAAAACGAATTTTGTTGTAAAACAGTTCATTTTCTATCCTAAAGCATGAATTTTCAACAAAAAAGTTAATTTTCAACCGGAATATCCAATCGTTCAAAAGAACGAAATATACTTTCCCACTTCTATTTAATCTAGAAATATTGTTTTCACTATAAATAAAAATATGCATTATACGTTTCTTTTATAGTTGCATTACTTTTAACACTATTTTTGCAGTGTTTCTAGTTTATAAGGCAATTAATAAAAAATTTGTTCATTTGAACGTTCAGAATTTCCATCACATGAATTTTTAACTAAAAAAGATCAATTTAAAAGAAAGGAAAAGTTACATTTGCAATTAAAAAATTAATTTTAAATTTTAAAAAACGAATTTTCAATAAAATAGTCAGAATTTCAGTCCAAGACATGAACCCTCAAACAAACAAAAAACACATGTTTTACAAAGTAGTTCAAGTTTTACCCAACTAGTTGCGTTTTCAATTTTAAAAACTCTATTTACAACAAAGTAGTTAATTTTTTAACCAACGAGATGAATTTTCAACAAAAGTGATGAATCTTCAACTGGAATAGTTAAATTTTCAATGTAAAAATTAATTTTCAACCAAAAAACTTTCAAACAAAACAACAAATTATAAATCAAATAAAAACTACCAAGAAAATTTCAAGGATTTTCAGGACGCTAGACACCCTGGTTTAACATTTTATTCAGGGTATCTAGTAATTTTTGCACACCAAATTCCCGGTTATTTCCCGATTCTTCCTCGGCTTTAAATATCAAATCTCCTGTAAGGGGCCATCCATAAACTACGTTACCAATTTGAGGGGGGAGGGGGTCACGCAAAAATTACGGTTGGTAACAGAGGGAGGGGGAGGGAAGGTCAGTGGAAGTAACATTTCAAACTTAAATAATATTTAATACGTTTCCTGATGATAAATTTTAACAACGTGTGCGAATTTTGCGAAAGATTTTTCAAAAAATTCTTCTTTTCCCCTCTGTTTTCAAGATACTTATCCTTTTTCTCGTTTTTGTACTCAAATGCTAACTCAATTAATAGATTCCTATAAAAAATGTAACTACTCATGGTTAAAAAGACTACTATTATATTTTTGGTTCGGAATTCATCTCGTTTGATTAAAAATTCTAGTATTTGATTTAAAATGCCCAAAATTCAGCTACTTGATTGACAATTGAACTCATTTGTTAATCATTCATTTTTTTGGTTAAAGATTCATCTCTTTGGTTGAAAATTTAGATATTATATTTTTTGAAAATTAATCTTCTTGCTTAAAAAAAACATCTTTTGGATTGAATGCTGAACTCTTTTCTTTATAATAAATTTTTTTGTAGATATTCATCATTTTGGTTGAAATTTCATCTCTTTGGTTGAAAATTTCACTATTCTGTTGACATTTTTTTTGGTTTAGAATTAATTTTTTTAACCAGAAGTGTAACTTTTACATTTTTCGTTGAAAATTTATATTTTTAATTGAAAATTCATCTTTTTGGGTCGAAAATTAATCTTTTTGATTGCAAATTAATCGGTTTTAGTTTAGGATTCAACTATTTTGTTGAAAATTCGTCTTTTTTTATTGAACTCAACTGTTTTTTTTCAAATTAAAATACTTTTTGGTCTGAAATATCAACTGAAATATCAATAAAAATATTTGTGTTTTTTGGTAGTGCATTATTTTTCTTGGTGAAAAATTCATATTTCTGATTGGAAATACAACTGCCTGGTTGAAAGTTGGATTACTTTTCAAAAAATTCAGTTTTTTAAGATCCACTTCTTTAGTTAAAAATTCAACTTTTTTGTTGAAAATTAGTTATTTTTTTTTGGTTCAAAATTAATTTTTTACACGATAATTTCACTATTCCATTTTTGGTTGAAAATGTATCCATTATAAGTTCAAAATTCAACCATTTGGTAGAAAATTCGTGTATTTTATTGAAAATTCGTCTTTTGTCGAAAATTAATTTTTTTTAATTAAAAATTTAACGATTCCATTTTCGGATCAAAAAATATCTTTTTTATTTTACGATACAACTATTTGGCTTAAGATATATCTTTCTTGATTTAAAATTCATCTATTTAGTTGAGGATTGAACTATTTTATTAAAAATTCGTAAAATCGACATGTTGAAAATTCGTCGTTTTGTAAAAAATTAACCTTTTATGATGAATAAGTCGTCTTTTTTTGTTGGAAATAAATTTTTTTGTTGAAAATTAAACTGTCTTCAAAAATATTTATATTTTGAGCTTGAAAATTTAACTATTTGGTAAAAAGATAGCTAAAGTGTCAAACGCTTTATTCTCAAATTAAAAGAAAATCTGCATAAACTTCTAAACTTCTACATATCTTTTCAAATGATTCGTTTATTTTCCCAAAATTTTTAGAAAATTCTGCATAATTAAAAAAATTGCCTTAAAATCTTCTGGATTCTTTTTTGTCAATGTTGAAAATGTTTTTAATATTTTGAAATGTTTTTTAATATTCTTTCAAAATTAATTTTTTTTTATAAAAATGTAATTAAAATTTCCCCAGTAATCTTAAGAAACTTGTTTTATTCTCTTGCTGTCTTTCACAATCCTTAAGGAGCTTCTCAACTTTTTGTTCGAAATCTTCAAAAAACTACATTTCGTTTCAGACATTTAAAAATTCTATTGAATTTGAAATAATTTTTCAATCTTTTTAAAACTTCTAAATATCTCTCAAACTAAAAGGAATTTTTTCCAAAATTTTTTAACCTTGCAAAATTGACAAATTTTCTTTAAAATCTTCTACATACTTTTTCAAAATTTCAGGAAATCATTTGAAATTTTTTAAAATGTTTTACAATTTTCTCTTCAAATTCATTTTTCAAAACAAAAAATCAATTTTTCTCCCAGGAATCTTAAAAAAATAGTTTCATTCTATTGAAAAGTATGAGAAAGTTTAGAAATTATATTGTGGTAGCAAAATCTTAAGAACAGAATTATTTCCCATTATTAACAAATTATTTTAAATCCAAGTTTCTCTTTTATCAAAAATGTTTAGAAACTGTTAGTAATAAATTGTATCATGAAATAAAATTACTTATTTGGACATTTTTATTTACAAAATTGATGATGCAGCAAAAATCGTAATTTTTGTTAATAAATAAACAAACTAAAAACAGTCTCTAACAATCATATTCACGCAGTTTCTCAACAAATCAGGTTTTCGACAATGCCACGATTGATAAAAAATATAACATTTTCAAAAATTAAATGTGATTTCCGGGGTTTCCAAGTTTTATTTTAATACCCGCCTATTTCCCGGGTTTCCCGGTTAGTAGACAGGGTGGGTCGAAAATAAATACTTTCGAAATTCGAAATCACTACAACGCGGAAAAGTAGGTTTTAAAAATTTCTTGTTCGCAGAGTTTTTAAATTTTCTTGAGTTTCAATTTTTCTTACATACCTGGAGGTCAAAAAAGTCTTCTCAATTTTTTTCGGATTTTAATTTATCATTTTCTGAGAGATAATTCCTATTTAATTTACCATTGTTTTCGTAATTCTTTTTTGAACGTTTGCAAATAGGAGAAGAATTATTTGAGGTATATGAAAACTCTTTAGGACAAACATTCATTGGACAAAAAATCCCCAAGACCCAGGAATCGAAATTGGCAATACAGCGAATTTTTAAATTTTGATTTTGGCATTTTATGCATTTATCTTCATAGCTTGTAGTTTGAACATTTTCATAAGCATGTGTGGGTTTTTTTAAACATAGAAATACACTAGAAAAAAAGTTTACAATACCCAGGATTCGAAATTGACAATAGAGCGAATTTTAAAATTTTGGATTTTGGTATTTTATGAACTTATATTTTGCGTCTCGTCGATTTTTTTCTATTGTATTTCTAGACTTAAAAATTCCACAGAAGCTCGAAAAATGTTAAACTAATAAATAAAAAAAATTGATTCTGTTAGATACAAAATTCCGAAATAAGAAAATATACTGTCATTCCAATTTCGATTCCTGGGTCTTAACGATTTTCTTCTCTAGTGTATTTCTATGTTTAAAAAACCCACACATGCTCACAAAAATGTTGAATCTACAAGTTATAAAGATAAGTTCATAAAATACCAAAATCAAAATTTAAAAAATTCGCTGTATTGCCAATTTCGATTCCTGGGTCTTGGGGATTTTTTTCCAATGCATTTTTGTCACTAAAAAGTTTTATGTACCTCAAACAATTCTCCTCCTATTTGCAAACGTGTTGAAAAAATTTTCCGAAAACAATGGTAAATTAAATAGGAACTATCTTTCAGAAAATGATAGATTAAAATCCAAAAAAAAATTGAGAAGACTTTTTCGACCTCGAGGTAAGTAAAAAAAAAATTGAAACTCAATAAAATTTAAAAACTCTGCGAACAAGAAATTTTTAAAACCCTTTTTTCGAGCGCGGGTAACCAAGCTGCATGTCGATCGTTTCCAAATTAATTATACTTTTTTAGGACCCCAATACGCTACTTTTACGCGTTGTAGCCATTTCGAATTCCAAAAGTATTTATTTTCAACCCACCCTAGAAACACCCTGTCTTTTTATAATCTTTCCTCAAATCAATAAAACTTATTGGCTAATATGGTAGTTGTTAAATACCTAATACTTAAAAGGGTCAATCAGTTGATTGTCAGGGCTTCCCTTTAAAAAAAAAAGTTGTGATGTAATTTTAATTAATAATAAACGCGCAGTCTCTCTCTACAATGTAAAAACATAGCAGAATAAAGCAGAAGTTTAGTGAGCGACGAGCGATTCGATTGATCGAATCATCCCCTTCGGTAAAAGAGATCAGATCCCTTTTCTCTGTCGGGTGTCTTTTCATAATACACCCTTAATGATCTATCGCGAAAATTCAGTCGGGGATATAGTATTATAATTCTCGACACGCTTCCTGTCACGTGGACCGACCATTTGACACTGCGTTTTATCTTCCAAAGAATGGGATTACACTACCTACATTGCTAATTTTTCTCATGCTGGGCTCTTTACTCCCCATTACATATCACCAGCTCTGCTTGAGGATGAGCTATGACATTTAACACCCCACTTACAGTGTGTGATCCAAAACGATTTCCTAATCTTCCTGTAAAAATTTACCAATGGGCGGCTACCGGATTCCAGCATGAATTATTCCTTTATGGGTATCTAATGTGTGAGAACTTTTATAAGAATCGTATTCAAGTATCTAGAATTTTTTTAGTTAAAGATATCACTAGGGTGTCTACTCAAATTTAAAAAAAACAAGGCTATTTCCCGGGTTTCTTGGTCAAAAACTAGATTATTTACGGTTGACTCATAAGCGTTTATAATAATAATTATTCAATAATAATTGGTTGATTATATACATTTTTAAATGAATTAAACACTTTAGAAGTCTAAGATCTAATATATGATGTAAATTATTGTATAAGTTATTTCATACCTCATAGCCGAAAATGCTCTCAAAACAGGAAAAGTAGGGTCATTTTTCAAGAAAATATAAGAATAATAAGGAATAAATTCTTCTTAAATAACATTAATGTAATATTCCTTAGATTTCAAATCGAAATATATTGCATTTTCAAGAAAATACTGGAATTTTTAACGAAAAAGAAAATTACAACAAATAAGTTAACTTTCTACCAAGAAAGCTTAATTTTAAAAAAGTGTAATTTTCAAACAAAAAAATTGAATCTCAATCAAACAGCTGATTCACAACCAAATAATTGAACTTTCAAACAAAAGAAGTGAATTTTGAACAAAAAAGTTGAATTTTCAACCTACGAAGATGATTTTTCAACCAAACGACAGAATTTTGAAACAAAAAAGATTAAACTTTAACCAAAAACAATTGCATTTTCAACCAATTAGTTGAATTTTTAACAAAATGATTAAATTAACCATGAAAAAAGTTTCTAACAATTCAGTTCAATTTTCGACCAATAAAGATGCCTTTTTAAGATTGAAAAAGAATTAACTTTCAATCATAAAAGATAAATTTTCAATCCAAATGCCTTTTCTACAAAAAGATGAATCTTTAATCCAAAAGGACAAATTTTCTATTGAAAAGACAAATTTTCAAACAAAATAGTTGAATTTTCGATTCGAAAAGATAACTTTTTAACATAGTAGTTGATTTTTTACCAAAATAGTGAAATTATCCACCAAATAGAATTTTTAATCAAAAGAGAAGAATTCTAAACACAAAATATTTTCAAACAAAACGAATTGACTTTCAACCAAAACAGATTACTTTTTAAGAAAATAGTTTAATTTTAAACAAAAAAATTAAATTTTCGATCAAATATTAGAAATTAAACAACATAGATGAATTATCCACCAGAAATATGACAGTAAACCTTTAAGTTCAACAGAATTAATTTTCAACCATAAAATAAGAATTTTTCACCAAAAAAGATCAGTTTTTTACCAAAAGACAAATTTTTAATCCAAAAGTATGAACTTTCTACAAAAAAGACGAATATTCAACAGCTGAATTTTCGACCAAAAAAAATATCTTTTTAACAAAATAGTCAAATTTTCAAGAGAATACTCGAATTTTCAACCAAATAAAAAGAATTAACAACAACAAACTAATTCAATTCTCCACCAAATAGTAGAATTTTTCACCAAAAAAATGAATTCTAGACCAAAAATATGACGGTAAACTTTTTAATTAAAAACAGCGAACTTTCAAACTTAAAAGTTGAACTTTTAAACCAAAATTGATGTTTTTTCTAACAAAAAATGAATTTTCAAACCAAAAGAGCAGATTTTCTATCCAAAAAGAGGAACTTTCAACAAAAAAATTGAATTTTGAACCAAAAAAGATACCTTTTTAACAAAATAGTTGAATTTTCAGAAAAATAATAAAATATTCAATCAAACAGTAGAATTCTTAACAGAAAAATGTGAATATTGCACCAAAAATATGATAGTAGACTTTCTAATTGAAAATAATTAACCTTCAACCATGAGAAATGCATTTTGAAACCTAAAAAGATGATTTTTCTACCAAAAAAGGAATTTTTAATCCAAAATGATAGATTTTCAATCCAAAAACAGGAATCATCAACAAAACAGTTGAGCTTTCGACCAAAAAGCCAAACAGTTGAGTTTTCAACAAAATAATTCAGTGATCCACCAAACAATAGAATTTTCAACAAAAAGAGAGAAATTCAGAACCCAAAATAGTACCAAATAATTTAATTTTCAACAAAGGAATTAAATTTTCAACCAAACAGTAGAATTTTTGAACAACATAGATGAATTCTCGACCAGAAATATGACAGTAAACCTTAAAATTCAAAAGAATTCATTTTTAACAATAAAATAAGAATTTTTAACCATAAAAGATCAGTTTTTTACCAAGAGATAAATTTTCAATCCAAAAGTATGAATTTTCTACCCACAAAGATGAACATTCAAAAGCTGAATTTTCGACCGAGAAAGATATCTTTTTAATAGAATAGTTGAATTTTCAACTAAATGATTAAAATTTCGCCAAACTAGTAGACTTTTAACCAGTAAAAAACTTTCTATCAAGAGGGTTGAATTGTCTACAAAAACAGACAAATTTTTGAAAAAATATTTGAAATTTCTACCAAAATAATTAAATTTTTAACCAAAAATATGATACTAAACTTTTTCATTGAAAAAAACTAACTTTCAACCCTAAAAGATGAATTTCTAAGCCAAAAAAAAATCATTTTTCTACCAAAAGATGAATTGTCAAACTAAAGAACAGATTTTTTTATCCAAAAAGACGAATTCTAGAAAAAAATTGAATTCTGAACCAAAAAAAGATATCTTTCCAACAAAATAGTTGAATTTTCAACTAAATAATTTAAATTTCACCCAACTAGTAGAATTTTAACCAGTAAAAAACCTTCTATGAAGAAAGTTAAATTGTCTACCAAAAAAGACAAATTTTTTGAGGAAATAGTTGAATTTTCTACCAAAATAATTAAGTTTTTAACCAGAAGAGATTAATTCAGGACCAAAAATATGATATTAAACTTTTTAATTGAAAACAACTAACTTTCAACCCTGAAAGATGAATTTTTAAACCAAAAAAGATAATTTTTCTACGAAAAGATGACGTTTCAAACTAAAAGAACAGATTTTTTATCCAAAAAGACGAATTCTAGAAAAAAAATTGAATTTTGAACGAAAAAAAGATATCTTTTTAACAAAATAGTTGAATTTTCAACAAAATAATTTAAATTTTACCCAACTAGTATAATTTTAACCAGGAAAAAAACTTTCCATCAAGAAAGTTGAATTTTCTACCAAAAAAAAGACATATTTTTGACAAAATTGTTGAATATTTAAAATCTTCTACACCCTTTTTCGAAATTTTATGAAATCATTTAAAATGTTTAAAAACCTTTTTCAATTCTGTCTTAAAGTGCATTTTTCAAAATAAAAAATGATTCAACATTTCTACACGAATCTTAAGAAAATTATTTTTTTTAATCTTTTCAGAGCTTCTAAATCATCTAATATTTAAAAATTATTCAAGTTTTTCCTGCAATTTTTTAGACTTTCCAAATTAAAAAAAATTGCCTTAAAATCTTCCAGATTCTTCTTTGAGAATTTTAGAAATCTTTTGAAATATTGTGAAATTTTTAAAAATAATCTCCTAAAATTAATTTCTCGAAATAATTAATCATTTTAATTTTTCCTATGAACCTGATAATTTTTATTTTTTTTTATTTTCGTGATACCTAACAAAATAGTTTCAAAATATTAAAAAGTTTTCATTATTTTTGATTGGTTTCAAAACTTTTGAATATTTCTTAAACTGACTCACATTTTTTCTAAAATCATACAATATGGCAAAATTTTTCTTCAAGATCTTTTACACTTTTTTAAAAAGTTTTTGGAAAAAATCAAAAAAATTTTGTGACACATTTTAAAATCTTCAAAACGTTAAATTTTTCTTTTGTAATAAAACGAACTTTTTGAAATTTTCCCACAAATTTTTAATAAAATTCAATGTCATTAAATCTGTCATAATTATTGAAAAGCTTCTAATTTTGGTTCGAATTCTTCAAAATAAGTTCTTTCCTATAATTTAATTTTTTTTATCTCGACCAATAATGTTTAGACAAATTTAGAAATAAATTTTATGATGAAGTATAATCCAAGTCCCATATATTCACATTTTCGGGGGTTGCCTCGCACTGGCCTTGTTACTAAATCGGTACCCTCGAAACGCAAACAGTCAGGGCCGCTTGAGCTGTTTCCAATTAGGATGCATAATATCGCGCAATATACTCGAATGAGTACTTGCGCACTACGGCCCTTCCGATACGAGAGCCGCAACCGTCTCTCGACCTAAGTAGTAGAATTTGTAAAAGCAATTTTTGGATCCTATTTTTATACCTCTTCTCTTTCGTAAAAATAACAACAATAAATTCTGAAAAGCGACTTTCTGGGGTAATATTGTGCAAGAGGAGCTTTTAGAACACCATATAAATCATCGTCCAGTTAAATGCGGGACATACTCGAATCAGCTTTCTTTTCCTTGGTTTTCGAGGTTCCTGCAGAAATTGGATACGGTGGTCGGGAAATTGAATAAAGAAGAGGAACGTGACGATCCAAAAACAATTTGGCAACGAGGAACTTGCGTGACAACGAGGATAAATTGATATGTCTCCACAAAATCGTTGAATGTAGTTTTGAATTTTCTCCTTTCTCGACAAAAACGATTCGAATCTACTCAAATATAAAATCGGAATTCAATAAAGTTTTAGACTTTACACTCTTTTCCCCTTTATAACAAAAATTCCTCTTTTTCCCCTTTTTTCAAGAAATTTCCCCTCTTCTCCTTTTTCTTGTTCTTTTTTTTTGTATTTTTTTGGTTCAGAATTCATCTCTTTTGGTTAAAAATTCTACTATTTTGTTGAAAATTTGATTACTCCCCTTGTTATCAGAATTCCTCTTTTTGCACCTGCTTTAAAAAAACTTCCCCTCTTTGTTTTTTTGTTGTATTTTTCTGGATCAGAAATCATCTATTTGGGCTGAAAATTTTAATATTTTATTGCAAATTCAGTTCTTTGCGTTTTAACTAAAATTCCTATTTTCTCCCGTATTTTCAAGAAACCTCCCCTTTTCCCCATTTTTCCTACTTTTTGTTGTGTTTTTTGTGTGTTTTTCTGTTTCGGAATTCATCTATTTAGGTTAAAAATTCTAATATTTTGTTGAAAATTTGATTGTTCCTCTTTTTACAAAAATTTTTCTCTTTCTCCTGTTTTCACGAAACTTTCCCTCTTTCCCTTTGTTCGTGTTTTTTGTTGTTGTATTTTTGTGGATCAGAATTCATCTCTTTTGGTTAAAAATTCGACTTTTTTGATAGAAATTCGTTTATTCTTCTTTTTATCATAATTCCTCTTTTGCTCCTGTTTTCAAGAAACTTCCCCCTTTTCCCCTCTTTTTTTGCTTTTGCTTTTGTATTTTTTTGGTTCAGAATTCATCTCTTTTGGTTAAAAATTCGACTTTTTTGTTGAAAATTTGATTGCTTTCCTTTATAGAAGAATTCCTGTTTTTCCCCCTGTTTTCAAAAAACTTCCCCTTTTTCCCCTTTCCTTGTTCTGTTTTGTATTTTTTTGTTTCAGAATTCAAGTCTAGTGGTTAAAAAGTCGACTATTCTGTTCAGAATTTATTTATTCCCCTTTTTATCAAAATGTCTATTTTTCTCCCGTTTTCAAGAAACTTCCCCTTTTTCTTGTTTTCTTATTGTACTTTTTTGTTTCAGAATTCATCTATGTTAATTAAAAATTCTACTTTTTTTAGAAATTGGATTATTCCCCTTTTTACCATAATTCTTTTTTTCTCCTGTTTTCACGAAACTTCCCCCTTTTCCCCTTTTTCTTGTTTTTGTTGTATTTTTTTGGTTAAAAATATTACTTTTTTGCTAAAAATTTGATTGTTTTCCTTTATATAAGAATTCTTCTTTTTTCCCCTGTTTTCAAGAATCTTCCCTTTTTCCCCCTCTTCTTGTCATTTTTTGTATTTTTTTGGTTCAGAATTCAAGTCTTTAGGCTAAAAATTCTACTATTCTGTTGATGATTTATTCATTCCCCTTTTCATCAAAATTTCTCATTTTTCTTGTTTTCAAGAAAATTCTCCTTTTTCCCCTTTTTATTGTTCTTTTTTTGTATTTTTTTGGTTCAGAATTCATCACGTTTGGTTAAAAATTCTACTTTTTTGTTGAAAATTTTATTATTCCCCCTTTTATCAGGATTCCTCTTTTCATCATTGTTTTCAAGAAACTTCCCCTTTTCATTGTTTTCTTTTTCCAGAATTCATCTTTTTTGGTTAAAAATTCTACTATTTTTTTGAAGATTTAATAATGTTCCTTTTAACCAAAATTCCTATTTTCCCCTATTTTGTAGAAACTTCCCCTTTCCCCCTTTTTGTTTTATATTGTTGTGTTTCTTTGATTCGGAATTAATCTCTTCAGGTTCAAAATTCTACTATTTTGTTGAAAAATTAATTATTTACCTCTGAACCAAAATTCCTATTTGTTCCCCTATATACAAGAAACTTCTCCTTTCCCCCCTTTTTGTTGTATTTTTTTGGTTCAGAATTAATCTCTTTTGGTTAAAAATTCTACTTTTTTGTTAAAAATTCAATTCTTTGCCTTTTAACTGAAATTCCTATTTTCCCCCTATTTTTGAGAAACCTCCCCTCTTCCCCCTTTTCCATCTTTTTGTTGTGTTTTTTTTTGTGTTTTTCTGTTTGGGAATTCATCTATTTAGGTTAAAAATTCTAATATTTTGTTGAAAATTTGATTATTCTTCTTTTTACCAAACTTCTTCTTTATCTCCTGTTTTCACAAGACTTTCCCTCTTTCCCCTTGTTCGTGTTTTTTTGTTTATTTTTTCGGACCAGAATTGATCTCTTTTGGTTAAAAATTCTACTTTTTTGTTGAAAATTTAATTATTCTTCTTTTTACCAAAATTTGTCTTTTTCTGCTGTTTTCAAGAAATTTGATTATTTCTCTTTTTATCAGAATTCCTCTTTTTCCCCCTGTTTTCAAGAAACTTTTCCTTTTTCCCCCTTTTCCCCCTTTTTGTTGTGTTTTTTTGGTTCGGAATTCATCCCTTTAGATTAAAAATTCTACTTTTTTCTTAAAAATTCGATTATTCCCCTTTTTATCAGAATTCCTCTTTTTTCTCGTACTTTTACCAAACTTCCCCCTTTTCCCTTTTTCTTGTTTTTTGTTGTTGTATTTTTTTGGTTCAGAATTAATCTCTTTTGGTTAAAAATTTTACTTTTTTGTTGAAAATTTGATTATTTCCCTTTATATAAGAATTCCTCTTTTTCCCCTGTTTTCAAAAAACTTCCCCTTTTCCCCTCTTTTCCTGCTATTTTTTGTATTTTTTGTGTTTCAGAATTCAAGTCTTGTGATTAAAAATTCGACTATTCTGCTGAGAATCTATTTATTCCCTTTCTCATGAAAATGTCTCTTTTTCTCCTGTTTCAAGAAACTTCCCCTATTTATTGTTTTTTTTTCGTATTTTTTTGTTACAGAATTCATCTGTGTTGGTTGAAAATTCTACTTTTTTGATAGGAATTTGATTATTCCCCTTTGTACCATAATTCCTATTTTTTTTCCTGTTTTCAAGAAACTTCCCCTATTTCTTGTTTTTTTTTTCGTATTTTTTTGTTACAGAATTTATCTGTGTTGGTTGAAAATTCTACTTTTTTGATAGAAATTTGATTATTCCCCTTTTTACCATGATTCCTCTTTTTCCTCCTGTTTTCACGAAACTTCCCCCCTTTTCCATTTTTCTTGTTTTTGTTGTTGTATTTTTTTGGTTCAGAATTCATCTCTTTTGGTTAAGAAGTTTACTCTTTTGTTGCAAATTTGATTGTTCCTCTTTTTAATAGAATTCCTCTTTTCTCCTTGTTTTCAAGAAACTTTCCCTTTTCCCCCCTTTTCTTGAATTTTTTTGTTTCAGAATTCAAGTATTTAGGCTAAAAGTTCTACTTTTTTGTGGAGAATTTATTTATTCCCTTTTTTATCAAAATTTCTTTTTTTTTCCTGTTTTCACGAAACTTCCCCTTTTTCTCCTTTTTCTTTTTTTGTATTTTTTTTGGATCAAAATTCATCTCTTTTGGTTGATAATTATACTTTTTTGTTGGAAATTTTATTATTCCCCTTTTTTATCAGAATTCCTCTTTTCCCCTTGTTTTCAAGAAACTTCCTCTTTCTGTTGTTTTTTGTTTTGGTCCAGAATTTATCTCTGTTGGTTAAAAATTCTACTATTTTGTTGAAAATTTAATTATTTCCCTTTTAACCAAAATTCCTATCTGTTCCCCTATTTGCAAGAAACTTTCTCTTTTCCACTTTTTTGTTGTGCTTTTTCTGGTTCGGAATACATCTCTTTAGATTAAAAACTGTACTATTTGGTTGAAAATTTGATTATTCTTCTTGTTATCAGAAATTTTTTTTTCTCTTGTTTTCAAGAAACTTCTCGTTTTTCCCCTTTTTTATTTTTTTTTTCTTTGTATTTTTTTGTTTCAGAATTTATCTCTTTTGTTTAAAATTTTCAATATTTTATTGAAAAATTAAATATTTCCCTTTATACCAAAATGCCTATTTTTCCCCCTGTTTTCAAGAAACTTTCCTTTTTCACCTATTTTTTGAAATTTTTTGTGCTCAGAATTCATCTGTCTCCCTTTGAACCAAAATTCCTATGTGTTCCCCTATTTGCAAGAAACTTCCCCTTTCCCCCCTTTTTGTTGTGTTTTTCTGGTTCGGAATTCATATATTTAGATTAAAAACTATACTATTTGGTTGAAAATTTGATTATACTTCTTCTTATCAAAATGCCTTTTTTCCCCTGCTTTCAAGAAACTTTCCCCTTTTTCTTGTGTTTTTTGTTTGTATTTTTTTTTTTTTTTGGAGTTCATGTCTTTTGGTTAAAAATTCTACTATTTTGTTGAAAACATAATTATTCCCCTTTTTACCAAAATTTCTCTTTTTCTCCTGTTTTCAAGAAACTTCTCCTCTTTCTTGTTCTTTGTTTTTGTATTTTATTGGTTCAAAATTCATCTCTTTTGATTGAAAATTCTACTATTTTGTTGAAAATTTAATTATTTCGTTAAATATTCCACTGGTTGGGCGAATATTTGTCCTTTTGGATTGAAAATTCATCTCTTTTGGTAGAAATTAAATATTTTTTGATTGAAAATAAACTTTTTTGTTGAAAATTAAACTGATTTCGAACAAAATTGTTATTTGTTTAAAAATTAAACAAGCTGTTCGAAAATGTAACTGTTTTTAGTTATTTTTAATCTTTTTTGTTTGAAAATGTGACCATTTGGTTAAAAATTCATCTGGACTATATTTTTTGGATTTCATTTTTTTGATTTAAATTCTATCTTGTTGAATCTTTTTTTGATAAAAATGTCACCTTGCTTGTTTAAAAAAAAATTATTTCTAATTTCCTTTCCTGGATGATAAATAATTTATCTATCTTGTTTGGAAATAATATTTTTTGTTGAAAATTCAACTGTCTTCGAAAAATTTCTTTTTTTTTGGTTTTTAAATACAACTATTTGCTAAAAAATGTAAAGAGTTTTATTTTTATTTTCTATCTTTCTTGTTTTGAAGATTCGACTGCTTGGTTCAAAAATGCAATTTTTGTGTGTGCGAAGTTTAATTTTTTCAATTAAAAATTCGACTATTTGATTAAATTCATCTTAACAGGTTAAAAATTCAACTATTTCGTTAAAAATTGGACCATTTGATTGAAAATTCTACTAGTTTGTTAAAAATTGTATTATTTTGTTGAAGCTTTCATTATCTCTTTCGAAAAGTTAATTATTTTGTCGGAAAATTAATTATTTGGTTCTTTTTATTCGTTCTTGTTTGAATATTCAACAATTTCGTTAATTCATGTCTTCAGGTTAAAACTCAACTTTTTGGTTAAAATTAAACTATTTTGTTGAAAATTTAACTATTTTCTTAAAAATTAAACTATTTTCTTAAAAATTCAAATACTTGGTTGAAGAAATTGTTGTAGAAAATTCAAGTATTTGGTAAAAAATTAAACAATTTTGTTGAAAATTCAACTGTTTTTGTTTGATGTTTAAACTTTCTTGTCTGAAAATTCGTCTATTTAGTTGAAAATTTACCTTTCTAGGTTGATAATTCAAGTATTTAGTTTAAAATTTAACTGTTTTTTAAATTATCAAACTATTTTGTTGGAATATTAATTATTTTGTTAAAGATTTGAAAAAGTGATCGAAAAATAATTATTTTGATTAAAAATAAATTTTGTTTGGAAAATTCAAATATTTTGTTGAAACTTAAATTAGTTTGTTGGAGCTTTAATTTTTTTCTCGATAAGTTAATTGCTTTTTCGTGAGGTTAATTATTTGGCTAGAAAAATAATTTTTTTATTGAAAATTCAACTGTTTTCTTGAACATTCTTCTTTTCATAGAAAATTGATTTTTTTGGATTCAAAATTCATCTTTTTGGTTAAAGTGTCATCTTTCATGGTTGAAAAAAACGTATTTTTATTTTTTTGTCAAAAATGCTATAAGTCAACCAATTTTTAGTTTGTTTAAACATTTATAAAGGATATTTATTGTTACTAAAAGTGAATAAATATATCTCCAAAGTGCTGATTATTCCGTCTTTGGGTCACTGTCAGTCCATTCACGATTTTCACTTTTCTTTTTTGCGGAATTTAAAATAATAATAATAATAATAAATTTATTGAACATAAATTTATAAATTTAGTTAATTAATATCAGAGGAGAATAAAAAGCGAAGTTTATAGCCCGGTAGAATATTGGCGAAAGATTTCACGCAGCTTTTCCATCGACTGAGTAAGACTTTACAATTTACAGCTATTGGCTCAGATCTGGTTTCCTTGTAATGCAGACTGTCATTTATATAAACATCCACAATACGCCCACGAGCTGACAAACAGAAGCTTCGGTGACTCCCATAAGCCGACTATTCTTACCAATTCAATTCCCAAGAGATTCAATGTGTTGCTCTCAAATTACACGTTCAAATATATCTCGAAATGTGATTGAAAAAGTATTTAAAATTTAAAAGGAACCCATTTTAAATAGATTTAATTCAGTCCTTTTTGTAAGGCTTTGTTAACTTTTCATTTAGGGACTGAAACAAATGTTCAATTTTAATGTAGTGTGGATATCACTTCACCATCCCCACTACTGCCGAGCAAAACAAAGCCCTTGTGTGCTCTGTCTCTCTCTTCTCTCTTTATGATAAAGTTCTAAGGAGGAGTTGCTTATTGCAAGAAATTTTACGGACGCATGTGTCATTGTAACATGCGTACAAATATACATTTTTACTTTTTCTTACGGGCATTGCCCGGGACAAATACCTAAGATCCATTTAAATGCCTTAAAATCCGTAGAAGTCGCTCGAAATTTCTTTAAATATTCTTTAGTTCCTTAAAATCCATGACATTTCTCTGGAATTCAAATTTAATTAAACTTATTCATTAAAGTTCGCTGAAAAACTTTTAAATCCCCACAAATTTTTGAAATCCTCTAATTTTGTAAAATTCCTGGAAGTATCTTCAAATCCGTTGAAATCTTCAAAATCGCTAGAGATTAGTTTAAATTAAATTAAATTTATTTTCCAAAGTTCACTATAAATATTTTGAAATCTTTGGAAATCCCACAAAATTCTTTGAAATCCCTTGAAATTTTTTTAATCTCTTGAAAATTTAGAATTCTTCAAAATTCTGGAAGTGTTTGGAAATATTCAAAATCCCCAGAAACTCCCTTGAAATGTTACGAAATTCCTAGAAATTCCTTAGAAGACTTCTCTTCGGTCTCCCCACTAGCGCCAAGATAAGCATATATATACTCTCTCTATCTCTCTCTGCACTCATTTACTATGGAATCTCCCCAAAACTCATGATGATTCCTCACGAAAACTTTCAAAGTTATCCGTTAGAGCTTCACTTCTGCCATGCGGCCCCACTGTCACACAGTATTTTTTTTAAATAAAAATCCAACTGTGTTCTAAAAAATTCGTCTACTTAGTTGTAAATTCATCTGTTAGGGAATTTTTTATACTTGAAAGTATTCTACATTTAAAAGCAACCCATTTTGATTAGACTTAATCCAGTCCTTTTTGTAAGGCTTTCTAAGTTTTTCATTTGGGAAATAAAAAACATTGAAATTTTCAATGTATTCAAATTGACAAGAAAAGTAGGTTTTTTTTTAAATCATACGTAAAATTTTAAATTAACTCGCAGTTAAACTTTCGTCTTTTTTTGATAGAAAACTCGTTCTTCTGAATTTAAAACTATTTTTTTTGCGTAAGTGTCATCTTTCTTGGTTGAAGAAAATGTTTTTTTTTTCAAGTAATGCATGATTTATTTTTCTTGCTCAAACATTAATATTTTAAGTGCAACTTCTCTCCCTATTCGAGTCTCCCTTTTGTGCAGTGATTCGCAATTGCTGTACAGACTTTTCTTTGATATCCCCACTACTGTAACGTGTGGCCCCACTGCCACACACTACTTTTTTAAATAAAAATCCAGCTTGGGCCATTTTGTATACTTGAAAGTATTCTAAATTAAAAAAAAATCCATTTTTAATACTTCCAATTTAATCTTCTTTCCAAGGCTATGTTACCTTTTCATTTCAGGAGTAAAAGACATTAAAAATTATAATTTATTCAAATTTACAAGGAATTTAAAAATGCGATTTCAGAAATTCAATATAAAATTTAAAATTAATTCTTTGTGAAACATTCGTCATTTTGATAGAAAATTCGTTCTTCTGAATTGAAAATTCATTTCTTTGGTAAAAGTATAATCCTTCTTCGTTGAAGAAAATTTATTTTTATTTATTTTTCAAATGATGATTTATTTTTCTTGGCCGAAAAAAACTTTGTTTTAAAAATTCAAATCTCTTTAAAAAAATTCGTCTTTTTAGTTTCAAAATTCCACTGTTTGGTTTAGAATTCAACTCCATTAAGCTGACTATTCTTACCCATGTAATTCCCAAGAGAGTTAATCTGTTTTTCTCAATCAGCTTGGGCAATTTTTTACATTAAAAGTATTCTAAATTTGAAAGGAATCCATTTTTAATAGTTTCAATTGAGTCCCTTTTGTAAGACTTCGTTAAATTTTCATTTGGAGAATAAAAAACGTTTTTAATTGAAATGCATTCAAATTTACAGAAAATTCAAGAATGCAATTTTAAAATCTTGATATCTCTAAAATACCTTATTCCTTGACATCTTTTAAAATCCTGCAAAAACTCCGCGAAATCCCTTGACATTTTGTGTATTTTTAGACATTCTTTAGAATACCTTAAAATCCCTGGAAATCTTTGGAGAATTTATAATAAAATCCTTAAATCTTTGTGAAATTTCATAAAATACCTTAAAATCTCTTGAAAACTTCGGAATTGCTAGAAATTCCTTAAGATGTAATTTAATTTATATTAACAAATTCTCTACAAATCCCTTGACATCTTGGGAATTTCTAACAAATTCTTTTAAATCACTTGATATTTTGTATATTTTTTTAAATCATTTAGAATATCTTAAAATCCCTTAAAATCCTTGTAGAACATAAAAATCCGTTCAAAAAATTATAAATAATTAGAAGGCCCTTCAATGCAATTTGAATTATACTTATTCGCTAAATTTGTACAAAAAAAAACCTTTAAATTTATAGAAATTTTTGAAATCCTTGAAGATTTCATAATAAAATCCTTGAAACTTTGTGAAATTCCTTAGAATACCTTAAAATCCCTTGAAATCTTTGAAATTTTTATAAATTTCTTGAAATTTAATTCAATTTTCATTCGAAAGTTCACTAGAAATCCCTAGAAATCTTTTGAATTTCTGCAAAAATCCCGCGAAATCCCTTAAAATTTTGTATATTTCTTGACATTCTTCAGAATACCTTGAAATCCATTGAAATCTTTGGAGAATTCAAAACAAAATCCTTTGATCTTTATGAAATTTCATGAAATACCTCAAAATCCCTTGAAGTATTTGGAATTAGTAGAAATTCCTTGAAATATAATTTCATTCATACTCTCAAATTCTCTACAAATCGCTTGACATCTTGGGAATTTCTCAAAAATTCTTAAAAATCACTTGACATTTTGTATATTCTTTGAAATCATTCAGAATATCTTGGAATGCCTTGAAATTTTTGTGGCACATAAAAATTTGTTTACAAAAAGTATAAATAATTAGAAAGCCTTTAAACACAATTTAAATTGAACCAATTTGTTAAATTTGTATAAAAAAACCTTTGAATTTCTAGAAATCTTTAAAATCCTTGAAGATTTCATAATAAAATCCTCGAACCTTTGTGAAATTCCTTAAAATACCTTAAAATCTTTGAAATTTCTAGAAATCCCTTGGAATTCAATTAAACTTTCATTCCAAAGTTCAATGGAAATCCCTTGACATCTTTTGAAAACCTGCGAAAATCCCGCGAAATCCCTTTAAATTTTGTACATTTTTTGACATTCTTTAGAACACCTTAAAATCCCTTGAAATCTTTGAAGAATTTATAATAAAATCCTTAATTCATTGTGAAATTTTATAAAATACCTTAAAATCCCTTGAAATCTTTGGAATTGCTAGAAATACCTCCAAATGTAATTTAATTTATATTTACAAATTCTCTTAAAATTCCTTGACATCTTGGGAATTTCTAAGAAAATTTGTTAAATTCCTTGACCTTTTTTATATTTTTTTGAAATCATTCAGAATATCTTAAAATGCCCTGAAATTCTTGTAGAACATAAAAATCCGTCCAAAAAAGCATTTATAATTAGGTCGCCCTTAAACGCAATTTAAATTGAATTTATTCGTTAAATTTGTCTAAAAAAACTGTTTAAATAAATAGAAATCTTCGAAATCCCTGAAGATTTTATAATAAAATCCTCGAGCCTTTTTGAAATTCCTCAAAATACCTTAAAATCTTTAAAATTTCTAGAAATCCCTTGAAGCTCAATTTAATTTTTATTTCAAAGTTCAATAGAAATCCCTTGACATCTTTTGAATTTCTGCAAAAATCCTGCGAAATCCCTTGAAATTTTGTATATTTCTTTTTTTGTATATTTCTCTTAATTTAATTTATATTTCGAAGTTCACTTGACATCTTGGGAATTTCAACAAAAAATTTTTAATTTCTTGACCATTTTTATATTTTTGGAAATATTTAGAATATCTTAAAATGCCCTGAAATTCTTGTAGAACATAAAAATCTGTTCAAAAAAACTGTTTAAATAAATAGAAATCTTCGAAATTCTTCGAAATCCTGGGAGATTTTATAAAATCCTTGAATTTTATGAAATTCCTCAAAATAGCTTAAAATCACTTAAAATCTTGGAAATTGCTAACAAACCCTTGCAATTTTTTGAAATCCTAAAAAATTCTTCAAAATACCCAGACATCTTTGAAAAAATGCAAAAATCCTGCTAAATCCCGTGAAATGTTTCGAAATTCCTTGAAACCCATGGAAACAGTTTTAATCCATTAAAGTTCTCTAAAAAATCGTTCAAATCCTCACAAATTTTTGAAATCCTCTAATCTTGTGAAATTCCTTGAAGTATCTTAAAATCCTTTAAAATATTCAAAACAGCTAGGGATTCCTTCAAATTCAATTTAATTTTATTTCTAAAGTTCACTAGAAATATTTTGGAATCTCTGGAAATCCCACAAAATTCTTTAAAATCTCTTGAAATTTTTTTAACCTCTCGAAAATGTAGAATTCCTTAAAATCCCGGAAGTGTTTGGAAATATTTGAACTCCTCTAAACTCCCTCGAAATGTTTCGAAATTACTAGAAATTCCTTGAAAGACTTCTCCTCGATATCCCCACTACTGCCACGCTGAGCATATATATACTCTCTCTCTCTGCACTTTTTTACTATATCTTGATTAACTTCGAATAAAGAGGTTCGTATCATACAATAATAAAATACGTTGTTGAAGTAAAATAAATAATCTAAAGATGGTGAGATTTGGATGTCCTTTTTGTGAATGCGTAGTATAGTAAGTTCTTTGCACTCGGGATTCCTATACGGAAATTTTATCGATATGTTTTAGCATTCGCTTGCCTCTCTTATCTCTGCATCCCCGAGGGACTCGATGTCAACTTCGAAACTCAATTTTCGGGATCTCATTTGGAAAACATAACCCACTTCGGACAGTATTTACGGGTTCCATTAGGAACCTGTCGGATACGGTGTACGATCACTCGAAGCACTAACGTAAGAGATACATCGACAGGGACGTAATTCGCCCCCAGCCCTTGCTTTCTTCTTTCTCCCATTCTACCATTCTCCCATTCTCCCATTCTCTTCTTGGCTTTACACCTCCAAATCATGATTGCACAAAATTCATCCATATCGAGTTATTTAAACACAAATTTTTTGCAACATACACTCAACTCCCGATATAAGACCCCTCAGTTTAGGCTATTCCTAGAACTGATGGCCTCCGCAGTTTCTGAGAGGAGCAGCAGGGTCAAAAGAGAAGATGTGCTCAGTCAAGCGTGAAAAACAGTTCACGCGGCCCTGCCTCTTTACGTTTGGATTTCCCCGATTTAGGATCAAGGACAAGGCAAGCCATGTCCAAAACCAGTCTTGTATCGAGAGTTGAGTGTATTGATTGTGATTTCATATTTTAACCTTAATGGCTGTCCATGAACTATGTTAGTAATTTTTTACTATTTTTAACTCCCCCTTGGCCCCTCGTTGACAAAAAGAAATGGTCTTCACCCCCCCCCCTCAAACTTTCTCAAAAAGTAACGCAGCCCAAAAATTCTCTCAAAACAGGGGAAATAGTGTCGTTTTTTTTTACATAAATAGGGGAATCAATTATTTTAAATGAAATTGATGTGAACATTATATTGAATTCAATATTGAATAATTTAAATAGTTATGATTTCAAGACGAAATATATTGCATTTCAACGTAATAGGTGAATTTTTAACCAAAAAAGATTTTCTACCATTAGAGACGAATTTTCACTACAGAGATGAATTTTGAGGAACAAAAAAAGTAATTTTTAACCAAAAAGTTGCATTAACAATGGAATAGTTGAACTTGCATGCGAAAAAGACTACATTTAAGAAAATAGCTGAACTTTTAACCAAATATTCAAATATTTCAGTTAAAAGACGAATCGTTTCGAATAGAGTTGAATTTTCAACAAAAAAGTTAATTTTCAACCAAGAAAGATGACTTTTCTACTGGAAATGATTCATTTTTAATCCAAAAGGACAAATTTTTAACAAAATAGCCAAATTTTTTACAAAAAAAAGATAAATCAAATAGTTGAATTTTTAACTTGTGAAGGATAAATTTCCAATCAAAAAAGTAATTGTTAAATTTTCGAAAAATTTAACAACAAAAAAAGAAGGTTTAACACAAAATTGTTACCGTTTCAACAAAAGAGTTGAATCTTTGAAAAAATTAATTTTTAACAAGGTAGATCAACTTTTAACGAATTATTTGATTTTTTTAACAAGAAAGATGAATTTTGAGGTAAATAATTACATTTTGGAACAAAAAGATAAATTTTGCAGCAAAAAAATTAATATCCTATCAAAAAGACGAATTTACAACAACAAAAAAGAATTTGTAACAAAGTAGTTCAACTTTCAACCAAGTAGTTGAAATTTACAAAAAAAAGGATAATTTTATACAAAATAGGTTTTTAACAAAACTGTTGAATATATGTTAAATATATGATTTTTAAAGAAAAAAAGCTAATTTTCTAGTAAATAGGTATATTTCCGTGAGAATAGTTTGATTTTCAACCGAATAATTAAATTTTTAGACAAAAATATGAATTTTCAACAAAAAAGTTAATTTTCAACTAAATAGTTTGATTTTCTACAAAATTGTTCAATTTTGAAGCCAAAAAGACGAATCATCTACAAAATATTCAAATTCTTAACTTAAATATATCATTTTTCAACCGAAAATTTAATTTTTCACCAAATAGTCACGTTTTCATAAAAATAGTTTATTTTTGAACCAAGAAGCTGAATTTTCAATCAATCATAAATTTGAGAAAAATAATTATTTTCAACTAAGTATTGTAATTTTCTATCAAACTGTTGAATTTCAATGTTAAAAAGATGATTTTCAACTAACAATATTAATTTTCTAACCAAAAACGTAATTTTTAAACAAAATACATGCAATTTCTTCCAAATAGTTGAATTTTCAACTTGTGAAGGATAAATTTCCAATCAAAAAGGTAATCAGCAAATTTACAGGCAAAGAAAATTAATTTATAACAAAAGAAAAGAATTTTCAACAGAAAGTTAACTTTCCAACCAAAGATCAATTTTTATGTATTCATTACATTTTTGAACGTAAATATTAATTTTGCATCAAAAAAATTAAAATTCCACCAAAAAAAAAAACGAATTTGAAAAACAAAAATGTATTTGTAACAAAGTCGTTCAACTTTCAACCATGCAGTTGAATTTTCAAAAAATAAGATTAATTTTCTACAACAAATTTTTTTAACCAAATTTTTGAATATATCATTTTTCAAGAAAAAAACTAATTTTCTACTAAATAGTTATATTTTCATAATAATAGTTTGATTTTCAACCAAATAGTTGCATTTTCAAAAAAAAATATAAATTTTCAACAAAAAAGATAATTTTCAACTAAATAGTTTAATCTTGTACTTAATTGCTGAATTACGAAGCCAAAAAGACGAATTATCTACAAAATATCGAATTTTTATCTTAAAAATATTATTTTAAAAAAAAGTTCAATTTTTTCATGAAAAATGAATTTTCGACAAACTTTCAACTAAATTTTTATATTTTGAACTAAGGGAGATCAATTTTTATGTATTTATTACATTTTTAAACGAAAATATTAATTTTGAATCAATAAAATTAAAATTCTACTAAAAAAAAAACGAATTTGAAAAATAAAAATAAATTTGTAACAAAGTGGCTTCACTTTAAACCATATAGTTGAATTTTCAAAAAATAAGATTAATTTTCTACGACAAATTTTTTTAACCAAATTTTTGAATATATCATTTTTCAAGAAAAAAACTATCTTTCTACTGAATAGTTATATTTTCATAAAAATAGTTTGATTTTCAACCAAATAGTTGAATTTTCAAACAAAAATATAAATTTTCAACAAAAATGTTGATTTTCAACTAAGCAGTTTGATTTTTTACTAAATTGTTTAATTACGAAATCAAAAAGACGAATTATTCAAGAAACATCAAATTTTTAAATTGAAAATATTATTTTTCAACAAAAAATTCAATTTTTTACAAAATAGTTATATTTTCATAAAATTAGTTTAATTTTTAATCAAGTAGTTGAAAAGCAAACATATAAATTGAAGAAATACATCCTCAACTAAATGTAATTTTCTACGAAATCGTTGAATTTTCATGTCTAAAAGATAGATTTTCAACTAAAAATATTAATTTTTTTAACAAAAAGGAAATTTTTTAACATAATACATGGATTTTCGCCTGAATACTTGAATTTTCAACTTTTGAAAGATAAATTTCTAATCAAGGGCGGAATCGTTAAATTTTCAGATAAAAAAACTAATTCATAACAAAAAAAAAGCATTCTTAACAAAAAAGTTGACTTTTCTACCAAAATGGTGAAACTTTAAAAAAATTAATTTTCAACAACGTAGTTCAACTTTCAGCCAAGTAGTTGGAATTTTCAACAGGAAACATTAATTTTCTGAAGAAAAAAAATTCTACAAAATGTATACAATTTTTACAAAATTGTTGAATTTTGAAGTAGAAATGACGAATTATCTACAAAAAATTGAATTGTTTACCCAAAAATATGAATTTCCAACTGAAATGATGAGTTTACAATTAAAAAAAAAATGAATTCTTTTATAGTATTTCAACCAAAAAATATAAATTCTTGACAAAACATATAGCAGTTGACATTTCAAACAAAAAATATGTCAGTTGTGAATAAAAAAACAGGTAATTTTAACAACAACAAAAACCGAACTCTGAAAAAAATTGCTCAAACTTCTAACATAAAAGATTAATTTTTAATTAAGAATGGAATAGTTACATTTTTCAGATGATTAATTTTTTGAAAATGGAATAGTTTAATTTTAAATCAAAGAGATGAATCTTTTATTTGAAAAATTGATTTTCAACCAGGAATTAAATAATAATTTTATTATATTAGAACTCAAATTTTTGCTACTATTTTTTTGAAAATCTTGCAAAAGTAAAAAAACCACCTTAAAAGCAACCAGATTCTTTTTTGGAAATTTTGGAATTTTTATTAAATATTTTTTATAAAATTTCTAATCTGATCAATTTGATTAAATATTAATAAATATTTCATACAAATATTTTCAACAAAAGAAAATATTGTTAGTTTTTCTGGGATTTTTAATACAAAATTTGTATTACATGCTTAAAAAGCTAATAAATTTTATGTTAGAAATCTTCAAAAATCTGCATTGTCTTTTGAATCGTTTAAAATTTTTTCAAGTTTTGAATTATTTTTGAATGTTTTTGAAACTTCCAAATCTATTTTGAACTTACCAAATTATTTTCCAAATTAATTATGGTTCCATTGTCATTTATTAATCAAATTTCTTTTTTGTTTCTCTAAATATTCTCTTTAAATTAAAATTTTCAAATTACAAATCTTTTCAAATTTTTTAAAGCAAACTTAAGAAATTTTTTTTATTTTCTAAAAATCTAGAAAGATCCTTGAAAAGCTTCAAAATTTTAATTCGAAATCTTCAAGAACCTACACTTATTTTTTCATTTTTTGAAATCTATTCCAGTTTTAAAATTTAAATTGAGTTTGGATCTTCTCAAGACTTGTATCTATTAAACTAATTCAAAATTTTTCCAAATTGATAATTTTTTAATTGTTATTTATTCATCAAAATTCAGTAATTTCACTTACATGATAAAACTTTCTTAAATAGAACAATTAAAATTGTAGCTTTCAAAGTTTAAATTTTACAGTGTGAAATATTAACGATTCAAGGCTTTGTATTTCAAATAATTCTTGTTTAAATTTGTTTATTTTTTAATATTCAATTTATAATTGCTCGTTTTGAATGAAAAGTGGAATATTGCTGAATATTCAAAAAAATGTCAGCCTTAATCAAAAATTTATAATTAAATGGTTAAAAATATGGTTCAATAATCAATCTAATAATATGAAATTATTTTAAAATTAAGAATAGTTTATAAAGTTTCAATCAAATTGTACATTTGTTTAACTATTGAGGTTTTCAAATTGAAATGTCCTCTAGTTTTCTGCAATACTTTATCGATTTTTACAACGAAATAAAAAAAAATTTAATAAAAAGTTATACAAATTTTTGAATTGTAGAAACTTATACTTTATTGTTAATTTCTTTTCTACATGGAACTACAAGAAATAATTAGCCATTTGTATTAAACTCTATTTTTTTTGTTAAATTTTGTATATTTTTTTACAAAAAAGTACAGGTTTTAATGAAAAGTTAGATTTGTAGAAATGTTGTACTTTCCTGTAACATTTTTTCTTTCATCAGGGATTCAAAATTTTCTGGCTCAAATTTGTTGACTGTGACTGTAATTTATTATTAAATAAATACTAATTTAGTTTATTAAACTTGAACCTCAACAGTATTTTAGAGTTAGAAAAGAGGATTTATATAAGCAATTGAGAATTATGAAGTGAATTTCATAATAAA
Organism: Andricus grossulariae; assembly: GCA_011634705.1. Lineage (NCBI taxonomy): Eukaryota > Metazoa > Arthropoda > Insecta > Hymenoptera > Cynipidae > Andricus > Andricus grossulariae. Next base: position 62,983,554 of record JAABKJ010000755.1, read on the forward strand.
TAGAAGGTGCAAATTGAACTCTCTATAAATTATGTTATGGCAAGGCAGTCACTCAGCCTGTACCATGCTAATGCCAAGATAATTGGCTGGTGTTTCTTGCCAGATTTATGAGGCAATAATTGCAAAAAGCAATGTTTTCAGCTGCTTGTATTTTCAGCTGTTTGTATTAACTCTGCACTGACTTTATGCGAAAAAAACAGATTACTTTAACAAAATATTTGAATTTTTAACAAATTATTTCAATTTTTAACAAAATATTTGGATTTTTAACAAAATATATCAACTTTTAACAAAATTGTTGAATTTTTCAAGTCATAAGCAAACAAAATAGTTGAATGTTTAATTGAAAAAGCTAATTTTCAACAAAGAGGTGAACAAATTAACAACCAGTTAAATAGGTTAGCTTTCAACTAAATAGTTAAATTTTTGTTGAAAAAAGAAATAATACTCAATAACAAACAAAAAAAATTCTCAACCAGTTGAATGCAAAAAAAAAGTAATAATTTTTAACAAACGAATTGAATCCTAAACCAAACAAATGAATTTTCAACAATGTTAATTTTTTATCATATGAACAAATTTGCAAGTTGAGCTTTAAAGCTCAAAATTCGAATTTTATTGTAACCAGCAGACTTTTAAATCGGAAAAGAAGAATTTCAACAGAAAAGTTTATTTTTGGACAAGAAAGATAAATATTTCACGAAATATTTGAAATTTCAACTAAAAAAAAAATTTCAACCAAAAATGGAATCATCAAATTTTCAGTTTTAAAAGCTTATTTCGAATCAGAAAAAAAAACTAATTTTCAAACAGCTTAATTCAAATAACGAAAAATGATGTTTAAGAAAATATTCGAATACTATACATTTTAGGATCAAAAAATTAATTTCTAACAATGAAAAATGACTCAAACAAAATGTTTAAATTTTCAAATAAATATATTTTATTTAAATAATGAAAACTAAATAATTTTAAACTGAATTGCTCGAAATATAAAGCCTTGAATCGTTCATTTTCCATAGTGTACAATTTAAACTTTGAACGTTACAATTTTAATTGTTCTGTTTAACAAAGTTTTATTATGTAAGTAAAATTACTGAATTTTGATGCATAAATAACAATTAAACAATTGTCAATTCAAAAAAATTTGAATTAGTTTAATAGATATTTAGAAGTTTTGACAAGATCCAAACTTAATTTAAATTTTAAAACTGGAAAGGTTTTTGAAAAATAACAAAAATTTCTTAAGTTTGCTGGGAAAATTTGAAATGATTTTATTATTTTGAAAAATTAATTTTAAGAGAATATTCAACAAAACTAAAATAAAAAATTGTTAATGAATGACAATGGAACCATTATTATTTGGAAAATAATTGAGTAACTTTCAAATATATTTAGAAGATTTGAAAACATTTCAAAATAATTTAAAACTTGAAAAGATCTTAAACGATTTAAAAGACAATGCAGATTTTTGAAGATTTCAAACACAAAATTTATTAGCTATTTAAGCATTTTGAAAGATTTCCTAATTGATACAAAATTTGTATCAGAATTTCTAGAAAAAGTAACAATATTTTGTTTCGAAAAATTAATTTGAAAAGAATATTTAATAAGATTTCCAAAATTTTCAAAAAAGAATCTGTGTTATTTTGAGGTAGTTTTTTTACTTTTGCAAAATATTCAGCCAATTGTAGAAGAAATTCGAGCTCCAAGATAATAAAATTATTATTAAATTCCTTGTTAAAAAATCGTTTCTTTCAGTTAAAGATTCATCACTTTTATGTAAAATTAAACGAATCCATTTTCAAAGAATTAATCTTTTTTAAAAATGTAACTATTCCATTTTTATTTAAAAATTAATCTTGGTTGAAAATTCATTTTTTCAAAGTTTCACCTCTGGTTGAACAGCTAACTTTTTTGTTAAAAATTGTTTTTTTTGTTGTTATGAATTAATTTTTTTCATGTTAAAATGTAACGATTCCGCTTTTGATTGGAAAGTTATCTCTCAAAATTTGAAAATTCAACTATTTGAAAGAAAATGCATGTATTTAGTTGAAAATTTACCTTTTTGATTAGAAAATTAATATTCCTAGTTAAAAATAAATATTTTGAACATAAAAATTCAACAGTTTGGTAGAAAATTACTCTAATTAGTTGCAAATATATATTTTTTTTAATTGATATGTTTGACTGAAAATTCAGCTTCTTGGTTCAAAATTAAACTATTTTTATGCAAACATAATGATTTTGTAAAAAATTGAATTTTTTGTTGAAAAATAATATTTTTAAGTTAAAAATTTGAATTTTTTGTAGATAATTCGTATTCTTGGCTTGATAATTCAATAATTTTGTAGAAAATTAAACTATTCAGTTAAAAATTAACTTTTTTGTTAAAAATTCATATTTCTCTTTGAAAATTCAAGTATTTGGTTGAAAATTATACTATTTTTATGAAAATATAACTATTTAGTCGTAGAAAATTAGTTTTTTTCTTGAAAAATCATATATTCAACATATATTCAACAGTTTTGTTAAAAATCTTTATTTTTAGAAAATTAACAATTTTTTTTTTAATTTCAACTACTTGATTGAAATACTTTGTTACAAATTCATTTTTGTTGTTATAAGTTCGTCTCTTTTGGTAGAATCTTAATTTTCTTAGTGCCAAATTTATCATTTTGTTTATAAATGCAATTATTTACTTCAAAATTGATCTTTCTTGGTCGAAAATTCAAATAATTAGTTGAAAGTTGATCTACTTTTTTAAAAATGCATTTTTTTTAAGATTTCGCTCTTTGGTTGAAAAGGTAGCATGTTTGTGTTAAAACCAAAGTCGTTGATTTTTATAAAATATTAATTTTTAACAAAAAAGTTAATGTTCAACTGAATAATATAATTTCCTACAAATTGTTGAATTTTGAATCCAAAAGGACCAATTTTCTACAAAACAGATGGATTTTAAACCCAAAAATATGATTTTTCAATTTAAAAAAAAAAAAAAATTTAGTACCAATTAGTTAAATTTTCAACTAAAATTATGCCACTTCAAACAAACAAAAAAAGTAAATTTGTTAAAAAGTAGTTCAACTCTAATACTAATAGTAGTATGCTTAACCAAAAAATACGAATTTTTAACAAAATTATTGAATCTGCCAACATAAGAGATAACTTCAACAAAATATTCTGAATTTGCAACAGAAGAATTAAACTTTTAACAAGGTCGTTGAGTTTTTATACCAAATATATAAATGGAATATGTGAATTTTTATTTGAAAAAACTAATTTAAAAACAAATAATTAATTTTTCAAGCTGAAAATTTGAATGTTTCAGAAAAAAATTGACATTTAACCTGTGAAAGAAGAATTTTTTACAAGGAAGTTAATTCTCAATTGAGGAAGATTAATTTTCAACGAAATCTTTAAATTTTCAACGCAAAAAGATCCATTTCACACGAATAACGAAATCGTTAAATTTTAAGTTTCAAAAGCTATATTTAATTAGAAAAAACGATTTTTCAACCAGGAAAAATCAATTTTCAATTCCAAATATCAACTTGTAACAATTACTAGAATATTTACATTTGCAGTGAAGAAAATTAATGATCAACGAAAAAAACGAATTTTTAGCGAAATAGTTAAATTTTTAACCAGAGAGATAAATTTTCAAGAAAAGAATTCAACATTCAACCAAAGAGTTAAATTTTTAACCAAAAAGTTGATTTTTTAACCAAGAAGATTAATTTTCTAAAAAAAATGAATGATCAACAGAATATATTAATTTTCAATCAAATACTTGAATTTTAAATTGAAAAGGATGAAATTGCAATAAAATAGTTGAATTTCAAACTAAAAATATCAATTTTCAAACAGAAATTCAATGTTTAAATTTGCAGTTAAAAAAATTAATTTTCCACATGAAATTAAACTAATTTTTAATGAAATACTAAAATTTACAACCAATAGGATGAATCTTCAACGAAAAAAATGAATTTTTACAAAGAAGTTCAACTTTCAAATAAGTTTATATAATATTAATTATCATATAATAATAATGATCATATAATATATATTATTATATCATTATAATTGTTTACACGAATTCCCTGTCTTAAAGTCTAATTTTAATTTTTGACGGAAATTCCCTCTTCCAATTCAAAGTTACATTTATTTCCTAAAATTCTCTGTTCAAATTCAGAATTATATTTATTATTATTATTTTGTGTCATAATTCAGAAGTATACCTTTTTTTATACAATTTGGAAGAGGGAACTTTTAAATTCTGTGAAATTTTTATTGGGAAAAAAAGAATTTTTAAATTCAAAAAATTCTGATTTGCAACAAAAAAAGCATTTTTAAATTCAAATATATTTTTATTAATTGAGTAATTAATTCTTTACGAAATTCCCTGTTCCAAAGTCAAAATTAAGATTATTTACGGGAATTTTTGAAGTGACACTTCTCTAAAGACTCGTCTTCAATATCCCCACTACTGCTAGGGTGAGAAAATCATGTTTATCCTCTCTCTCTCTCTCTGCATTCTCTTACTATGCGATCTCCTCAAAATTCATGAAGATTCCTCACGAAAAATTTCAAAGTTAATCCATCAAACTTTCACTTATGCCATGTGGCCCCACTGCTACACTGCTACAAACTGTTTTTTTTTTGTTATACTTCATTTAATTATTTTTTATTCAAATTCAGAATTAATATTGTTTTATAAAATTCATTATAACAAGTCACAATTAAATTAATTTAAAACATATTTTTTGAAAATCAGTATTATATTTATTTACAGAATCATCTATTATAATCCAGAAATATATTAATTCGCTTTTTCCAAAATTTGAAAAATTTCAAATTTTGGCAAATTTTTATTTGCAACAAAAATAATTTATATAATACCATGTTTCCAAGTCAAGATCATAATTCTTGACCGGAGTTCTCTGTTCTATCACAGAATCATGATTCTTTTAGAAAATTCCTTGTCCCAAAATCAAAATTATAGTTTTTCGCGAAAATCTCCTGTTCCAAATTTTAAATGATAATTGTTGATGAAATGCCTTGTTCAAAAATTGAAAGTCCAAAGTGAAATTTTCATTATAATTCTTTTCCAAAACTTCCTGTTCCAAATCAGGATAATTACAATTCTTAATCTGATTTTTTTAAAATATATTTGTTTTATTTATTTTCTGTCCCATTTCAGATTTATAATTTTTTGTACAAAATTCGATTGAAAAATCTCAGTCATTTCTAATTTTTTACCCCGGTGAACTGCATGTATTTAGGAATTATACAGTTGCTTTTAAATAAAATTTTAAATACAAAGCCACGAAAAAAATTGGTAAAAAATCTTTCAAGGAATGAAATGAGATCTGCAAAATTAGGATTAAATAAAAATTGCAACTTTCATCGAAAGAGAAAGCGAAAATATAAAACTCTCAACAACTGTTTTTGAATAAACAATTTCAACCTGAAATATATTTTCTAAGTTTTGCATTCAGTTATTTTCAATAATTGGTTAAAATTATCAATAGAAATATTTTCCTCAATCTTGTAAATGATTGTTAAGAATGCTCATTTTTGAATTTCTTAACAATTAAGTTATCTAAGAAATGCTCTTGTGCATAATTCCCAAAATTAATATCAAATTATGTTGTTTTAATTTTTAATCAATTTTCCATTTTATGGTTTCTTCACTATCCTGTACCAAGTCAAGGTCCGTGGCCGCGATACGCTTGATTTCCGGTAACAAAGCGTCGAGAGAGCGCGCGAATTGGCCAAGTTACGAACTAATTTACTCTCGAAATTAATCCGGGAACAGAAGCTCGTCAGTTTCTAAAATAATAATTATAATAGAGTGCAGAGTAGTGTGGAACGCTTCCCTTTACCTCCTACATCATTAATTTCTGATGGCTTAAAAGAGAATGGCCTGGCCCCTGCATTGTCCTTAAATCGAATTTTAATTATCATAAATCTTATAATCTGATGCCTATTAATAGCAAAAATAATAATCTACCTTTCGCACTCCCAGCTTGACATAAAACATAAAAAACGACTCAAAAAGGGCGCAGAATTTCCGCTATTTTAAGCAGTAATTAAAAATTAGGTAGAAAGCATCAAAATCGTAATCTTCTTTATAATAATATACGGAAATTTTCAGCTTTCTCACTTAAATAATATATTCAATGAATTGGTAGTAAGTAGGGTGCGGATTAGAGCCACGGTGAAGTTAGCTGACGAACGCAGCTCGGCTCTCACGTGCGGTGATTCGTCAGCGGCAGAGAGGGGGGCGCGTATGCGCGCGACGCGGCGCGGAGTCGATGCGCAGTGCGCACGCTTGCTGCTGGTCCTTTCGGGGTTCTCCGCATGTGAGAACCGAGCTGCGTTCGTCATCTAACTTCACTGTGACTTTAATCCGCTCCCTGGTTAGGAGTTACATATTTTCCAGAAACAGTAACCGGTTTAAGAATCAAAATAATGTTAAAGAGAGGATACAAATTTCGAATAACTATTTATTTTTTCAGGCTTTTTCAGTTATTTGTTTTTGAGGTTATATAAATATAATTTTTTTAAGAATCTTGAGAAACTTCAAGAATAATTTCGAAAATTCAGATTTGTCATACCAAAATTTCAACAAAAAAGTTGATCTTCAACCAAATAATTGAATTTTCAAAGAAAGAGACTTAGTAGTTGATATTTTTATCGAAAAAGTTTTTCATTTTAAAAGAAAAACAACTGAATTTATAAAAAGAGAACAAATTTTCAATGAAGCATTTGTTGACTTTTTAACAAAAAACATTAAATATTTTTCAAAAGAGATTATTTTTTATAAGAAAGGTCGATTTCTTAATCCAAGAATATATACACCCCTCAAAAATGTTCATTTTCAACCAAATAATCCAATTTTAAATATGCATATCCAACCAAAATAGAGAAATGCCCCGAAAAAAACGTATTATTTTATGTTTTGATCCAAAAAGATTTTAATTTGAAATAAAAAGCTGACGAATACAGAAGAGAATTCAACAACACAGTTGAATCCTCAAACAAAAAGATTAATTTTCATCTGAGAAAATTAATTTCCTGCAAAAAATCTCAAATTTTCCACATTTTCAACCAAAGAAATGAATTTTCAACTAAAATTATGAATTTTCAACAATCTCTTCTTCAACAATCTCTTCTTCAACAATCTCTTCTTCCAATTCAATGAATTTTTAACAAAGTATAGTTTAAGTTTTAACTAAGTAATTAAATGTTCAAACAAGAAAGATGAATTGTCAGCGAAAAATACAATAGTTGATAATTAAACTAAAAAATATTTTAAATTTGGAATCAAAGCGTTTTGAATTCAACCAAAAAGACGACTTTTCAAAAAAATAGTTGAGTTACAATTTGAAAAAAAAATCTACCAAAAGAAATGAATTTTCAACCCAAGAAGACGAGTTTTCGACAAAATTGTTGACTTTGCAACAACAACAAAATTTTTAGACACGAATAAAAAGAAATTTTATGCCAATTATAATTTGTAAAAAGAATCAATTTTTAGTGGAAAATAAAAATTTCGATTGACTATTTTTTAATTTTCTTCGCTTATTTGCTTTGAAGCCGTATACATATTATTTTTCTAGATTTATCGAGAAAATGAAATGAAAATTTCGAGACTTTAGATAGCTCAAAAAAGTATCTAAATAATTTCTAAGAAATTGCTGAAAAAAATTTGAGATATTTATAAAAATGTTTGACGCGTGGAAAAAATTAAAGAATATTTTAAAAATGTTCGGATCCATTTTTAGAACTTTGTAACTCTTTTCTAACGTTCTATAATCTTTTTAAATATTCTCCTAAAAGCAATTTAATAAAATCAATAATTACTTTAAATATTCCTATGAATCTTGAAAACATTGTTTTATCATCTTAAAGATTTATATTTTCTTTTAAATTTTTTATTCAATTTTCTCAATACATCTGAATATATATTAAAATAATTCAAATTTTTCCTAAAATCTTGTATTTTTTTGTATAAATAATGAATTTAATAAAATTCATGTGAAATTCAAAGAAAAAAAAAATTCAAAATCCAAAATATTCCATTCAAAAGAATTGTGAAAATAAATCAATAAGAATTCAGGCTTAATTCCAAATAAATTAAAATGAATTTAGACAAATTTTTTAATCGAAAGTATTTAATTGATTTTAATCAAATTCGAGTTAATTGAAAATAATTGAAGGAAATTCAAAAGGATTTAATAATATTCATATGATATAAATAATCAGTTGAAAATAATTCAGGTAAAATAAACAACATTTTTTAAATGCAAAAAAAAAATTATATTGAGATCAGATGAATGGGAGTAAATACAATTAGTGACTAAAAATCTGATAAAATCCATAAGAAATAAAGGTTAATTTGAAAGTCTCCAGGATGAACCATAAAAAATCAAAAATTTCAGTTTAAATTTATTAAGAGAAGTGACAGAGTAAAGACATTTTCAAATAAATAGTTTTATTTTTAATAAAGAGTTTAATTTTCTGAAAAAGTAGTTTAATTCTCAACCCTCAATATAGATATTCAACCAAATAGTCTTATTCTCTACCAACTTGTTTAATTTTTAAACCAAAAAAAGTTAATTTATGACCAAATAGTTAAGTTTTCAACTAAAATGAATCTTCAACCAAAATTTTTTTCTTCAAGTAGTTGAACTTTAAAACAAGTAGTATATTCTTTGACCAAAAAAATTAATTTCCAACGAAACATTTAACAGTTAATTTTCAACAAAAAAGTTGTATCCTTAAACAAAGCAGATTAATTTTTATTTAAACAGTTACATTTTCAACGAGAAAGGATAAATTTTCAACAAAGAAGATTAATTGCCTACAAAAAAAAAACGAATTATCGACAAAATACTACCGTTGGAAATTGTCCGTACGACCAGCGCGAGTACAATTAAAAATCACTGCTGACTTTGAAACGTGATTACTCGTTCAGAAAAGGAGGAAGAAACTTAAAAAAAACGGTTGAAAAGCTAATTAAATGCCGCATCAAATGATTTATTATAGAAGTATTTTCGACCTTTGAAGAGGAAAGACCACGTAAGAAGTTTTTAAAAAATGCAAGAAGTTCTCGAATTTTGCAACTGGATTTCAACTTGTAGCATGAACTAGCAAACTTGTACAAAAAATCTGAAATATTTACCAGGCAGTGCTTAAAGTCTTATGTTTCATTTGAGCCAATAAAACTTAAAAAATCTTGATTGGTTCTCGAGATACGACTAAAAATGTCCAAGTCTCAAATGTCAAGTCTCAGTCGGTGGTTACCGCTGTCGTCCGCGAGAGCGGTTACCGCTGTCGGCCGCGAGAGCGGTTACCGATGTCGGCCGCGGGAACGGTCACCGCTGTCGGCCGCGAGAGCGGTTACCGCTGTCGGCCGCGAGAGCGTTGACCGCCCAGAATTTCTCAGATTTTTATCCTCAACTTCAACTAGTACTGTGAATAAGGGAACTTTTGAAAAAAAACTTAAATTGACAGCACATAATCTGTGAAATCTTATCTTTAATTTGACCTTATGAAACTTAAAAAATAGACAAGGGTTTCAAAATTATGACAACAAATGTCCAAGCGTGTCTGAGTTGAGAACCAGTTATTTAGTTAGGTAGTTAGTTTTTTTTCCATCACTGCTTTCAGTCAGGCGACAGGAACTCGGCGCAGAAACGCTTGGACATTTTCAGTCGTATCTCGAGAACCCGTGAAGATTTTTCAACTTTTATTGGCTTAAACTAAAGATAAGGCCTCGAAGACTGTAAGGAACAATTTTTTTTTTTTTCTACAACTTGTCTAGTTCACGCTACAAATTGAAGTCGAGGTACAAAATCCACGAAATTCTTGCACTATTTTTTAAGACTACTTACGCGGTACATTTTCTTCCAAATGTCAAAAATATCTCTATGAGAGGTCATTCGACGCAAAATTTAATCATCTTGTCAACCGTTTTTTAAAAAAGCTTCTCACTCTTTTTTTGAACAAGTATTCACTTTTCAAAGTCAACTGTCTAATAAAAACTAAATAAATAATATGATCATAAAAAATTTTGAAAAGAGATTGCGAGTGAAGCTTTGTCAAATAATTTTCGATGTGGGCGCGTGCGTCCCATTAATGAAGGCCATGTGTTGGAGTACGTCAGTGAGAGTCCGACAGTAGCGAATATGGGAAATTTAATGCGGGACCAACACAAGTCAATTAAAATAGGCGTAGGGCGTCCGGCAATCCTAATTACGTAATGCGACAACCAGGGGCGGATCGAAAGGGGGGGGGGTGCTACAAAAGAAGATTAGCGTTTCGCATGAATAATACCGACAGCAACAATGCGAATACTATTGTCAATCACGGATGTCATTTCGCGATAGGAAAATCGGTTTCGCACCGTCGACGTATAGGCACGCATTCAAATCGATCAATACACCTTTTTTCATTTTTATCGACTTATCTTCTCACATCCGTCGACAAAAAAAATATGCGCTATTTATAGTGATGCAATTTAAAAGAAATGTATATTCTTGTGCATTCATGGTTTAGTTACTAAAATTTTTTCAAAGTTTATTGAAATATATATTCTATTATTTGTTGAAAAATAGATATTATAAAAGAGCTTCAATATTTATTGAGTTAAAAGGAGATTTTGTCAATGTCAAGAAAGGCGCATGAATATTTCCCAAATTATTTTTTTCCTCATATTTATTTTAGCGAAAATTTTGTACCGAATCACTCTTTTATAGTAATTTATTTCTACCGAAATACTATTTTACATAATTTTTATTTTACTGAATAACATTATTTTTATTATTCTCAATCGTAATTTGGTGTCTTTTGAAAAGAATTTCAAATTTCAATTTGTAAGTTATATATCTGGATATTAAATTCTGTTGCCCATCTTTTTTTATTTGAAAACAAAAGTTTGAGCTTTTTTATTTTACAAATTGAAGCAAAAAAGCTCTTTCTGAAAAGAAAGCAATTTCAATTATTTTTTTCACTTCAACTCGCAGTCAGCTTGCCAGTTTTTAAATTTATTAAACAAAATTCTCAGAGATTGTACTTCACGCTATTATTTTTTTTCCAATGCCGGGCATAAATCAGAAATTTACGTTGTACATATTTTCATTCATCGAGAGGATTATTTATCTATTAAAAAATTATCATCAAGTGCGATTTATGCAAATTTTATTACAAAATTTATAAAACCAATTAACTGAGCACGAGTTGAAGAAAGAAAAGGTTTCAGGAATATTTTACAAATATTTCAAAGAATTCATAAGGATTTCAAAATATTTCAAGAATTTTGAAGATTTACCAACATTAAAATGATTTTAAATAATTTCGAAATATTTCAAAAATTTGAAATGAATACAAAATATTTCACAAAAATTTCAAAAATATTTCGAAGAATTCATCAGGATTTCAAAATATTTTAAGAATTTCAATGATTTGAAAGCATTTCAAAGATTTAAAGTTATTTCCTGAACATTTCAAATATTTCATGAAGATTTCAAATATTTCAATAATTTCAAATAAATACAAAAGATTTCATAAGGATTTCACAAATATTTCCGAAAATTCATAAGGATTTCAACAGATTTTTAAGATTTCAAAGATTTCCAAGCATTTAAAAGATTTAAAATAATTTCAACAGATTTCAAAAATTTCAAATGAATACGAAATATTTCAGAAATATTTCAAAAATATTTCGAAGAATTCATACGGATTTCAAAAGATTTTAAGAATTGCAATGGCTTAAAAACACTTCGAAGATTTGAAATAATTAAAAAATATTTCTTGAAGATTTCAAATATTTCAATAATTTCAAATGAATACAAAATATTTCAGAAATATTTCACAAATATTTCTGAAAATTCATAATGATTTCAAAAGGTTTAACGAATTTCAAAGATTTCAATATTAGAACAGTACACCAGATTTCAATTATTACAAAACATTTCAAATATTTTAAATAATTTCAAAAGATTTCATGGAGATTTCAAATTTTTTAAATGAATACAAAATAGTTCGGAAAGATTTCACAAATATATCAAAGAATTCATAAGGATTTCAAAAGATTGCAAGAATTTCAAAAATTTCAAAACATTTCAACGATTTAAAATAATTTTAAAAGATTTCATGAAGATTTCAAATATTTAAATTATTTCAAATTATTACAAAATATTTCAGAAAGATGTTAAAAATATTTCAAAGAATTCATAAGGATTTCAAAAGATTTGAAGAATTCAAGAGATTTCAACACGTTTTAAAGGATTAAAATAATCTAAAAATATTTCATGAAGATTTCAAATATTTTGAATAATTTCAAATGAATACAAAACATTTCAGAAAGATGTTAAAAATATTTCAAAGAATTCATAAGGATTTCAAAAGGTTTCGAAAATTTCAAAAATTTCAACATGTGTACAATAAACGATATTTCAAAATTTTCAAAAAATTTGAAAGAGTTTAAACGATTTCAAAAGTTTTCACAAATATTTCAAATATTTCAATGACTTCAAATGAATTCAAAAGATTTTAGAAAAATTTCACAAATATTTTGAAGAATTCATACGAATTTCAAAAGATTTCAACTATATCAAAGATTTCAAAAAGAAATTAGTACATAAAGTACATCAGATTTCAAAAATTGCAAAATTTTCCAAAGATTTAAAACGATTTCTATTTCCTTTTAGAAGATTTAAAAAGATTTTACCAAGATTTGAAATATTTTAATGATTTCAAATGGATACAAAAGATTTAAGAAAGACTTCACGAATATTTCAAAAATTTTATAAGAATTTCGGAAGATTTCAAGAATTTCAAAGATTTCAAATTGATACAGCACATCAGATTAAAAAGAGTTTGAAACATTTAAAAGATTTCAAACGATTTTGAAAGATTTTAACCAATTTGAGAAGATTTCAAAAGATTTAAATGATATCAAATAAACACAAAAGATTTCACAAACAAAGATTAAAAAAATATTTCACAAATATTTCAAAGAATCTATAAGGATTTTAAAACATTCAAAAACTGTCAAAACATTTAAAAGATTTTAGACGATTTTGAAAGGTTTCAACAAATTCGGGAAAATTTCAAAAATTTGAATACATTTCAAAAGATTTAAAAAGATTTCACAAACAAAGATTAAAGAAATATTTCACAAATGTTTTCAAGAATTTACAAGGATTTCAAAAAATGTTAGGAATTTGAAAGATTTCAAAACATTTCAAAGATTTTGAATAATTTCAAAAAATTTCATGAAGATTTCAAATTTTTTAAATGAATACAAAATGTTTCAGGAAGATTTCACAAATATTTCAAAGAATTCATAAGGATTTCAAAAGATTTTGAGAATTTCAGAGATTTCAAAACATTTTAAAGGTTTAAAATAATTTTAAAAGATTTCATGAAGATTTCAAATATTTCAATAATTTAAAATGAATACAAAATATTTCAGAAAGATTTAACGAATATTTCGCAAAATTAAAATAAAATTGCAAAAGGTTTCAAGAATTTCAAAAATTTCAACATGTGTGCAATAAACAATATTTAAAAAATTCCCAAAAATGTCAAAGATTTTAAACGATTTCAAAAGTTTTCACAAATATTTCAAATATTACAATGATTGTAAATGAACACAAAAGATTTTAGAAAGATTTCACAAATATTTTGAAGAATTCATAAGAATTTTTAAATATTTGAATTATATAAATGATTTCAAAAAGGCTACTGTACATCAGATTTCAAAGATTTCAAATAATTTCAAAGATATTAAACGATTTCAAATCTTTTTATAAGATTTCAAATATTTTAATGATCTAAAATTGCAATAGATTTAAGAAAGATTTCACAAATATTTCAAAAAAATCATAAGAATTTCGAATGAATTCAATAAGGATACAGTACATCAGATTTAAAAGATTTCAAAATATTTCAAAGATTTTAATCGATTTCGAAAGGTTTCAACAAATTTGAGAAGATTTCAATAGATGTCAATGATATCGAATAAACACAAAAGATTTCAGAAACAAAGATTAAAAAAGAGTTCACAAATATTTCAAAGCATCTATAAGGATTTTGAAACATTCAAAAACTGTCAAAACATTTCAAAGATTTTAGACGATTTCAAAAGGTTTCAACAAATTTGAGAAAATTTCAAAAATTTCAAAAAATTTTAAAAGATTTATAAAGATTTCACCAACAAAGATTAAATAAAGTTTTCACAAATATTTCGAATAATTTATAAGGATTGAAATAGATTTTAAGAATTTCGAAACATTTCAAAGATTTTAGACGATTTCAAAAGTTTCAAAAAATTTGAGAAGATTTCAAAAGATTTTAAAAAATTTGAAAAGATTTCAAAAGATTTCACAAACCAATATTAAAGAATGATTTCACAAATATTTCAAGGATTTCAAGGATTTTACAAAAATTTAAAAAGATATATTTCTTGAAAGTTCAAATTTTTGATTGAAAATACAAGTATTTTGTTGAAAATTCATCCTTTTTGGTAGAAACTTAACCTTCTTGGTTGAAAACTTATACCTTTGGGTTAAAAAGGAATTTTTTTGGTTGAAATATCAACTGTTACATGCTTCTTTGAGAATTCATATTTTTTGGTTGAAAATTCGATTATTTGACTTGAAGTTGAACTAATTTGTAAAAAAAATAATTTGATATCAAGATCTCATAATTACAATTGAAAATTCATTAGTTGCTTTTAAATAAACATTTATGTTAAAATTTCCATTGTTTTGTAAAAAAGTTATATTTTGGTTTCAAAATTCAACGATTTGGTAGCAAATTAAACGATTTGGTTGAATTTGAAAATTTTTAGTTGAAAAATCATATGTTTGGACAAAAAATTCAACTTTTTTGTAGATACTTCAGTTTTTTTGAATTCAAAATGAAATAATTTTTTTTTTAATTCATTTATTTAGTTCAAAATTCATCTTTGTCGTAGAAAATTAATTTTCTTGGACAAAATTCATTTTTTTGGTTGAAAATTTAACAATGTTGTTGAAAATTCATTTTTATTTGTCAAAATCTATTATGTGTTTATCTGAAAATTTGACTATTCCATGTGTGATTTAAAAATGTATCCTGTATTTTAGATAAGTTGGAAATTTGTCTTTTTTATAGAAAATTAATCTTGTTGGTCGAAAGTTCATCTTTTTGGTTTGAAATTGAACAAATATGTTGAAAATTATTACTTTTTGGTTCAAAGTTATTTTTTTCATCAGAGTTTTTATCTGAAAATTTAATTTTTCCATTTTTGGTTTAAACTTTATCCTGTATATTGTATAAGTTAAAAATTCAACTATTTCGTAGAAAATTCATGTATTTTGTTGAAAAGTTGTCTTTTTGTGTAGAAAATTATTCTTGTTTGTTGAAAATTCAACTTTTTTGGTAGAAAATTGAACTATTTTGTAGAAAATTGAAATATTTGGTAGAAAATTAATATATTTGGTCAAAAATTCATCTTTTTTGGATAGAAAATTATTCTCATCTATGGAATGTTTAAATTTTCGGTTGAGAATTCAACTGTCTTATCAAAAATGCATCTTTATTGATTAAAAATTATCTTTTCTGTATTTAATTCAATTTTAATCCTTTTTGATTGAATATTCAACCATTTGATTGGGAATACATCTTTGTATGCTTGAAATTCAACTATTTTGTTAGAAAATCAACTATTTACTTAAAAATCTAATTATTTACCGAAAATTCAACTATTTTCTTGAAGTTATTATTTTTGGTGGGAAATTCAACTGTGGTATTAAAAATCGTTTTTGATTCAACATTTTTTTTGTCGAAAAAAAACTTTTGTGTTAAAAATTCAACTGTCTTTGACAAAATTCGTCTTTTTGGCTTGAAAATTTTACTATTTTTTAAAATCTTCAACTGAGGAAGGAGGAAGGAGGAAGGAGGAAGGAGGAAGGAGGAAGGAGGAAGGAGGAAGGAGGAAGGCGGAAGGAGGAAGGAGGAAGGAGGAAGGAAAGTTTGTTCAGACAAGAGGAGGCAGATATAAATTCACTGAAATATAAAATAATAATATTTTTCATTAATGTCTTTGGTTGAAAATTTAAATAGTTGGAAAAAAATTAATATACTTTGTAAAAAATTCAACAATTTGGCTCGATAGACATTTTCTTGTTCAAAAATTCTACTGTTTTGTTGAAAATTCGGCTTGTTAGGATGAAAATCTAACTATTTTATTAAAAATTCATTTTTCTGCTGGCAGATTATAGTTGAAAATGATTTAGTTAAAAATTCAAATAATTGGTAGAAAATTAATATTTTTTCATAGACAATTGTCTCTTTGATTTAGGAGAAACATATTTTTCATTAAAAATTAAACTATTTCAATAAAAAATCGAACTATCTACTTGAAACTTTGTTTATTTGTCTAAAAATTAATTTTTTAAACTGAAATTTGACTATTCCATTTTAGATTGTAAATTTATATTTGTAAGTTTGTAATGCACCGTTTTGATCAAAATTGTAAGTATTTTGTTGAAAAAAGTGTCCTTATTGGTAGGAAATTAACCTTCTGGCATGAAAATTTCTTTTGTTTTGGTGAAAATTAATTTTCAAAATTAAAATTGAACTATTCCATTGTTAATTGTAAGTTTATCTTTTTAAGTTGAAAATTTAACTTTTTGGTTAAAAATTCATGTGTTTTGTTGAAAATTAGTCTTTTTTGTTAGAAATTCAGTCTTCTTGGTTGAAACTTGAACTACTTTGTCAAAAATTCGTTTTTAGTTAGGGATGAATCGTTTCAGTTAATAATTCCTCTCCTTGTTATAAAAATTTACCTATTTTCTTGGAGAATCGTTAGTTTTTAGTTCAAATTTCATTTTTTAACTGAAAATTCAACTATTTTACTTGCAGATTTATCATTTCAGTTGAAAGTTCATCCCCTTTCTTTTATATCTATTCGCCTCTGTTCACCTTTTTCTCGTTTTTCCATTTAAATGCAAACTGGAATAATAGAGCCTAACAAGAAAATCCAACTATTATTTATGACTCTAATTATTTTTAGTTAAGTAGTCTTCTATTATATTTTTGGTTAATAATTTGTTTTTCTCAAAATTTTTTATATTTAATGTTGAATAGTACACTTTTAGCGTGGAGAGAAAATGTTTTTATGGAAAGTTCGTGTTTTTTGTTTGAGGATTCAACTATTTTGTTGAAAATTCTTCTTTTTTGGTTGAGTTAAACTGTTTTTTATGTTAAATTAAAATCTGTTTTGGTTGAAACATTAACTTTTACGTTTTTCGCTAAAAGTTCCTTTCTGTTGGTAAAAAATTATTCTTTTTTGTTGAAAATTTCTTTATTTTGTTAAAAGGTCATTTTTTTGGTCGAAAATTCTTCATTTTGGTTAAAAATTCATCTCTTTAGTTGCAAATCTAACTATTTTTCAAAAGATTGATCTTTTTTTGGTTGAAAATTCATTTTCACATAAAAATTTAACCATTCCTGTTGAAGATCCATCATTCTGGTTTATAATTTATCTTTTTGGTTAAAAATTAAAATATTTTGTTGAAAATATCTTCTTCTTTAGGTTCAAAATTAATTTTATCGGTTGAAAATGTAGCTATTCAATTTTTTGTAGAAAATCAATCTTCTTGCTTAAAAATGCAACTAATTGAATAGAATTTCATAGATTATGTGCTAAATTAAACCATTTGTTGAAAAAAATCCCTTTTGTTTAACATTTGCGCCAGTCTTATTTAGGTGAGGTAATCCACCAAAATTTCATGTCCGTCTTACTTTTCTCCGAGAAAGGGAATTGAGGGAAAATTAAGGTAGGGGAAATAAGAGGGGAAGTAGGGGTAGTGACGGCAAGTGAGGGAAGGAGACGTAGAGTAAATGGAAGGGTGAGAATAAGGGGAGATAAGGGGAGGGGACATGGGCGACATGAGGGAAGCACACTTGGGGAGGGGGGGGTGATGCAAAATAAGAGGAGGTGACGTATGGAGAATGAGACGTGCTGGAGTAGGGGAAGCGAGAACAAATGCGGTTTGGGAGGAGGAATACGAGAAGAGGTAGTAAGAAAAGTGAGGGTAAATGGTGGTAGGTGAAGAGAGGGTAAATGAAGGGCGGGAAAGTAGGATAACTAGGAGAAAGGAGTGGCAGGGAAGTAGGAGAAATAAGAGAAGGGGAAGCAGAGGAATTGAGGGGAAGTGGTGGTAGGTGAAGGAAGGGTAAATAAGGGGCGGGCATGCAGGATAACTTGGAGAAAGGAGGGGTAGGAAAGTAGGAGAAATCAGAGAAGGGAAAGCAGAGGAATTGAGGGGAAATAAAGAGTTAAGAAGTAGAGAAGGGGAAGTTTGAACGACTTAATTATCGCCTCAATAGGCTTCTCTTTTTTGCACTTTGACTAATTTTTAGGGGTTGCTGATCCTCGCATGTTTCTTTAGAACATTTTTTTTTATAAATTTGCGGTATCAATAGGAAGGAGAGCCAAACGTCTAACTCGATTCAAGGCGAGAATCACGTCTCTTGAGCTTTTTGTAAGCCCAGTTTGTCGGCCCTTTCAGAACCTCTTCCGAGATTGACTCATCGGAAATCGTGAAACTTGGAATTGAAGTTAATTCCAGAGTTCTAGTCGAGGTATATCAACAGAAAAGAGAAGTTATACAAAAAGAAGACCGGAAGTAAAAAAGTTGGTAGAAAATTGGCAAAGCATAAAGAGACATGCAAAATAAGTTATGCATTCTCTTCCGGCAATTCTGATGACGATGAAAAATTTTGAAGTTTTGAAAAGATTCAGAAATAATTTAGAACTCGAAATGCTTTACAAAAAATGTAAAATAAAATATAGATTTTTAAAAATTCCAAAATGAAATTTTCAATCTTTTTTAACATATTGAAGAGCTTCAAGATAACATCAAAATTTGCTTGAAATTCTTGGAAAAGTTTTAAATGATTAATTTTGAGAAAATATTTATGAAGATTTAAAAACATATCAAACAATTTCAAAAATGTTCAAAAAAGCATCTTCAAAATGTTTAGATGAGTTTTTTAATGATTCTTGATTAAAAAAATTAAATTTAAGAAAAAATTGAAAAAAAATTCAAGTAATTTCCCGGAATTTCTAAAAAATATGTGGAAATCTTGAGAATATTTTTAATAATTCAAAGTAAAATATAGATTCCTAAGATATCGAAACAAAGTTTTTCAGCTGTTTGAAGATTTAAAAAGTTTTTAAGGTGATAGAATTTTTTGTAAAGATTCCTGGCAAAATTCAAAATTATTATCAATTTCAATACATTAATTTCAAGAGAATATTTAGAAAGATTTCAAATGATTTTAAAAGGTTTGAAAACAGTTTCCAAATTGGCAAAATAAAAGCTAGAATATTTTAAGACAATTTTTTTTAATTTTAAGGAATTTAAAAAAAATGTTAGGAAAAATTCGAATCATTCCTACAGATATTTAGAAAGTTTGAAACTTTAAAGCTATTTTCTTGTAAAATTCGTCTATTCTGGATAAATTAAATTCTTTTTGATTTGAAAATAATTTTTTTCAGTTAAAGTATCAACTATTACATTTGTCGTTGAGAATTTACTTTGTTTTTTTTTTAAATGCAACTGCTTGTTTGAAAAATGAACTGCCGTATTAATAATTAATTTTTCCGGTTGAAGATTCATGATCTTAGTCGAAATTTCATTTCTTCGATTGTAAATCTATGTAACTATTCTACATTTTTTATTTAGAATTCAGTTTTGTTGGTTGAATACCAAAGAGTTGAACTTTCTACTAAATTGTTGAATTTTTCAGTCAATAAGAGAAGTTTTTTACAAAACAGTTATATTTTTAACCAAATTATGAAATTTTTAGGTAGAAAAATTAATTTAAAAAAGAAATAATAATTTTCAACAAAGTAAATGAATTTTCAACCTAAAAATATGATTTTCCAACAAACAAACAAAAAAAAAGGATTTTGAACAAGCACCATAAATTTCCAAAATTTTTAGTTGAAAAAATTAATTTTCAACAAAAAATATACATTTTCGACGAAAAATCTAGTAGTAGTTCATCTTACGACTAGATATTTAAATTTTCAACAAAATTTTTAAACTTTTGTTCTTTAGTGATTCACAGACATGACAAATTTCACGAACGAAATAATTTTGACCACGCCCTCCCAGCATTACTCCAAATGAAGATAGTTATAAACGTAAATATTTTGTTTAAATAAGCATGTTTGTGAGCTTGCATTAACTCTGACCTCACTAAGTGAAAAGTGGACAACAAGTTAAAGAGTTCAGAAAAAAACGCAAATTTTTAGCACTTTTTATATAGAAGATGATTATAAACAAATAAAAAAATTTTAAACAACTATTTTTGCAACTTACATTATTTATTACTCTACTAAGTAAAAAGTGGGTAAAAAGTTAATCATTTAAGAAGAAACTGGAACTACATTGCATTAATAAAGAAGAAGATAGTCATAAACAATAATGATTTGTTTAAATAATTACTTTTTTCTAAATTAAATTAATTATTAACTCACACTGTGTGAAAAAGGAAACAAATAGTTGGAAATTTCAGAAAAAACCGCAACTTTCTAGCATTATACAAATTGAATATCATTAATAATGATGATGGGTTATTTAAACTAATAATTTTGTAAACTTTAATTAAATATTTCACTCACTCCAATTGAAAATTGAACAAAACGTGGAAATTTGTTGGAAAAACTGAAATTTTCAAGCATTGTTCTAAGAGAATATTATTAACAATAATAATAAATTGTTTAAAAAAATATTTTTGTTAACACTAATTAGACATTACCTCACTCTTATTGAGAATTGGACAAAAAATGGTAAATTTTTGAAAAAACCGCGACTCTCTATCTCTATTCTAGGAAAAATTGCTTAAACCATAATTAATTGTTTAAACAATGTATGGAGACATCTGCTTGTGATTATAAAGTAGCATTTTATGTATTAGAAGCCATTTTCATTCAAAAAGCGCAAAAAGAAACATAATTGGGGCCAAAAACTTGCGAAGCCCATTTTTTCCCTAATGGGGTTTATTTACGACCCTATAAAAAAGTCTTATGGGGATGATATTCAAATGTAATATTTTATTCGTATTCTATTGCTAATTGTGAAGAGAAATGTTGAGTTTTAACTCGATTCACCTGATATTGAGGATTCTAAATATAAATTACAAAAACGTTTTTTTTTCTAATGGGAAATACGTGTTAGTTTTCATGAGGATTGCGCCACCTCTAAAAATCATGAAGAAAAAAAAAAATGGATTTATTCTTGTGTGGATTCGAAAAAATTTCCGGGCATTATTCCTAATTTGAGAAAATCGTGTGGGGGTTTTTGTGGGTTCAAAATGTATTTTTTATTTCCTATTAGGAAATCGCAGGCTTCAGAGTCCGAAACCGAATTTTAATAGGTAAACCATAAGTAGAAAATCATTTCAAGATTAAATACCTGATGTGCTTAGCGAGGCTTTAAATATCGATTTACCTTTAACTAGACTGTCTAAAACTGAGCCGTAAAGTCGTTGAGTGATTTTCGAACTTGGGGGATGCATTCGGGGATTGGTGTTAATTTCTATGAGCCATACGGAGAGATCCTCCATAACCATAAAGTCAGCGCCATATAACTCGAAACTGCAACGCCGCTTATCCATGGATTCTTGAGCTGCCAGCATCGTCATTACAATCGCTTGAGCCATTCTTGGGTATATCGTATCATAGTAAGGTTCTCCTTTATATCCCATACTCCTAATAATCCAAGAATTTGTTTCATTAATTTCTTCATTAATTTGTTAATCAATTTGATAATTATTGTCTTAATTAATTTAACCCCACAGCAATAGGATATACCGGGATATCCCATTCGATCCCATTTATCTCTCAAGTTATTCCAGGGATATCCCAGGGATAACCTGTCGAATATCCTCCAAGACGAAAATTTAAATATCCCAGAGATATCCCATTCAATCCCATTCATCTCTCAGGTTATTCCAGGGATATCCCAGGGATAACCTTTTGAATATCCTGCAAGACGGAAATTCAGATATCACAGGGAAACAACATTCAATCCCATTCATCTCTCATATTATTCCAGGGATATCCAAGGGATAACCTGTCGAATATCCTGCAAGACAACAATTTAGATATCCCAGAGATATCCCATTCGAGCCCATTTATCTCTCAGGTCATTCCAGAGATATCCAAGGGATAACCTGTCGAATATCCTGCAAGACGAAAATGTAGATACCCCAGAGATAGCCCATTCGATCCCATTTATCTCTCAGGTTATTCCAGGGATATATCAGGGATAACCTTTCGAATATCCTGCAAGCCGGAAATTTAGATACCACATTCAATCTCATTTATCTCTCAGGTTATTCCAGGAATATCCAAGGGATAACCTTTTGAATATCCTGCAAGACGGAAATTCAGATATCACAGGGATACCACCTTCAATCCTATTTATCTCTCAGGTTATTCCAGGGATATCCCAGGGATAAACTGTCTGATATCCTGCAAGACGAAAATTTAGATACCCCAGAGATATCCTATTTGATCCCATTTATCTCTTAGGTCATTCCAGGGATATCCCAGGGATAACAAGTCTGATATCCTGCAAGACGGAAGTTAAGATATTCTAATGATATCCCATTTATCTATCAGGTTATTCCAGGGATATCCCAGGCATAACATGTTGAATATCCTGCAAGACAGAAATTTAGATATCTCAGGTTTATCCCATTCAATCTCATTGATCTCCCTGTTTATTACAGGGATATCCCAGGGATGATCTGTCAAATATCCTGCAAGACGGAAATGTAAATATCCCAGGGATATCATATTCGATCCCATGTATGTGTCAGGTTATTCCAGGGATATCTTAGAGATAACCAGTAGAATATCCTGCCAGACGAAAATTCAGATACCCCAGGGATATCTCATGTTACTCTAGGTTCTTACTCTTGTGGAATATCCCTTAAGATGAAAATTAACATGTACCAGGGTTGTCTCATTCGATCCCATTTATCTCTTAGGTTATTTCAGGAATATCCCAGGGATAATCTGTTGAATATTCTGCAAGATGGAAATTAAGATATTCCAGGGATATTCCATTGATCTCTCAGGTTATACCAGGCATAACATGTTGAATATCCTTCAAGCTGGAAATTTAGATATCTCAAGGATATCCCTTTCAATCCCATTTATTTCTCACGTTATTCCAAAGATATCCCAGGGATAACGTGTAAAATATCCTGCAAGACGGAAATTTAGATAACCCAGGGATATCCCATTCGATCCCATGTATGTATCAAGCTATTCCAGGAAAGTCCCAGGGATAATCAGTCAAATATCCTGCAAGACGGAAATTGAGATATTCTAAGGATATCCCATTCATCTCTCAGGTTATTCCAGGGATATCCCAGGCATAACCTGTTGAACATCCTGCAAGACAGAAATGCGGATATCTCAGGTTTATCCCATTCAATCTCATTGATATCTCTGGTTATTACAGGGATATCCCAGGAATGACCTGTCAAATATCCTGCAAGACGGAAATTGAGATATCCCAGGGATAACATAATCGATCCCATGTATTTTTCAGGTTATTTCAGGGATATCTTAGGGATAACCAGTCGAATATCCTGCTAGAGGGAAATTCAGATACCCCAGGGATATCCCATTTATCTCTCAAACTAATCCAGGAATATACAAGGGATAACATGTAGAATATCCTGCAAGACGAAAATTAAGATATCTTAGGGATATCCGATTCGATCCCATTTATGTCTCAGGTTATTACAGGGATATGCCAGGGATATCAAGTCAAATATCCTGCAAAACGAAAATTAAGATATTCTAAGGATATCCCATTTATCTCTCTGGTTATTTCAGGTCTATCCTAGGCATAACATGTTGAATATCTTGCAAGACGAAAATTCAGATATCTCAGGGATATCCCACTTCATCCAATTTATCTCTCGGGTTATTGCAGGGATATCATGTCGAATATCCTGCAAGACGGAAATTTATATATCCCAGGGGTAACCCATTCGATCCCATTTATCTCTCAAGTTATTTCAGGGATATCCCAAAAAACCTGTCGAATATCCTACATGACGAAAATTTAGATATCCTAGGGTTATCCCATTATCTCTCAGGTTATTCCAAGGATTTCCCGGGGATAACCGTCGAATATCTTGCAAGACGAAAATTTAGATATCTCAGGGATATCCCATTTGATCCCATTTATCTCTCAGGTTATTTCAAGGGTATCCCAGGGATAACCAGTAGAATATCCTGCAAGACAGAAATTTAGATATCCCAGGGATTGCCTATTTGATCTTATTTATGTATCAGGTTATCCTAGGGATAACCTATCGAATATCCTGCAAGCCGGAAATTTAGATATCCCAGGGATTGCGAATTCGATCCCATTTATGTATCAGGTTACCCCAGGGATAACTATGGATGTCTATGGGGCGTTTCTGAGATATTCAAATGACCCAAGCAGGATATTCACATTTTTATATAAGAAACTTGAGACATTTTAATATCCCAGGGACGTCCTACAGACATCTCAGACACCCGGAGATATCCCTAGGTTATACTAATTTCAACCTAGGAGGTTATCCGTCGGATCATCCCTGGAATTACTCAAATCTATGTTTAATAGGGTGGTACCATTTTTTTTCTCTCGGATTTTCATGCATATCGCCCGGAAATTTGTTCAAATTCACACAAAAATACATTTGTTGTTGTTTTTTTTAAAAAAATGATATTTAGAGGTGGCTCAAGCCCTAAGAGGTTTAACACGCTTTTACACTAAGAAAAAAATACGTTTTTGTAAATTTTATTCAGAATTGTCAGTATTAGCTCCATCGAGTTGAAACTCAGCATTTTTCCTCAAAATTAGACATAGAATATGAATGAAATATTACTTGCATACTGATAACTAGATGTTTACATAAATTATTTAAACAATTTATTAATGTTTACAGCAATTTTCTCTTAGAATAGAGTTAGAAAGTTACGGTTTGTTAAAAAATGTTCCATTTTTTGTCGAATTTTCAATTCAAGTGAGTTAATAGTTAATTATTGATAACAAATATAATTTTTAAGCTATTTATTATTATTGCTAATAATATTCAATTTGAATACTGCCAAAAATTTGCAGTTTTCTCTGAAATTTTCAATCATTTGCTTACTTTTCACATGGAGTGAGTTATTAGTTGATTCTATTTAGCCAAACTGAATATTTAAATGAATTGTGATTGTTTATAACTATATTCTGCTTCACTAATGCTAGATAATTTCTGCTTTGTTTTTTAATTCTTAACTTTTTACCCACGTTTTACTTTGCTAAGTAATACATAATTCAAGTTCAAGAAAATAGTTCAAAACAATTTATTATTGTTTATAACTATCTTCTCTTAAAGTAATGCTAGAAAGTTTCTTTTTCCTGAAATCTTTAGTTTTGCTTTGGTATTTTAGTTATGAATAGTAAGTAAGTGAAAAGTGGACAAAAAGTTTAAGAGTTCAGAAAAAACCGCAACTTTTTAGCACTTATCTAAGAGAAAATAGTTGTAAACAATAATAAACTGTATAAACAACTATGTTTCTTGACTTGCATTATGAATTACTTTATTAAGTAAACAGTGGGTGAAAAGTTGAAAATTTCAGAAGTAATCGCAACTATCTAGCATTAATAAAAAAGAAGATAGTTATAAACAATAATCATTTGTTTAAATGATTATGTTTGCTAAATCGAATTAATTATCAACTCCCTTCAAGTAAAAAGTAGACAACTAGTTGAAAACTTCAGAAAAAACCGCAACTTTCTGGCATGATTCAAATTGAATAATATTGCAAATAATAATAACTTGTTTAAACAATCAATTTCATTAACTTCAATTAATTAAGTACCTCTTTCTAATTGAAAGTTGGGTAAAAAGTGGAAAGTTTTTAAAAAAATGACGTTTTCTGTCATTATTTTAAGAGAATATTATTACCAATGATAATAAATTATTTAAACAATTATTTTTGTTAACAATGAATAATTAATAAATCACTCTAATTGAAAGTTGGACAAAGAGTGGACGTTTTTGAAAAAACCGCGACTTCCTGTCTCCATTCTGGAAGAAAATTGCTAAAAACAATGATAAATTGTTTAAACAATTCATGTAAATATCTCATTGTCAGTATAAGGTAGTATTTTATGTATCAGAGAAGAGTTTATTTTAAAAACCGCAAAAAAGTCATATTTCGCGTCAAAAAATCGCGAAACCCATATTTTAACTTATGGGGTTTTTTTGGTACCCTATGAAACAGAGTTATGTGGGTGACATTTAAAAAGTGATATTTTATTGATATTCTATGGCCAATTGGGAAGAAATGTGTGGAGTTTTAACTCGATTCAGCTAATATTGACGATTCTGAATAAAATTTACAAAAACGCCTTTTTTCTTATGGAAAATACGTGTTAGTTTTCATGGGGATTGCGCCACCTCTGAATACATTTTGTCTTCAAAAAAAAAAGGATTTATTTTCACATTTCCAGGCGGTGCGCTTAAAAATTCAAAAAAAAATTTCCAATGCATTTTTGGACCACCCTAATGTTCATACTGTTACTTTTTTTTAATTTGGAAATTCGTCCGTTCTTTTTAATTTTCTTTAAAATAGTATTTAATCATTAATATCCACAGACCAGCATTTCAATCTATCATAAACAAAATTTCAGACTAAAATTTTAAAATTTTCGAATCTATATATTTATTTCCACCAAAAAAGATGACTTTCTACAATAAACGATGAGCTTCCAATTCAAAAGGACGCATTTTCAATAGAACAGTTAAATTTTCGACCAAAAAAATTAATTTTGAAGGAAATATTTCAATTTTCAACCGAATAAATGAATTTTTAATCAAGTTGTTGAATTTGCAACACACATAGATGAATTTTCAACTAAATGATCAAATTTTCAAGCAAAAAATATTAAACTTAAAAAAAAATATTAAATTTTAAACGAAATAATTCAATTTTTTTGATAGTGGAATTTTCAACAACAAAAACAAATGTTCGATTTGAAAGAACAAATTTTCTGTCTAAGTAGATGAATTTTCAACAAAGTAGTTGAATTTTCGAAAAAAATATTACTTCTTTATGAAATAATTGAATTGCTTAGAAAATAATAAAATTTACAGCAAAATGGTAAAATATTTAACCAATTAGTTACATTTTCTACCAAAAGACGAATTTTCAACTACAGTGATAAATTTTCTCACCAAACGGACGAATTTCCAACGAACAAAGATTTTTCATTCAAAAAAGAAAAATAAGTTTTTTCTAATTATTGAACTTTCAAGCCAAAAGACGAATTTTCCGTAAAACAGTTCAATTTTAAACCCGAAAATGTAAATTTTCAACAAAATAGTTAAATTTTTAGTTCAAAATATGAATTTTTGACTAAAATGATGAGCCTTTAATTAAATAAGTTGAATTATCAGTTGAAAACATTATTCTGTAAAAAAAAACGAATTTTCAGCCAAAGAGATGAATTTGAAAACTTTCTTATTTGCTTATTCTAACCAAAAAACGTTTTTATATACCATAAAGAATACATTTTCAATCCGAAAGGACAAATTTTGGACAAAAAAGTTGAATTGTGACCAAACAAGATGACTTTTCAAGAAAATAGGTTAATTTTCAACCAAATAGCTGAATTTTCAACCAAATTTTTTAAGCAACAATTGAATTTTTTTGAAAGTTGAATAATTTACTTGAATTTTCAAAAAATAAATAAATAAATTTTCAGCAAAATAGTGAAAATTTAAACCAGATACTTGAATTTCCTACTTCGAAAGATGCATTTTTAACCAAATGGACAAATTTGTAAACAAAAAAATAGTAAACTTCAACCAAATACCGTTCATTTTTTAACAACAAAGTAACAAAAAAATTTTCAACAGAATAATTTTAAATAATAAAATAAGAAAAATAAGTTGAATTTTCAACGAAAAATACGAATTTTCAACCAAGAAGATTCATTTTCTTTAAAAAAGTCGATTTTTCGACAAAACACATTATTTTTCAAACAAGAAGTTGAATTTCTAACTGCAAAAGATCAATTATTAACCCAAAATCGAAAAGTTAAATTTTCCGCAGTAAAAAATAAATATTCAACGAACAAAAGGAAATTTTGAACAAAATAGTGAAATCTTTAACCAAAAAGATGAATTTTCAATTCCAATGATAAATTTTTTAAGCTGAAAGTCTAATTTTTTATAAAACAGTTAAATTTCCAACAAAATAGTTTAATTTTTCCGAAAATGATGCATTTTTAAATAGAGAAACAAATTTTTAACAATATAGTTCATCTTTCACCCAAACAGTTGATTTTTCAATTTAAAAACATAAGTTCAATTAAAAAACATTTTAAAAGAATCAAAAACACTGAAAAGATGAATTTTTAACTAGAACGATAAGTCTCTAACTTGAATAATTAAATTTTCAGCTGAATAAATTGTTGTTTAAGCAAAAGAAAAGCCGAATTTTAAACCAGAGATGAATGTTCAACTGCAAGGGTGAATCTCCATGAAAACAGATTAATTCTCCATGAGGAAAAGAATTTTTAACAAAATACTTGAATGCTTAATCGAAGAAGATAAATTATCGAACAAAAAATTGCATTTTTATCAGGAAAAGAAAAAATTTCTACTAAAACAGGTGAAGATTCAAACCAAAAAAGGCTCATTTTCAGAAAATAGTTGTATTTTCAACCAAAAAAGATGTCAGTTGATTTTTCAACACCAAAATATGAATTTCCGAGAAAATAATATTTTCAATAAATCAAAGATAATTTTACAATGCTGCATAAAGCCACCATAGACGATTTCTAAAAACGTTATTTAGTATTTTTAATTCATTCAAAATAAGAAAAGAAAAACTTTTATATCGAGCAGTTATTGCAAAAATATTGAGATTTATTCTCAAATCCCTAGAATTAGTAAAGCAACTATACGTAAATGATTTCGTCTAATTTTATTTACATTTGATGAGCAAAAACAGTTTTTGAAGATAAGTTTATAAATAATTTGTTTTCTGAACAACGTTTGTGAATATTAACAAAAACGTAAATAATAATAAATATAAATAATATCTGCTAAGCCATTTTTTTAAATAATTAGTAGATTTAAATTATATTTTTGGCTTTTTTGAAAAACAACCGCTCCAGATAGGCGATGGATTAAATGTTTTCCATTCAATCGCCTCAAAATACAAAGTTTAATCTTTAATTTGAGCCGCACTAAATTTTTTTAGAACTTCCGATTCGCACCTTATGTTGTTTTTTAAAAATTGCCAAAAAGGCTAATTTTCTCAAAAACTTGACGTGATGGAGCAAATCTGACAATAGATTCGGATTCAGCGACTTTTATTTTTTTTGTGTCCCTGTGCATTTTTTATGCAACATTTCGGGATAGTTGCTTTATTGATTTTTTACATTTTTAAGTGAACCTGAATAATTTATACCAAATAGCGCTCTTCAAAAGTTAAAATTTTTATATTTTTTGTATTGTCGAATAAACAAAAAAATCTAAATGAATGTTTTGAAAATCGTCTGCTGCAGCTCTACGTAGGCTTTTATTCTTTTTTAATAAAAAAAGACATTGAAATCGTATCAAAATAGTTTGCTGAAAATCACTTTGTCTAGTGTTGCCGTCAAGCGAGGCCTCGACATTTTCAAGTCAAGCCAAGATGAGCCCCACGTGCCGGCTTGAATTGATCGTTTTAGGCCTGCCTTAAAAATTTCGAGGCCTCGAAATTCAAGGCCTTGATTTAGAGCCTAACGCGAGGCCTTGCTTTTCAAGGCCTTGAACTTTCTATGCACCTGAATACAGAAAAAGAAAAAATTGGTTTATTGGAAAAAGTCTATTGAAATTGGGTTCCTTTAGAGGTCCAACTGGAATGTCGTATGGAATAAATTCATTTTTTTGGGTTCCTTTTCAGCAAGAGTGGTTGTTTTTTATTGCAGCTACTCAGGTACAAAAAATGAGTTCGAATGAAAACCCCAGTTTTTTCCTGTGTATAATTTATTA
The DNA here is from genome assembly GCA_011634705.1 of Andricus grossulariae. Taxonomy (NCBI): domain Eukaryota; kingdom Metazoa; phylum Arthropoda; class Insecta; order Hymenoptera; family Cynipidae; genus Andricus; species Andricus grossulariae. The sequence continues at coordinate 63,013,689 of JAABKJ010000755.1, forward strand.
GCTTTGAGTAAATGCAGCCTTATAAATTGGAAGTTTAGTAGGAGAGGAAAAATTTACAGACACTGGTCGGCTTTACACCGACGAGCGGAAGGTTAGTTTCACGCGCGTAGAACGATTGGGTTGAGAGAAACATTCGCCTTGGAAAGCGCGTCAAAGAAGGGTTGCCAACTTATAAAATTCAGATGTTCCAGCTGATCGAAACTGCCGGTAACTGTGCATCATTACCTTTGATGTACTACGTTACCGACAGTTTCCACCAGCTGGAGAACATGAATTCCATAAGTTGGCAACCCTTCTTTCATGCACTCTTCGAGGCGAAAGTTTCTCTCTCACCAACAGTTCTACGAGCGTGAAACTAACCTTTCACTCGTAGAACTGTTGGTGGGAGAGAAACTTTCGCCTCGGAGAGCGCGTGTAAGAAGGGTTGCCAACTTATAAAATTCATGTTCTCCAGATGATGGAAACTGTCGGTAAAGTAGGTTATCAAAGGTAATGATGCGCAGTTATCGAAGGCTTCTATGAGCTGGAGCACATGAATTTTATAAGTTGTCAACCGGCCCTCCGAGGCAAAAGTTTCTCTTCCGCCAAAAGTTCTACGCGCGTGAAACTGACCTTCTGCTCGTCGATGTGAAGCCGACCACTGAGCGACTTCAAGGAGAAAATGAACTTTAAGTTCACGAAATATGATGCTTTGAGGTAGGTTGTTGAAAGCATAAACAAAAGAAGATATCAGCCGAAGCGAAATCTAATTGCTTATCCCTCTAAAATTCCCCTGGGAGATATTAGAGTTCAGTTTCACGTTCGTTAGTTAACTCCCGGACGATATTAAAGAGGACAGACTCGAAAGAAATAGAAGAGAATTCTAAAAGCTGCCCTGGGGAACAGTACAAACGGAACGTGCATTAACCAAGTATCTCTCAGCGGCTGAAAAGAATAGCGGTCGCAAAATTACTTCAAACATTCGTTCAGCTTCTCACAATCCCATCCCTGATCTCGCACAGTCTCAGCAGCCTCGATGACGTCACCCCTTTTTCTCCTTCTGCGTCTCTCATAGTCGTACTTCTCCTGAATGGCCGTGTTGCAGATGTGAATTGCCTCATGGTACGAGGAAAAGGTGTAGGGCTTAGAGCTGAACCGAAGGAGCGCTTCTCTTTAACAGGGGAAGAAAATCCATTGAATTTATTCAATATATTCCAGTTAAGATGTTGGTGCATTCAATTCAAAATAAGCGGCCTGTGGAGGGTCCTTCAGGTCTCAGTATTTTCCACTGAGCCAGGCAAAACATATAAAGCTGAACAGCTTTTTTCAAGATCCCATATTTCTCGGGTTATTTTACAATTTTAAAACTTCTAATGGATATTTTGACACCTTCCAGTGAAAGACAACTCTCTCGGAGTATATGTCTAAATGAGCAGAGAGCGGACAAAGATAGCTGAGTCTCTGGATTAGTATATTGTTTGAAATTATTTTGATATCCCTTGACTAAAATTTGAATTGCTTTGATGTCTCTCAAATTCCGTCGAATTAACTTGAATTACTCTGAATATTATTTTCCTGTTCATTAACTTGAATTCCTTTTTAACGAAGTCAAGGAATTAGGCGAATTCGTTGCTATGAAAGAATTTAAGAATTAAGCGAAGTTTTTAAATTCTATAAACTCTCTAAATTTCCCAAATTCTCATAACTTCCAGAATAATTGCATTTCCCAGAATTGTTGGAAATCCCTGGATGTTATAAATTCTATGAATTTATTGAATTCTCTGAATTCCTCTTATTATATTAATTGCTCGAATTGTGTTGATTCCCAGAATTATATGAATTCTTCCCTAAACTCTCAAAATTCCCTAAATTTCTAGAATTCTCTCAATTCCTAGATTTATCTGAATTTCTAGAATTTGATTAATTCACGGAGAATTGTCGGCAATTCCTTAATGTTCTAAATTCTCTGAATTCCTAGAATTTTATGTATTCTTAGAATTAAATGAATTGCTAGAATTTGATGGACTCCTAGAATTATATGAGTACCTATAATTCTATAAATTCATATACTTCCCTTAGTTCTTAAAATTCGCTGAATTTCTATAATTACTTAAATTCCTAGAATTCTCTAAATTCCTAGAATTCTCTAAATTGTTAGATTGTTCTAAATTGCTAGAATTCTCCTAATTTCTAGTATTCTCTGAATTGCTAGAATTCTCTGAATTTCTAGAATTCTATAAATACCTCTAATTGTCTGAATTCCTATAATTGTCTCAATTTCTATAATTTTCTATATTCCCAGAATTCTCTTTATTCCTATGATTCTCTGAATTCCTAGAATTAAATTAATTGCTGGAATTTTATGGATTCCTAGGATTATACGAGTACCTAAAATTTTCTCATTTCCCTGGATTCTCTACACTCTCTCAATTCTCTTAATTCACACAATTCTCTGAATTCTCAGAATTTTCTAAATTCTCTGAATAACCAGAATTTACAGAATTCTCTAAAATCACAGAATTCTTTGAATCTACAGAATTCTCGCAATTGAAACAATTCTCTGAATTGAATTCACAAAATACTCTGAATTCTCTGAATTCCCAAAATTTTTTGAATTCACAGAATTCTTTGAATTCCTAGAATTCTCTGATATCTTGGAATTCACTGAATTTCTAGAATTTCTAGAATTGTCTGAATTCCCGGAATTCTCTGAATTCTTGGAATTCGCTGAGTTCCCAGAATTCTCTGAATTCCTCCTAGAATTCGCTGAATTCCCAGAATTATCTAAAGTCTCAGGATTCTTTCAATCCTTAGAAATGTCTGAATTCCCAGAATTCCTTGAATCCCCAGCATTTTCTGAATTTCCAGAATTCTCTGAATTTACAGAATTCTCTGGATTTACAGAATTTTCTGAACTTAAAGAATTCTCTGAATTTACAGAATTTTCTGGATACCCAGAATTTACAGAATTCCTTCAATCCTCAGTATTGTCTGAATCCCAAGAATTCACCGAATCCTCAGCATTTTCTGCATTCCCAGAATTATTTGAATTCCAAGAATTCTCTGAATTCCTGTTATTCACTGAATTTCTTTAATTCTCTGAATACTTTGAGGTCCCACAATTTTCTGAATTCCCACAATTATCTGAAATCCCAATGTTATCTGAATTCCCAGAATCTTTTGAATTCCCAGAATGATCCGAATTTCCATAATTCTCTAAATTCTTTGAATTTCCATAATTTTCGGAATCTTCCTATTTTCCTAAATTCTCTTGATTCACTAAATTGTCTGAATCAGCAGAATTCTATAAATTCCCAGACTTCTCTAAATTTCCAGAATTCTATAAATACGCAAAATTCTCAAAATTGCCAGAATTCTATAAATTACTAGGATTTTATAAATTCGCAAAATCTTATAAGTTCGCAGAATTCTATAAATTCGCAGGATTGTGTAAATTCGCAGAATTATATGAATTGCCATATTTCTATCAATTTTCGCTTAGTTCCTTCTGTTCGCTTAAGGAATGAGAAATTCAGAAATTTGAGGGATATCAAGGAAATCAGAAAAAATCAACAATATTAGAAAATTCATAGAAATCACGGATTTCAAAGCATTCAAAAAATGTCATGCATTTGAGAGAATTTAGAGAATTTCAGAGATTTCAGAGCAATTTGGGAATTGAACGAATTGAGAGAATTCTGTGAAGTTAGAAGAATTAAAGAGATTCTGAAAGAGTTCAAAAGAATTCCACGCAATTAAAACGAATTTGAATGATTACAATGATATCAAAGAATTCAAAGGAATTCTTATTAATTTTAAATAATGTAATAAATCGTAAAGTAATATTCACTAAACCTGTCTTTTATTTGTCGCCTGTGCTCACTAAAATGAGGGCCAGAGTAGTAGTTTTAGACATACACTTCGAGTGTCTTTTAACATGTAGGTATTTAAAAAAAATGTTGTCAACGATTCAGTAGAAAATATTGAGATCTTTGATTCTGCGTATTTGAAGAAATACCTGAATACCCATATTGTGAGAGGGAAGGTGCATGTCACGAGGTACCATAAACGTATGTCAAATTTGGTGCCTTGAACCAAAAGTGGATGTTCTGAAAAATTGTAATTAATTTTATGCCAACTATGCTTTCATAGCCCAGAGGTTGCTACAAATTTCAATCAGTGATTTGTTTGCAAATAATATTTAAATAAACACTTTTTTATTTAAATTAATAATAATCCATACCAATATATTTTTGAACAATGAAATAATCTTTTGGCCTTGTTTCTGCTCTGCGAAGAATTTCCTTTAGATCGTGTGAAATGCTGATTCCAGATCCACAACAGAGGTGGCTTGGTTTCATGATCCAGACGTTTCTAGTTCCATTGAGAACGTACTGAGGATCAATTTCCTTCATTTCATTCAGCACAGTAACTGCAGCTTCGTAGGCCTTCTGCATCAACATTAAAAATATTAAAATTTATCATATTCTGTATCAGAAATATTTATAAACGTAGTGTAGAAAATTTAAGAATAGATTTTGAATGATGCCCTTAGGCCAATAAAAAAGGAGCTCCGGATGAGGGTATCTTACTTTTATTTCAAAACGAAAACTATGATAAAATTACAAAAAATTATTGCCCTTTACTTAAAAAAAATCATATCCTGTATTCTCTTCCACGCAAAGCGACGGGAAAGGAAGGATTAGACTTTTGACTAATAGTGACAGAATCAGGGCGCTGTCCATCCTGCGAGACTCTTTCCCGATCTTCCGAAAGATCACAATATCCAAGCACCTAGTGAAAATATGGTGATTGACCACAGTAACCTGTGTGTTCTTACTCTAGGCGACGACGATTGTATTCCTGACCGACCTTATTATTATCTTTATTCCTTACCCATTTCCACGTCGCCGCGTATTGGAACTCTTCAGCACGCAGACACCATCCGCTTCACACTTCCTCGCGTACTGGAACTTCAGCGCGTATCAACAACTTACTTCCCACCTCCCCGCGTACTGTAGACTAAGCACACTGTAACCACCCACTTTCCACTCCTTCAGCGCACCGCGACCAACCAATTCCCACCTCCTGCGTACTGGAACTCCAGAGCGCATTAACCATTCACTTCCGCCCACCTTGTGTACTGGATTTTAAACGCTCAGAAACCACCCACTTCACACATCCTCGCGAACTGGACTCAAAACACCCAGAAACCACCCATTCCACACATCCTCGCGTACTGAACTCAAAACGCACAGAAACCACCAACTCTCCACCTTCCGCGTACTGGAACTGCCATCGCGTCACGACCACCCACTTTCTACCTTCCCGCGTACTGAAACTCCAGGGCGCCTTAAGCACCCAATTACCACGTGCTCGCAAACTTGAACCCTCAGCACGCAGCCACCACGCACTCCCCACCCCACCGCGTACTGGAACTCCAGCGCGAATCAACCACCTACTTCTCACTTCCCGGCGTATTCGACTCAAAGCGCGTAGAAACCACCCATTTTCTACCCCACAGCGTAATGGAAATCTACAGGACGCGGTACATGTTTCCTCAATCCCAAAAATTAGATAATTAGATTAAGTCAGATGTATCTCTTTATCTCAGACTAAATAATAATTTACGCTTATTTCTATTTTTCCAAATTATCTTGTGACCTAATTTGCATTCTTGTAAACCATCATTTGGCCTTGTTTTCACTTTCCCAATTACTATTTGACAAATTTAAATTTTACCAATTTTCTATTTGATCCAATTTTGATTTCTCTGACTTATCATTTGCCATTATTATTGTTCTTCTAGAAAGCCACATAACCCAAAACATCCTCCCCAGTGGGACGCGTGATTTTGATTACTCCTTACGGCGGGGAAATAAGCTTCCCTAACCGAAGACAAGTTGAGTTCGGACCTAGCCGTGGTTAGGAGGCCTAAGAACTCCCGCGTTATAAAAATTAGTAAGGTTAGTAAGGTGAAGGTATCAGCGTGAATTTGATTAAGCAGCGAATATCGCGTGGCTCTCGACTCCCAAAACAGTTCCCTAAGCCAAAACGTTAACTACCGTGTCGAAGGTCGAACGTTACCAAGGTATGGTGACGCATACGTTTTTCGGGGATACCGGGCAACCTCTCAGTGTAAATGCCTTATCCTCACAAGCGGGGCTCTGTGGAGACGGACCATTTAGTTCCCAAGCTACTCGTGGGAACAAAATGAGTCCCGAAAAACAAACACATGGAAGGGAGTCTTTAATGACTTTATCCATTAATACTTCTTCTCTCGGGAAAATGGAAACAAACGAACGAGCTGAATAACCTTAGGATCAACAAGGGGCCTCTCCGGTTCCTGGAATCTTGGATGGTACTTCTGAGAATGACACTTTAATTAGTCACATAAACGAAGCTAAGGCCACGCAGGTTGCTGGGACCAAAAAAGGCCATAAGAAGAATAAATGTAGCAGTGCTGCCAGAAGGAGGTACCATCGCCAGCAACTTTTGTTGTGAAGCGAAGCAACCTCTAAACAAGGACACCTAAAAGGACCCGGCCTGATGGCAGCACTCTAAGTCAAGACAGGGAGATTAGGAGGGGTAAGTTTGGTGATTTATATAACTCATACAGCCTCGCCCTTCAGAGCCACCTGAAATTGGCTGTTGTATCTGAGGATTTCCCGTAAGAGAAGCTAAACTCAGAACAGGCAATGGCTAGTGAGCAGCCTTCGAGAATAAGATTGCCGGGGTGATACCTGGTGATATTGTTTCAAGGTTTGAGGACTGCCGTTTTAAGAACATATTACTTACCGTCAGCTTCTTGGATGGGATGGCTAGGACTCGGCTCATCGAGGCAGTAAGCGGTTTGAAATCGTGGAAAAGTGCAAGAATCAAAGCTATCGACTCTAACAACGTTCTCAAGCCTGCCGAATCTAGGACATGGATACCTGGAATTCTCGAGGAACCATCATCCACCTTTAAAAGGTTGATATTTCAGAACCCCGAAAGCAAGTAAAAGAGTGGACACAAATGGATGCCAAGAAAGACGCCAGAGTAACCCAGTTGGTCCTTTGTGCAGACCCTTCAGTGGTCGAAAGCATAGAGAAGGTCGCCTACAAACTGCATCTGGGATTGAAAAGAATCTAGATCAAAATACTTTTGAAAGCGAAAGAGGCAGCGAGAACAGTGGAAGAGCAGCTGCCTGCGACGCAACCAATTGATGACGCTGATTCTTAAATGAACAGGGTAAAATCCTCGGATTTAAAGTTTATTCAAATTATTCTACCGATTCAACCATATTAAAATGCGGAAATACACCAAGCTTTGTTACATCTAGATGTCATGAGGTTATTGACCTTGCCTTGTGCTCTATATTCGTTGGCGAAGAATTTAGGGACTGTCACGTATCGCCTGAGACATCCCTATTAAAGCACAGGCATATATGCTTTTCACTGACCGCTGACGGGTCTGATCCGATTAAGCATAGTAGCCCAAGAGCGACTGACTGAGATGAATATAGGGAAGATTTTAGAGAGTCATTAGAAATTATACCTAGGAGGACAAGAATTTTCTGTGGATGTAGGGAATAAGGTCATATGTAGATCTTATGAGGATAATTGTCCTCTTCGTATTATAAAGCCAGACAAGGATGCTCCTTGGTGAAATTATAGACTTCCGGCCTTGAAAAAGAAAACGAGAAGACTGTTCAAGAGAGCCAGGAAGCTGGAAAATTTAGTTTGTGTAAGGTGAGTGTAGCAAGATATACTAACGAAGTACAATAGGCTAAAAGGAACACATGGAGGGGACATTGTCAACTGATGGCATTGATTTCGTCAACATTAGACCTTACAAAAACGGCTATCGAAATCCTCGAGACCTCCATGCAGGTGCACTTCCCTGATTCCGAACCTGGGTACCAGTCGTTTTGACTGACGGCCCAGAACGAAGGACCAATGGGGAAGATTGGAGGATGGCAAACCGGATAGTAACACAATCAAAAATTAGATGGGTCTTTCGGCGTTTCGACCTATTCGAAGCCGCTGGGGAAGATGGTATATTTCCGGCGATGATTTGAGAAGATTTGGATGTTCTGACGAAGTCGTAAAGACATCCCTAAAACGTCCACGTCTCTCCAATTGATGTCCAAAAGACGTCTCATGTCTTAAACACGTCCTTCGGACATAAGATATCTTCAGGAAATCAATTGGACTAACATGGACGTTCTAAGGATGTCTTTAGGACGTCTTCAGGGTGACAAGGTCTTTTTGCCCACCGGGCTACTATGAGGCTCAATCATTCAGACCAATTAGCCTTACTTATTTCATGTTGAAGACATTAGAAAGGTTAGTTGATTAGTATATTTATGAATATAATATTATTATAAAAATAATATTTAAATTCATAATTTATAAAAATATACAGTCCTCAGGTGACCCAAATTTAATTTTACTTGAGCAACATCTAGCATAAAACATCGGCGCGAAATTCAAATTAGACCAATTGGAATTCTTGATTTGAATTCCGCGCCGTTATTTTATAGCGCAACGGTATAATGAATTTTCAGTCTCATGGGAATTCAGTCAAACGTGGATTGTAAAAATGTCGTTTCACGTAAATCGATTTTAGTTTATGTGGCTCTTCAGATGAGTAAAGTTTATGACTTTAAATTTAATTTTTCAGCTTCGTTATTTTAAAGCGAAGCTTTTATTTGCAAAAAATATTTTTTTAAATCTCTACAGGCTACTACCATATATTATTTAGTGACCATTTTAACATTTGTGCTATTTAAAATAAATTTAATAATATTCTAGGGTATCAAAAAAAAAATTCTTACATTATTACACTAAAACTATTAAAAGTATCAGATATTTATTATTGATGATGCGATTAAATTATTTGTCTCAAATCTCAAAAATCAGCTCCTAATCACAATTTTTTTATATTAAATTTTGACCTTCGAGGGCATAAGTCGAATTGTATGAAAAATAAGAAAATAAATCATTTTCTCACATTTCAACATTGTTTTTTCAAAGTAAAATAATTTATTATAAATACTTCATGAAAATAATAAAGTTGACTCACCTGCATTTGAAAATTAAACTAGATATAAACAAGCAGTAAAACTAGTATCCGCACATTTTTTCATATGAGAGAAGTTTTTTGTATTTTTATTTGCACTTGCTTTATCGCTGTTGACAATAAAAGAATTGGGTTTTAAGCATAAGAAAGCACAATTCCGATAACTTCAATTTTGCGCAGGATGTTTTTTATGGGCCAATAAGCATAGCGGGAAGTCGAGCAAAATAAAAATATTGAAATCGAGAAAGTTCTGTACCATTTATTTTTTAGAGAATACCAGAATTTGCATCGGAAAGGCTGAAGCCTGTCTGCTGACTCCAAAAGGTATTTCATCATTTTCAATTTTTGAACATGTCGATTCCGAAATAGTGAAATAATAAACATTTTTATCGGTCATTGTACGTCCACCACATTTTTGAATTGAACTTTTGAAACTAAACGTCAACCAATCGAGAACTGGAATTTAGTGATTGCGAATTCTCTTTTGTTAAAGCTTCTTCGGCTTTAACGCACACATTCTCATCACGTGTCTCATGAGGAAAAGAAGGTTGAAAGCCAATTTTGAGATATAATTGAAAAAAAAATCTGTAATTGTACATTTTATTGCATCTTGTTTTTTTCATCAAAAAATTAAATTTGTTTATTTGTATTGTTTTATTACAATTGAAACAAAAACTGCGCGTCTTATCGAAAATTATTATAACAAATCAGTAGCTCTTTTTTGGGTGAACAACTTTTCTCTATTTATTTTTTTCGTAGCTTGTGTCGTTTATCCAAAAGTTTAATTTTTTTCGTTTATTTTTAGTGTGGTTTGTCACGATTCAAACAAAAACTACACGTCCTATAAAAAAAAAGGTTCACAACAAATTTCTAGAACTTTTTATAATGGATAATTTCTGCTTCACCATAATTTTTGTATCTTTAGTGCCTTGACAGTGAAATCGATTTTTTTTTCATTATGTTTTCTGGGGTCAAAATTTGAATTTTCGATGTTTCAAGAAAATTCAAAAAGGTGGTATGGCGTTTTTCGTTTTTCTTTTCTTGACTTTTTCTCATATCGTGGGTTGCTTGTCTTAAAATGGTCATTCTCGTTCTTTTTTTTTTTTATTTTGCAAATGCTATAACTTTTTGAACTTTTATCCAAAATAGCTGTTTAACGAACTCGTCTTTACTTCACCCTATTTCTAACGATAAAACCTTTAACGGGTTTCTTCCAATCGTTCCATTTGAAGTAAAAATAATTGAAAACTTGTGAAGATTACAAAATTATTGTTCAATGTATATTTTCGAAAATTTTGCAAAAAAAGCTTTTAAAGAATTTTAAAGGATTTCAAGAAAATCAAAAATAATTGTTTAAGATATCTGGAAAATTTAATATGATTTTTGATTTGAAAGAATTAATTTTAACAGAAAATTGACAAGGATATCTGGACATTTCAAATGATTTTCAAAGATTTCAAAACAGAGCGAAGCAGAATTTAAAGGAAGATTTCGAAATTTTACAAGACAACAAAATTTTTAAAAAACTTCGAGTAGTCTTAAAAGATATTTACAAGATTTTAAAAGATTAGATAATGATTTAAAACTTTGAAAGATTTTCAAAATTTTATTTGAAAACCTATATTTTTTAAGATTTTGAAGAATAATCTTGCGAGTAATTTTTAATGGTTTCAAATGAATAAAGACATTTTCTGAAGATTCCTGGAAAATTTTGAAATAATCATATATTTTGAAAAATTAATTCTTAGATCAAATTTTAAAATATATCAAAAGATTTCTACACGTGTCAGAAAAAATATAGAACATTTTAGGACAATAATTTTTTATTTTAAAAGATTTTTCAATATTTGCAGAACAAACCTTGGTAGTCTAAAAGATATTTTAAAACAGAAAAAGATTTCCGAAAATGTGTAAAAATATTTTCAATTTTCTTCTGAATCTTCAAACAACAACAAACTAATAAACGAATTTTCAAAAAAGTTAATTTTCAATAAAACGGTTGAATTTAACGCCAAAAACGATGACTTTTTAACAAATTTGTTGAATTTCTAACTGGATAATAAAAATTTCAACTAAAAATATAATATTATTATGTAATAATTTTGAAAAGTTCCTCATTTTTCCGTCATCAATTTATAATTTTTCCTAAACATTGATATTCGAAGACCAGAATATTAAGCGTACAACATTTTTAACATATCTTTTTTTATAAACGGAATGAAAAACAAAATTTCGGATTGAAATTAACAAATTTCGAATTCATTTATTCACTTTTAACAAAAAATATGAATTTATATCACAAAAGATAAATTTCCAATCAAAGCGGACGAATACCAGATATAAAAAAATGTTAAAAACCAAACTTGTTTTCAAAGTTAAAAAATTTTTTTTTTAATGGAAGAGTTTATTACAAATACCTAAAAATAGGTCATTTATTGGAATATTTCCATAAATGTATTTTAGTTAGTTCAGCTGAACATAAAGATTAAAGGCGAATAGAATAATATGTATGTATAAACACGAAGTACATAAAATTGAAGTAAAATCTCAACTCATAAAATCTGAATATACTTCCTTTATGGGTTCGTAATTTTATCGGATGACTTTCGATAATTTATTTTTTTAAATTGATAATAATTTTTCTTTTCAAGATTCATCATTTAGGCTGAAAATTCTCTTTTTTTTGAAATTTTGTTTTGTTTAAAAATAATTTTTTCAATCGAAGATTCAACTACTCTTAATGAAAATTCATCATTTTAGTTTGAAAAATCATCTCTTTAGTTGAAATTTTAACTGTTTCCTTGCAAAATGATCTTTTTAATTGAAAATTCAACTACTCGGGTAAAAGATGAACTTTTTTTGTTAAAGAATCATCAATTTGGGTAAAGTTTTACCTCTTCGGTTGTAAATTTATTTATTTTTGGTAGAAAATTCAACTGTTTGACAACAAATTCGTCATTTGGCCTAAAATTTCAACAATTATCCTGATTTTGGTTGAAAAACACATAATTGCAGTTGAAAATTTATGTTTTTGTTTGAAAATTTGAATATTTTGATCAAAAATTGTTTTGTATGAAAATGAATTTTGTTTCTACTCAAAATTAAAATTTTCCATTTTTGGTTGAAAATTGATCTTTTTCAGTAAAAAATTAAACTATTTGTTGAAAAATTCATGCGTTTTGTTGAAAATTTGTCTTTTTTTGTAGAAAAAAATTAATCTTCTTGTTTGGACTTTCGTCTTCTTGGTTAATAATTCAACTATTTTGTTAAAAGTTCAATTATATGTTTGGATATTTGTTTCTTTCATTGAAACTGAAATATCAACAGGTTTTGGTTGAACTTTAATTATTTTGTTGAAAATTCATCTATTCGGATATAAAATACGTTCGTTCGAATTAAATATTTGTTCTTGCTGAAAATTTCTAACATAATAATAATTTTTAACACAAAAAAATTAAATCGCAACCAAAATTAGACTCTGATGTCTGAGAATAAGGAAATACGGATTTTCAGTTTGTTTTAAAATCATTTAAATACATTTTTTCTTAAGATTCTTGACAATGTCCAAAATGATTTTTGGATATTTCAGATGTGCCGTAAAAAAATTGATAAATTTTTCAGGAAAATTTTCTTATTTTGCGAATTTTTGCAAAATATCCGAAAAAATTCAAGTCAGTTTGAAAGATATTTAGGAATCTCCGATGTTCGCCAGAAATTCGAAAATATTGTATCAATTTCGGGGAATCTTTTTATATTTTAAAATATGATTCAAGGTTTTTGAAATCTTTTCAAATTTTCTTCAAAAATTAATTTTTCAAAATAAATGATAATTTAAAATTTTCCCAGGAATCTTCAGACAATTCGCTTATTTTTTTGAAACCTTTGAAAATTCTAAATAAGCTTTGAAATATACTACGATATTTTCAGAAATTTTAGGAAATCATTCATCGTCGTTCACCACCATTCATCATCATATTTAGAAATAATCCTCAATTTTCTCTTAAAATTCATTTTCCAAAATGAAATATCATTTGAGATACGAGTATTCCGAGGAGTCCTAAATCTTCAAAAGATTTAAAAATCTACATTAAAAAATTCTAAATTTTCAAAGCTTTAAAATTTAAATCGATATTTTTCGTTAAAAATTCGACTATTTTGTTGAAAGTTGAACTAATTTGTTAAAAATTCATTTTTTGTTTGTTGATGATGCATCATTTTGGCTGAAAATTCATGTATTTTTTTTTAAATTAATCTTCTTTGGTTGAAAAAGCAACTACTTCATTCAACGTTAAACTACTTTTGAAAATTTTCTTTTGTTTGTTTGAAGATTCTTAATTTTAGTTGAAAATTAATATTTTTTGGTCGAAAATTCAACTGCTTTATAGAACTGTTGCATGGAACAATTTATTCAACCGCTTTTTTTCCAGAAAGTTAGTCTTCCTAACTTGAGAATTAAATAATGTGGTAGAAAATTAAGCCACTTGGTTCAAAATTAACTTTTTTCTTGAAAAAATTAATATTTTTTATTGAAAATTCAACTATTATGTTAAAAATTCAACTGTTCTTATGAAAATTTGAGCATGTGGTGGAAAATTACCTTTTTCTTTTTAATCACATTTTTTATTGGAAAATCCAACTGTTTTGTAGATAATTTACGTTTTTTGTTGAAAATTCATATGTTGAATTAGAAAATTTATCTTGCTTCATAAAAATGTATCTTATTGGTTCAGGATTCAACTATATGGTGCAAAATTTTTTTTTTATCAAGAACTATATTTTTTTGCTGGAAAATAATTTGTTGAACAAAAAAATTCAACAATTTCATTTTTGGTTTAAAAACATATTTTTTAGTTGAAAATTCATCTATTTGGCTCAGGATTCAACTATTTTGTTGAAAATTAGTTTTTTTTTTGGTTCAATCGGCGGATTTGAAATTTGTTTTTTGGTTGAAAAATCATCTTTCTTTGTAGAAAATGAACTTTTTTGTTGAAAATTAAACTGTTTTTGTTTAAATTGTAATTTTCTTGTTTAAAAATTTGATCACTTGGTTGTAAATGTATCTTTTTAATTTGAAAATTAAACTATTTTTTTTTGTCCAAAATTCAATTGTTTTGTTGAAAATTTGTCCTTATAGATTGCAAATTCACTTTTTTTTGCTTGAATGAAGCTCATTTGTTGAAAATTCTACTGTCTTCATTTTTCTGATTAAAGATTTTATCTCTTTGCTTGAGAACTTAACTACTCCATTTTTATTAAATTAGTCTTCCAGGTTAGAAACTCATTTCTTAGGTTGAATCTTGAAATTTTTGGTTGAAAATTCTTTTTCTTTTATTCAATCATTTTAGTTTCAAATTCATCTCTTTGTTTGAAAATGTAACTATTTTGTGGAAAATTTGTTTCTTTGGCTGAGAATTTATTTTCTTTTTTAACTAATTAAAGTGAACTATTAAATTTGGTTAATATTCCATTTTTGGTTGAAAAAATTAATACTTTGAATTCAAAATTGATCTCTTCTAGTTAAATATTATCAGAGTTATAGGATTTTCAATATTCAAAAAAACAAACGAAAATGAAAATTTTGAGCCAAACAATGCATGATATGAAAAGATGTCAAGAAAAGAAAAACGTTGCTTTTTTAAAGGCATACAAGATTAGCATAACGACTTTTTCAATTTTTTTGAAAAATAGAAAATTCCAATTTTGATCGCACAAAAAATAAGGAAAAATAAAAAAATTTTATTTGCGGTCAAACTATGCAAGATGTAAAAAAAGATGATAGAACAAAAATGGTGTACCCAAAAGAGATCTATAAATCTGTCAATAATAAATTTTCGATAGGACGCGTAGTTTTTTTTTCATTATTTAAAAAAAACATATGAAATAAAAAAAATTGAACTTTTGGACTAACCACACAAGCTTCGATAAAAGTAAACAGACAAAATTCGTTTATCCAAAAAAGAGCTAAGAATTTTTTATCAATCATTTTTTGATGTAACGCGTAGTTTCTGTTTTAATTAAAAAAACTAAAATTTAAAATTTTAAATAAATTTTTTTGGACAAACGACACAAGCTATGAAAAAATGTAAATAGACAAAAATTGTGCACCCAAAAAAGATCTACAAATTATTTATCATTCAATTTTTAATGGAACGAGTAGTTTTTGTTGTAATCGTAAAAAATAACAATTAAAATAAAAAAGGGAAAAACGACACACGGTACAAAAAAAAAATTAATAGACAAAAGTTGTTCACCCCAAAAAAGATCTAAAAATTTGTTGCCAATTATTTTTTGATGGGACGTGTAGTTTTTGTTCTATTCATATAAAAGAACATTAAAAATAAGGAAATTAATCTTGTTAATTAAAAATTTTTCTTTTTGGTTGAGAATTCAACTATTTGTTTGAAAATTCGTTCTTTTTGATTGAATTTAACTGGTTGAAATTCAATTTCTTTTTAAATCAATTTTTTAAACTACAAATTTAACGATTGTATTTTTGATTCGAAAATTATATCTTGTTAATTGGAAATCCATCTTCTTGGTGGAGATTCAACTATATGGTAGAAAATTTATGTATTTTGTTGAAAATTCATATTTCATTTTTGCTTCAAAAACTCTTTTTCAGTTGAAAATTCAACTGTCTGGTTAAAGATTCATCTTTCTTGATTTACAATGCATCTATTTGGTTGAGGATTCAAATATTTTGTTGAAAATAAGATTTTACGCTTAGTTCGGATGATTAAAACATTGTTTTTCTTTTGTAGAAGTCATCTTTCTTTGTAGAAAATGCACTTTTTTGTCGACAATTAAATTATCTTCGAAAAAATGCATCTTTTTGACTTGATTCACCGCATTATTAAAAAATCTTTCTTTTTTGAAAATTCAACGATTTTATTGAAAATTCATATTTTGGGATAGAAAATTAATTTTTTTGATACAGGATTTACCTTTTTAGTTAAAATTCCTCTTTTTTCATTGAAGATTATATCTTTTTGTTGAAAAATAATTTTTCAAACAAAAAATCTGACGATTCCATTTTTGGTTCGAAAACTCTTTTTCAGTTGAAAATTCAACTATGTGGTTAAACATTCATCTTTATTGATTTGAAATGCAACTATTTGGTTGAGGATTCAACTATTGTGTTAAGAATAAAGTTTTTTCGTTTAATTCAACTGATTAAAAAATGGTTTTTTTTTTATATTAGAAGGGTCATCTTTCTTTGTAGAAAATGAACTTTTTTGTTCACAATTAAATTATCTTTGAAAAATGCATCTTTTTGTATTGAAGATTCACCGCATTAATATAAAATGTTTCTTCGTTGGAAATTCAACTATTTTGTTGAAAATGCAGCATATTTTGACTTGGAATCTAAAAATTTTAAAGTGTTTCATATTGAATTCAATATATTTACATTAATTTTATTAAAAAATTTTTTGGGCTAAGTTATTTTTTTTAATTTTGGTGTGGGGGGGGGCTACAGTCACCAACAGGGGGGACGAGTTAAAAAATAATCTAAAATTCGTAAAATAGTTTATCCATGTTCCCCCATGGTTTCACTCCGAAAAAAATAACACAATAGAGCAACCTAACCTCAAAACCACTTACTTATTATTGTGAAGATCTTGTTCCTTTTCGTATTGAACTCGAAGTTCCTCCTGCTTCTTTTTATAAGCATCAGCCTGCTGCTCTGCCATCCATACCTGAAAATCGAAAAAAAAAACTCAAAATTAATTAATTTCATCGATTTATTCCAAATGCTCCAAAAAAAATTTTTACGCAGCATAAACGAAACTTACTCGCTTCAAATTGTCCCTCGAGGCTGGATGGAAAAACTTTTTACACATGTAATTATTAAAACCCTTCCCCATTTTGAAATTTTTTCACTTTAATCCGCTAGAAAAACAATTTTTCACACTTTTTATCGTATTTTTTTCACACAAAAATCTTCAGTCACATACTTTTCTTTTCGTTTGACGTCCATGAACTACTTTTCTTGCTTTCTACTACGTTAGTTTTTTTTTCTACGTAACTTTATTCGTTTTTTTTAATTTTTGTGGAATTTAGAAAGAAATAAAGACTTGTAACAATTTTTTTTAATTGATTAACTTTTTTCTGTCCTTTTTTTAATCCGATTAAATAATTGGGAGTGAGTAATTAAGTGAATTTGGAGTTTATTCTGACTAATGAGGTAAAAAATAAACAAACAAAAAAGAAGAAAACTTTACATAACCTCACTTTTTCAGAATCAAATTGGAATTTTCTATTTTCGTTTTTGTGAATTTATGGAATATGAAGATATTTTCTTTGAAAAATGACATTTTAGAATGTTAATATCTATTTTTCGATGTGAATAAGAGGCTAAACAACTGTAAATAGTGTATTTGTTAAAAAAAATTGTGGCTAAATCTCAGGGATGGGCTGCTACCAGCCCTGTGCATCTTTCCCATGTTGATTAGTTCCTGATATTTCCAGCGCGGCGCTAGTTGTCCCACTAGGGGAAATCCAAGATGTCTGCACACAGAGGGTCAAATAATAATCCTAATTGCGTGGGACAAAACTTTATTTTTTTAATAACTTGGAAGAAAGGATTTTTGACGATAACCAAAATTCGTAAATTTTCAGAATAATTTTCAAGCAAAAAAGATGAATTTTCAACCACATAGTTCGATTTTCAATTAAGAAGGGAAAATTTTCAAGTAAAAAAAAAACGAATTTCCAAAAAAATTGTCAAATTTTCATCTGGAGAAATGAACTTTCAACTAAAAAAATTATTTTGCAACAAAATAGATCACTTTTGAACGACATAAATTAATTTTCAACTAAAAAGATACATTTTTTAACCAAAAATTGAACTGTTAAATTTTCAGTTGAAAAATTTATTTTCAACCAATAAAAAATAAATTTTTCAGAAAATAGTTTAATTGTCAACCAAAGGAATGAATTTTTAACATAAAAGATTATTGTTCTACCGAATAAGACAAATTTTCAACAAAATACAGGAATTTTCAGTTAAAATGGATAAATTTTCATTCAAAAATGGAATACTAAATTTTCAGTAAAAAATAATTTTAAACGAAAAAAAAATTTTCAACAAAAGTAATGAATTTTCAACTAAAAAAAAACAACATTCTTTCAACAAAAGAAATGAATTTAAAGAAAAAATATAAATTAAAAAAAACTGGAACAGTTAAATATTCAGATAAAAAAAATTTGAACCAAAAAAAAGAGTTTCAACAAAATAGTTGAATTTTCAACAAAAACAAAATGAATTTTCAAACAAGAAGAATCATTTCCTACCAGAAAGATTAATTTTCAACTAAAAAAAAATACATTTCTGAATAAAATTTGTATTACATATTGAAGCTTACAGTTTAAAAAATCAATTTTTAACCAAAATTTTTGTTTTCAAGATAATAGTTACATTTTCAAACAAGCAGATTAATTTCCTACCAAAAAGATGAACTTTCAACTAAAAAAAAAAACACATTTTTGAATAAAATTTGTATTATATATTCAAGTTTTCAATTTAAGAAATTAATTTTTAACAACATTTTTTTCAACATAATAGTTAAATTTTCAACGAGTTAAATGAATTTTTAATCAAAAAGATGACGAATTCAACGAAGAAAAAAAACGTTTTTTCAACAAAAGAAATTAATTTTCAACTAAAAAAAGAAAACATGTTTTCATCGAAAGAAAAGAATTTAAAGAAAAAAGATAAACTTGAAAAAACTAGATTAGTTAAATATTCAGATAAAAAAATAATTTTGAACCAAAAAAAGGAGTTTCAACAAAATAGTTGAATTTCCAACAAAAACAAAATGAATTTTCAAACATAAAGAATAATTTTCTACCAAAACATGACTTTTCAACTAAAAAAACATACATTTTTTAATCAAAATTTTATTATATACACAAGTTTTCAATTAAAAAAATTAATTTTCAACCAAAAAAAAGTTGTTGAAGATAATTAAAGTTAAATTTTCAACAAGAGAGATTAATTTTTAACAAAAATAGATGAATTTTCAAAGAAGGAGAATAATTCTTATGCGAAAAACAAATTTTCAACTGAAAAAAATTAATTC